>JAZKJV010005279.1:0-247128 GCA_037367405.1 Ottelia alismoides
TGGTACGGTCACATAGGCGTACGCATACGAAGGCGTAAGGTATCGGTATTGATGTGTGGTGATCCAAGGAGGCATGGAGCGTTGCAGGTGCTGAGCACGAGCATTGTCGAGCATGCTCGGTAATATACGTACGAGAGTGGTCTGGAGGCCACAAATTGCGAAGTTCTGGAGGACTTCCCCTTAGAATGTAGAATGCTAAGAAAGGGTTTACTGCACGAGGGTCTGGAGGTTGTGGGTTCCATTGGCATAAGACAGAGTGTTCGGTGGCACTCAGTGAATTATGGCAAAGCTGCATCAGCAAGCGTTGGAGCGCAAGTGTGCTGATGACTGGGCGGTTGATGTGGCATCAACTGTGTGGGAAGATAAAAGGACAACAAGGGAGTCGAAGAGACGAGCAGACGAAAAGTTGCTGAGGAACGCAAAGGGTTACCGAAGAACTCGAAGGGTCTCTTGTGTCTTTATGTAGCATTATTGTATATGTAATAATTAGTATCCCTTGGGTTGGCTTGAGTCTTGTATATAAGGAGCGGTGGTGGCTCATTTGAAAACACACAGTGTACACACAAGTGTAGAGTGTCACAACCCACTCCAGAGCGAGTTCCCCTTCTAATAATAGAAGTGCTCTGTGCCCTTGCCTTGAGTGATTGCTTGGTTGAGTTATAGAGTGTTCTTGAGCGTGTTCTTGAGAGTGTTCTTGGGCGATCCATAGAGTCATGCTCGTGCTTTTGCTTGAGCACTGGTGCATGAGCAAGCAGGATTATCGAGAAGAGTTGGAGCACATCCGTGACCGTTCTACTTGGGAAGGTTGGTTAGCTACAGGATAGCTAATGCCGCGTAGGTTAGGTCGAAATTGATAGTGGGATTTTGACCCTGCGAAAGTTGGTATCAGAGCAAAGGAGCAGATCACGAAGCTTGGTCGATTCCAAGAAAACAAGCAAGAAAGCAGTAAAAGATAGGAGCGATTGTTGGTGCAGTCGATCGTGGGAGCAAAGGATACTTGTCGGTGCAAATATATATTCAATCAGCAGAACGGAGATGGTGGGTGTCACCGTGGGTGTGGCAGCACTGGAGAAAGCGATGGTAGAAGTCGAGTCCACCATTAGGACTCATGCCCACTTGAAGAAACTCGATTTCATCATCTTTATTTCTCATTTTTAACCCCCTTGCTTAAGCTGAGTGTCAATAAATCCCAGTTAATGTCCTGTAATTAACAGAGTCCTAAATAAATTAAAAATCACAAAAAATGGACAAAACAAAAATTCATGGTATTTTTTAGACTTAAAAATACCCTCAAAAATATTTCGGGCCTTTGTTTGACCTCTCCTCCAGTTTTGATCAACATGAAACTTGTAGATCTCATCAAGATCTACAACTTTTCATGTTTTGAGTTTTCTCAAATTCGGCCATCTAGGCCTTCAAACATCAACTGGAAGATTGAATAAATCTGATTGGGCCACGTGGCCCATTCTGGGGGCGCCACGTGGCCCGCTCCTTCTTGCTGCATCCGCCCTTAACCCTCAGCCGTTGGATCTTGCATTGGATCCAACGGCCCAGCCTTTTCCACGCACGCATCGATCCCTAGCCATCAGATCTACTCCCGCATCCGATCTGTACCGCACGTTAGCGCTCCCACCAGAGCACGCCACGTGGCGCTTTGAAGACCGCTCGATCGCATCCACGATCCTCTGATCTGAGCCGCAGCTACCGCTTTGATTCTCAACCCTTTGATCGGAAGCTCCTTCGCATCTGGCCCGTTCGTTCGCACTTCAACGACAAGATGACACGTGGCAAAACCACTGCCCTTCGTTCACATCGCCCCGATCTAATCACACCCGTCGCTGCGTGCCTTCATCCTCGCCGTTGGATCTCCAGATCCAACGGCCCCCGCGTCATCGTTAACCTCCGGCCTCTTCCTCGTGCCCACGTTCTCCACTCCGCATACACCTCGCCCCCTTCCTATTCTCTTGATCACCTCCGACCTCCTCGCACCTCGCCAACCACCGCTGGGTCTTCCCCAGTCATCCACCATCCTCGCGCATCATCCCACGACGCCAGTCGTCTTCCCACTCGCTCCTCAACAACCCTCGAAAACCACGTCAACCACCACCACTTCCGCCATCTTCCCCTTCAAATATTGTGCATCTCCCGTCATTCCAACCTGTCCACCTTTACGCGGGGAGGGGCCCAGCCCTCCTCCGCCTCCCCGTGACAGGGGGCGAGAAGATCGAGTGAAGACGACCCTTTTTCCCCCGGTGAGACCCTCCGCCGAACAAGGCGGAGCTGCGGTGCCCTAGCGCCGCACGAGCTCGCTGGGATGGCCGCCCAGCATGTTGCGAAGACCCCGAGCCCCTTTTGGAGCTCAAGCACAGGCCCTTCTACCCGCCATTGCCCAGGTAAGATCTTTGATCTTCTCTTGTTTTTCTTCTTATTTTGCCTAATTTTCTTAGCTTCTTTCACGCACTCCCCTTGCGCCATTATCACCTCTCGAGCTTCGCAGCTATGTCCCCTTTCACGCGCACCCCTTCCGCTCACCTTCTCAGCTCCTCCATACCTCGTTGCTTCTGACCCACCTCCTCCGCCGCGAGGCGGAGGAGCTCCGAGCTCCTCCACATTCTCCGCACTCCAGAGCTCTCACCTTCACTCCACTTCGCACGCACACCGCGATCGCCTGCTTCGGCTATTTGTTAACCCTGCAGGTCATCCAAAGCTTCAATGACCGGGAACTTCGCCGGAGCTATTTGGCCGAACATTGCAGCCATCACCTGAGCTCCGAAGCAAGATGCCAGAGGGACCATCGCCTCGCCCGAGCTCCAAGCTTCATCGACGATCCTTCAGTAGCATCGGGTGAGCTCCACCGTGCCCAGGAAGGAGCGGCGGAGCTGGAGCTCCCTCGCCGGAGCTCGGCTCCCGCCGCCAGCAACAGATGAAGGAGAACGTACAGGCGTCGTTGGATGATTCCTCCAGGCATTCATCCAACGGCTGAGGGACGGCCACGTCGCCTACAGCGGAGCTCATCCAAGCCATCGGATCATGTTGATCTGATGGCTCATACTCAGCCACGTGTCATCCCAGAGCTTCTCCAAGCCTGAGCGTCCGAACCACAGGCGAGCCTCCTTCCGAGCCTCCCCGAGCCTGCAGCGAGCCCAAGCCAACGCCCGAGCCAGCCGAAGCGCCTCTGAACCTCTGCTGACCCCGAGCCTCCTTCCGAGCCTAGGTCGCACGTGCCTGGCACGTGCGTACCTGGAAAATTTGCAGAGGAGCCCACTGACTTCTCTACATTTGCAGAAAGGTCCAGTTTACACGTGCTACGTACGTGCGTCTGGGGTTATTTGCACTTATACCCTTGCGGGTTCATATAATTGCAAATATACCCCTGCGCATGTGGGTCATTTACAGGGAAGGCCTCACATTTATTTCTTTTGCATTTTAGTCCTTTCTAGGGACCTTTTGTAGTTATCTTTTCATGTTTCTTATCAGTTATGCCCTTGCTTTCCTTTATGCATATCTTGAGCACCGTAGCTCCGATTAAGTTGATTTCAGTTTCATTTTAACGCTTGTTTGACGTACTTTTTAATGGCATATTTGTTCTCTTGATATTGACACTTTTATCTCAATGTATTTTTAATTAACTTTAGTGTTTTTTATGCCTTCTGATTAACAAGGAACTTTATGTCAAATGAGTTGTTGCTTCATTTAAATCTGAAATCAACTTTGGTTTAGTTGGCTCATCCTTTTAACCTAGGGCATATTTCCATTGCATTTTTGATCACACGAGAACCCGAGCGACTAAGGCAATCAGGTAACTGAGACGGTCGTTGCGACCTCAATCACTCGGATGTGTATATCAAGAAAAATATCAGACCACTAAATAAATCAAAAATCAATCAGGCACGAATAAAGCGGTCCTGCTATATGTTTAACCTGGTATAGCACCCAGGGTCGAACTCAAGGAGCACGGGTTGGCCGAAGGCCTACGAAGTAGTAAAAATAAACAAAATTAAAGACAAAATATTTTTTAGTGGTTTTTAATTATTTTTATATTTTTTTGGATTTTTAATTTGTAAAGAAAATAATAAAAACAAAAACAATCACACTTTGACAAATTATTTAAGGCAACAAAATTCAACCAAAAATTAAAATAAAAATATTTTTAGGTGTTTTATATTTTTTATGTTTTTGGTGAATTTTTGATAATTTTCTGATGTGTATTTTATTTTCTAGAAATCAAACAGTAGTAAAAAGCAATGGCACTGTCCAGCCAAGCCTAAAGTCCCTAGATAAAATACCTAAGGACCTCAAAAAGGCCTGAAGGTAATTTTCCTACAGAATAGATGAAATAAGGAAAATTTAGGTACCAGATTTATTGTTTTTGGGTTTTTAATGTATTTATTAGAATTTTTATGGGTTTTCGAGTGTTTTTAAGTTTTTAAGGTTTTTAAGCAGTGAAAGTAGCCAAAAATGGCTAGAAAATCAAACTCACTAAACTAAACAGTACCTAATTTTTATAGAATGTTTAGGGGAGTTTTTGTATTTTTTTGTGATTTTCTAATCTAGACAGTAACAAAAATGATAGTTTTTAAATTTTTAGAAATAACAAATAAACTCAAAAATGTCCTCTAAAATTCTCAAAAATCCTACACCATGGCAGGAGCCATGTGTCAAATTTTCATCGAATTTGGAGGTGATTTGATATTTTATTCAAAAATCACAAGAGGGTACTGTGCATAGGGACTGAAATGCAAATACCCAAAGTTCTGGGGGTCCTGGTGCAATTAACCCAGCAAATCACGCGCCAAGCGCGTGCCTGGGGCACTCAGGGACCTATATGTAATAAAAATAAGGTCCGGGGACCTATTGGTAACACGTACCAAAAGTCCAGGGGCCTTAGTTGCAATTTACCCACAAATAAACGCACATGCGGAATAAAACCATTCACAGGGGCATAAATGCAAATACTAAAAGATTTCTTTCATTTCAGAACAATCCGAACTACAAGGGCATATATTGCAAATAACCCAAAAATACACGTGACGAAGCACGTGGCTCACACAGGCAGGGGTATATAAGCAAATACACTAAAGTGCAGGGTCCATTGTGCAAATAAACCTAAAACTAAATAACGTGCTTAAATATTTACAGGACTCAAATGAAATAAAACTAAGATAAGGGCCTAAGGGTAATTTACCCTTTATTAACCGGAGCTGATGGATGGCCGCCACGTGGCGATCGGAAGGTCAGGAAGGGGGGCGGCTCTGACACTGCTGTGCTCTGGTCAATCCAACAGTCCAGGCCAGGACACGTGTGGATCTAACAGCCTGGATCTGTCTCCTCAGATCTGACGTCCACGTGCGCTCCAGAGATGGACGGTGCTGATCAAAACTGGAGTGAGGAGGGCAATCCAACAGCCTGCTGGAGGTCCTCGAAGAACAAGAGGCCGGCGAACTTCGCCGGCCCAGTACGCGCGCTCCGATCCTCCGCTGCTGCGCCTGAAGATCGGAGGAGCTCCAGCGTGAAGATGCGCAGCTGCTGACGTCCTCCGATGCCCCAGCCGAGCTCGGGGAGAGCTCCGACGAGGGTGGCGGAGGTGAAGCTCCTGGGCTGATGTCGAGAGGCCTCAGATGGTCCTGCAAAATGGCTCAAAAGCTTCGCGGGTCGAGGGCAAAGTGCCTCGACCCAGTTAGGCGACATGGGGGTGGTCGGTGCGTCGGTGCGGGCGAACCCCGGCGATGCGACGACGAAGGGGTTCGAGCCCCAGATCCTGTGCGAGCTGGGTTGAACGGAGGGGCGGAGAAGGTGCGCGTGGGAAGGGCGAACGTGATGGTCGGGTCCGATGGTCGGGAGGTGGTCGGAACCGGGGTGAATCGACGAAAAAGTACGACGGCGAAGATTGGGGGAAAGCTGAAATCAAAGGAAAGGGCGGAGCTAAGGGTGTACCTGGATGGATGAATAGACTGTGCTGGAGCTGGGGGTGCTCCCGGTCGTCGCCTCAAGGGGTGTCTCTGCCCGAGGCTCGAGCTCGCTTTAGGTGGCGGAGCTACGGCGGTGGTATCGCCGGATCAGTGGATTCGGCGGCCTTCCTCGCTGCAACAGGCAGGGGCGGCGAGCTGTCACCTCGCTCTCTCTCTGGAGCTCACTGGAAAGCTACGCGAATGGCCAAAGATGCGTGAAATGGGTGGCGGAGCTCGCTTAAGTAGGTTGGAGGGATCCGAGAAGAAAGGCTCGGGTAGGGTCACGGTGGCGCGCGGATCCCGAGGTCGATGTCCGGCGAGGGTGTCGGATGTGGGAGGTGTAAAACGGAGCCGGGGTTTAGGGAAATGGGTATCGGGTCGAGCGGGCGAAATTAGGAGAAGACGGGTCGGGCGCTCGAATCCGTGAGAAGTGGTCCTGGGGGGGCCAGTTGACCGGGCGGTCAACATCCCCAGGACCAATGGGGTCAGGCCACGTGGCAGGAATTTAGAGCTCAAAATTAAGGTAGTTATGGCCCGATTTTGTAAAAACTCAAAACACAAACTATTTTATTTTATTTTTTTTCTATTTTTTGGTGATTTTTAATTAATTTTTGGAAATAAAAATAAGGTATTTACAATATATAGCTATATATAGGTATATATACAATATGTAGGCTTTTGATTTTTGATTTTTATTTATTATTTTTGTATAATTTTATTCCTATTTTATATTTTATTTATTTATAGAATAAAATAAGGAATAAAAGGGTGTTTTTATTTTATTTTTATTATTTATATACATAGGTAAATATAAATAGTTATGTATATCTATATACATGGTATATGTACAGAGTATTTTTGTATTTTTAATTTTGTTATTTTTATTTGATTTTTGTTTTGATTCTTTTTATTTTATTTATTTACAATATATAATATAGATTATTTACAAAAAGTTTGGCAAATAACTTTATTTATTTACAAGGTTAAATAAATATAGAAGCATGGTCTATGTACATGATGAAAGGGTCTTTTTAATCTTTTTGATTTTTAACTTTTTATTTTGTTTTTTATCTTTTATAAATATATACAAGTATTTACAAGCATATTTTTGGGAGAGGAAAACATTTTTATTTTATTTACATAAATATATACACATGAGCCCCTATCTCCCTCTACTTGGCTTTTATGCGGTCAGGCCCATGCTGAGCCCTCCCTTGGGCTAGGTTGCTCAATATTTATTCTAAATATTTCCCTCTTTTTCTTTTTAATCTTTATTCTTTTATTTATGCACAAAAACATGCTAATTATAGGTTTTTTACACAATGCATGCTTTTGCTAATTATTCCTATTTACACTTATCTACATGCATTTGCAAAGGTTTTTGTAGCTAAAATATAAGAATAAAGAGTGATGAATGGGTATTCATCACCCCCCTATACTTTAACTTTGCTAGTCCCTTAGCAAACACTTATTGAAAAAGAAGTGAAAAAGAAAGAAAAAGAAAAGAAAAAGAGAATGTACATGGATCAAGGTTGATTATTAAACTTGCCTTCATTAAATTGGAGTATGGAGCTCGATCAGATCTTTGGATTATTAATGTGTCGGAACCTTATTTAGACTTAAGCTTAAAACCTAACAGCCTCTAAGTTCCACCAATCTATAATCAAGACTCCTCAATGCTCCAGATCAGAACAAGTCATCAATCACAAACCCTGAAGACCATGAATCTTTTCTTGTCCTGTGAATGTGAAGTCTAAGCTCTCCACCTCAAAAATGGCAACTTGACAACCCTCCCCAACAAGGTAACTCTATGACCTCAATCTGGCCACTCTTTCCTCGAGGAGCAGGGTATTCCCTTCTAAGTTCAAGTACAACCGGCTCAAGAAGAGGGGGAAGAAGAGAATGGGTCAAGGCCAGTGTAGCCAAGTACCCTTGGGAGCTTGACCAGTGTAGCCAAGTCTCCCTGCTGCAAGCTACAACAGGAGGATCATGAAACCAAGCTTTGCTTATTGCACTTATATACATACTCCGGTGGGATTATCATTTTCTCTCAGACCCACCACTTTTTTGGAGTTCTTTTCCTTTTTGCACATTTTTTTTTCGAGTGCATCTATACAACATATACATGTGCATCATATATACAAGGAGTTTTTCCTCTTGAGTCAGTAGACTATCCCTCTTTGAAGCTTTATTGCAACCCACAACTCCCGTCGTTAGACCTCATGGCAACCAGACCAAGTTGAGACGCACTTCCTTCACTATAAGAAGAAGAGAGGTTCCGCCTAGAAGTACTACCCTCATATGCTACCCCAAGTCAAGGAAGACTGCCTCCTCACCACCTCATCCGTGAAGAGCTCGGTGCATAGTGCGGTTGTCCAAGTAAAGCCATAATCTATATGAGTCATGTGTTGTTGTTAAGTGCTCTACTTAGGCTCATTGAGATGACATGTGATCATAGCCTAGTGAACTCAAAGAATTAAGTCACCATGGACCTGAAAAGCCTTAAACCTAAGTCCTATAAGGTTCCTCTTAGAATTAGGTGGATTAAGATCTTAATCAAGCTCCATTTCTCAATTTGATTCCCAGGCTAGTTTAAATGTCAACTATCATCCAGAAAAACTATATACATATGTACAAAAAGATGCTTATTTTCACAAATTTTACAATCATGCAAAATTTTTGAAAAATGTTTTGAAATCATGGATGGATGATGCATGAAGTGCAAGTTTTGCAAAAAGATATTTACACACATTTACACAAGATTTTTGCAAACTTTTGATTTTCAAAGCATTTTGGAAAAATTTTCTACTATATACATAATTTTGATACAAAAATATTTACACAAGCTTTACACAAAAGATTTTTGAAATCATTTTTACAAAAATAATTTGTACACTAGCTATGTATGTGCAAATAAAAGAAGATTATGTACATGAAAATTTTTATTTTTGTGGTTTTTAGCCATTTTTATTTATAAACACACTCACACAAAGTACGAGTTATGGCTGAAGTATATATGAAATATATACACCCCCCCCTATACTTAGCTCGAACGATGTCCTCAGAGTTAAGAGCGATGAAGAAGACATAACTCGTGCTAGGTATAGGGAAGTGAAAAGGAAAGCTATACAAAAAGAAGAATGAAAAGTCAAGAGGGACTCGGGTCTCCCCCCTATACTTAGGATCAAGTAATCCTAAGTATAGCAGGCTGTATACTTAGGGAAAACCTGAGTGCAGAATGTACAGGGTCTACCCCCCCTATACTTAGGGTGAAATATCCCTAAGTATAGGCAACAAAAACAGGGGTAAACAGAAACAAAAGAATACCCGAAAGGTCTCACATCCCCCCTATACTTAGGGTAAAGTGCACCCTAAGTATAGCATAATCACAAGATGAAGAAAGGGATGTGGGACTAAAGAATGTAGTGATATGGACATCTGGATCTATACAAGGCGGAAGATCAGTGAAACTCAGGCGTGAGATGCATTAGATGTGAGTCAAAGACCACATCTCACGCAAAATGAATAGGGGCAAGATCAACGACCCGCGGCTCATGATCTAGAAATGGCTTGAGCCGCTGGCCGTTTACTCGAAAGGTACTCTCAGAAGACAACTCGGATATATCTATGCTACTGTTGTCGTGTACCTTTCTAACCAGATAAGGTCCCTTCCATTTGCTCTGTAGCTTCCCTGGAAATAGGCGTAGCCTCGCATCAAACAGCCATACTCTCTGTCCAATCTCAAAATGCTTGTGGCTGATATGAGAATCATGCCACTCCTTGACTTTCTCCTTATAATGTAGGCTGCTTGAGAAAGCTGCATCTCTAAGCTCCTCCAGGGCAGCTAGCTCTGCCCTCCTCTGATCTCTCATACCATCTGGATCCATCAAAATATCTGTAACTGCCCAAAGTGACTTGTGCCTCAGCTCAACAGGTAAATGGCATGACTTGCCATACACGAGGCGAAAGGGAGATGTGCCCAAAGGTGTCTTGAAAGACGTCCTATATGCCCACAAGACCGAGTCCAAAAGCTGTGACCAATCCTTTCGGTCAGGACGGACGACTTTCTGCAGAATAGTCTTGATCTCCCTATTCGACACTTCGGCTAGACCATTCTTCTGTGGATGGTAAGGTGTAGCAACACGATGATCTATGCCGAACTCGCTAGCAAGTGCCTTCACCTGGTCGTTGATGAAGTGAGATCCCCCATCAGAAATCAGCACTCGTGGAACCCCGAACCGCGTGATGATGTGCTTCCTCAAAAATCTGCAAACAGTCCTCGCATCAGTGGCTCGGGCGGGGATAGCCTCCACCCAACGACTCACATAATCAACGGCCAACAGAATGTACTCAAATCCCTGTCTCTTAGGGAATGGACCCATGAAATCGATGCCCCATGCGTCAAAAACCTCACAGAAGTGAATGGGATGCATCGGCATCATATCACGCTGTCCACAAGTGCCCATTCTCTGACAGTCAGTACACCTCTTCACGAACTCATCTGAGTCCTTGAAGAGGGTAGGCCACCACAAGCCGGATTGGAGCACTTTCTGTGCCGTTCTCCTCCCAGAATGATGTCCTCCTGCCTCAAGCTTGTGGCAGTAAGTGAGGACGCTATGGTGTTCCTCCTAAGGAATACACCGACGCCAGACGCTATCCCCTCCTTCGTGGTAAAGGATGGGATCCTCCCAATGGTAGGACTTGGCCTTCGCAAGGAAGGTCTCAAGTCTCTGCCTGGGCCAATCTTGTGGGACTTTCCCAACAACGAGAAAGTTCACAATATCGGCGTACCATGGGAGTGAGGCGATAGCAAGGATCGCCTCATCTGGGAAGGTATCTCTAATAGGGTCAATCTGCTCAGAATCCTCAGGCTGCTCTAGTCGGGAGAGATGATCCGCCACCACATTCTTGACTCCAGGCTTATCCTTGATCTCAATGTCGAACTCCTGGAGTAGAAGGATCCATCTAGTCAGTATGGCCTTGGCATCCTTCTTTGCCATGAGGTATCTGATGGCGGTGTGATCTGTAAACAAAGTCACTCTAGATCCAATGATATACGATCTGAACTTATCCAGGGCAAACACTACGGCTAGCATCTCCTTCTCTGTGACTGTGTAATTCTGCTGGGCGGAATCCAATGTGCGGCTAGCATAGTGTATGGAAAATGGAACTCCATCCCTCCTCTGTCCCAGCACTGCCCCTACGGCAAAATCGGAGGCGTCCGTCATGATCTCGAATGGGAGAGACCAATCGAGCGGCTGGAGGACAGGAGCCTCAATGACACACTGCTGGAGAGTCGCGAACGACGAAAGACACTTGTCATTGACAAGGAACTCGGTGTCTTTCGTCAAGAGGTCAGTCAACGGTCGGGCAATCCTGCTGAAATCATGAATAAATCTCCTATAAAATCCGGCGTGCCCCAGGAATGACCGTAGCTGCCTCAGATTGGACGGCGGTGCGAGTTTCCTAATGACATCAACCTTGGCCGGATCAACCTCCATGCCCCTGTTGGAGATGATATGGCCAAGCACCGTCCCTTGAGTCACCATGAAGTGACTCTTCTCCCAAGATAGCACCAAATGATACTCAATACATCGCTGGAGTACTCGATCTAGGCAGTCAAGACAAGAATCGAATCCATCGCCGTAGATCGAGAAATCATCCATGAAGACCTCCAAACACTCCCCTACCATGTCTGAAAAGATCGACAGCATGCACCTCTGAAAAGTCGCCGGGGCATTGCATAGCCCAAATGGCATGCGTCGAAAAGCATATGTGCCGAAGGGACAGGTAAAGGTGGTCTTCTCCTGATCCTCAGGAGCGATGGCCACTTGGTTGTAGCCCGAGTACCCATCCAGGAAGCAGTAATGGCTCATCCCTGCCAGTCTCTCAATGATCTGGTCAATAAAAGGCAGGGGGAAATGGTCCTTCTTGGTGGCTTGGTTGAGTCTCCTGTAGTCAACACAAACCCTCCAAGAGGTGGGTACCCGTGTAGCGATCTCCTCTCCCGACTCACTGATCACAGTCGTGATGCCCGTCTTCTTGGGCACCACATGCAAGGGGCTGACCCACTTGGAGTCAGAAATGGGATAAATAAAATCTGCACTCCACCATTTTGATATTTCCTTCATCACGACCTCTCTCAGGTTGGGGTTCAGTCGCCGCTAGAACTCACGCGACGGCTTCGCCCCCTCCTCGAGATAGATATGGTGGGAGCACACTGATGGGCTAATCCCATGGAGATCTGCTACGCTCCATCCGATCGCCTTGCGGTTCTTTTCAAGAACCCCATCAAACGGGATTCCTGCTCTCCAGTCAACTCGGCGGAGATGATGACTGGGTACATCTCAGGCTCGCCCGCAAGGAATCGATACTTCAGCGAAGTAGGGAGCGGCTTCAGCTCTGGAATGCTGGGTGCTGGCAAATCTGGCTGCGGAAGAACTGAGTGAAGGCTGCTAAGTCTGCCAAATCTGCCTGGGAAAGTGAAAGCGTACTCTCGCAAACTGGATCGGGAGAAGGCTGCTCAACTGCACTGTCTCTGCTCGGGTCTGCATCTACCTCCTCCTCGTCTACAGGCTCAGGTGAACTCAGGTCTGGCATCTGATCATAGGCAATCGGCCCAATCAGACTCTGAATCCGAGAGATCTGTATCAACCGCGGTGGCATCAGTACCACCGTAAAGCAAGGTGGCCTTAGCACCACCATCACTGAAAATCGTGTCGCGATCAAGGACCGGCTCCGCTGCCTCTGTGGTATCCTGAACCAAGGCTGTGCTCTCCAGACTCTCCTCTGCTATCATCTCGGCATCAGCTGTATCTGAATATGAGAGGATGGTCTGTGCTGCAGGATCTGCCCAAGCTGCCTCATCGTCTGTGATCACAAAATCACAGTCCTGGTGGATGTCTGGCTCTGCGTCTGTCATCTGCTCTGAATCTGTACTCGCATCTGAGCGGGCTCTCTCTCTAGCTCTGTAGTCCTCGACCGTCTCTATTTGTATACTCTTGCCCTCGACGTGAAAGTACACCTTCCCGCTATCATGATTAGTCACCGCCTTGGCTGTGGCCAAGAACGGACGACCAAGGATGATGGGGTATCGGTCACTGACTCAGGGGTCTCCATGTCCAACACTACGAAGTCCACGGGGAATTTCAGGCCCTGAATCGTGACAATAACATCTCGTAATAACCCCCTCGGCCTCTTGACAGATCGATCAGGAACTGAAGGACTGTCCTGCTCTGTCGAAGAGTGCCCAACTCGAAGCGGTCGAGAAGGGCTGCCGGAAGAAGGTTGATCGACGATCCGCTATCTAGAAGAGTACGGTCGAACCTCTGCTCACTGATCTGGCATCTGACATACGGGGCCCCTGAATCTGGCCTCTTGGCTGGCAGTCAGTTCTGGATCGCAAAACACGTGGCTTTCGTCAGCACATGTATCTCTGAAGTGTGGTTCCTCCTCCTCCTCCTGACTGTAGTCCTGTCTCTCAAAGAACGCTGGAGAAGAGGGATGTGCTGCAAAGCCTCCTGGAGGGTCAGCTGAATGTGGAATCGATCGATCATGCTCTGTCTGAACTCCTCAAGCTCTCTCTTTTTTGGATCTTTTTCTTTTTTCTTCCCCTTCCCCATCTGAAGGGCTCTAGGGAAGGGGATCACAGGGTCCTTCGCAGATGAAGGACTAGGAAAAGGCCTAGACGGTTCGATGACCGGATCCACACATACATCATGCACCACAGTGGGACCAGAGGAAACTAAACCTTTTCCTTTATTCAAACCAAAGTTCTGAGATACATGAACTGAAGAAAGACAACATCTCTATCACGACAAACATTGGTGGCCTCAGTACCACCGTGGGCTGGCTCTGCTGCTGCTGCTGGTAGACGTCTCGCGGCATCAGTACCGCGGGCTGGCTCGGCTGAACTGGTGGCGTCAGTACCACCTCCTCGATCTGGTGAAGCGGCGACCTCAGTACCGCCGGTGGGACCAGCATCCTTGGCGGCCTCAGTGCCAGCGTCATCATCAGGAGCGGCCTCAGTACCGCTCTCCTCCTCCTCATGTGGCGCCTCTAAAATATCCTCGTGGTGAAGCTCAGATGAGGCGCCGCCGCTGGGGTCCTACCGCTCCTAAGTGTGACAAAATCAGCATCAAATAGATCCAAAGATGTATCAACAAATGGGTCACTAGGAGTGGCAGACTCAGTGTGTAATACCTGCTCAGATTCCTCTTGAGGTTATTCGGATTCGGCTCAATCTGGGCTGGAATGGAGGCCTTCCCTCTCACCAAGTCCCGCATCTCCTGGCGGAACTCATCCATCTCCCGGCTGAATGTGGCCTGCTGGTCCGTGAGGAGGCGGGCGATGTCATCCAAAGCGGGGCTCTCGTGGGAACCCGACGGGTGGCCTCTCTGGGGATGAGGCTGCTGGAACTGCTGGTGGTGGTAAGAGGGGTACGAGGAAGGGTGCTGCTGCTGGACTGGGTGAGGCCTGCTGCTCACGCCTCCACGACTGTCCTGCTGCTGATAGGGACGAGGAACGAAGGATGACTGGTGTTGCTGGTAGGCTGGGGGCTACTGCTGCGGCTGCTGGTGATCTCTCTGCTGGGAGTACTGCCCTCCCTGTCCTGACGGCTGCTGCTGGGGCTGGGCACCACCATTCCCCCACCTGAATCCGGGATGGTCTCGTCGGATCCCAGGCTGGGGACGGTCATACCAAATCCCGTTGACATCCATCAACGGCTCGGCATCGTAGGGGGCTGGCGGGAGTACTGCCAGAGGCTGGTACGGCTGGTAGACCACCATCTGCATCTCTGGAGATGGTGGGGACTGGTAGGTGGGCTGCGGCTGCTGGTACGACTCCGCCTGTACAAGGTGAACCTGTCCTAGGCTGCACAGGGGTGCTGGAGCGCTGGGACGAGCTGCTGCTGCTGCCGGAGTCGCCTCGCGACTGAAGACGGGGCTGAGGAGCCGTCTGCGCCTCCTGGAGACACATGAGCTGTGTCTTCATGTCGCTCAGAACTTGTGCCATCTGTTCCATCTGAGTGATGCTCTGGCACTGCTTCTTCTCTATCAGCTCCATGCGGTCCACTTCTCGCTGATGATACCCATGTCCGCAGTTGTCGACTCTGCCTGTGCTGCTGCGACTGTGGACGAACTGGATGGACCTGCATCGACTCGTGCTATCCGCTGGTACTGCACGGGTCCTGGCTGCTGTGGCTGGGGTCTCTGAGTATACAACCTGGTCTGAGACATCACCATATAGTTCTCAGCCATCTCCTCGAAGATGGCCCAGACCTGGTCGTGGTCCTTGGCGAAATAAGACCCACCGCAAGAAGCATTCACCAGGCCCTGAAGCTCTGGTGTCAACCCGCTGAAGAAGCTCTGCACAAGTTCAGCTTCGTGATGTCGTGGTGCGGGCATCTGTCCAGGAGCTCTCGGAACCTCTCCCATGCCTCGTGAAACTGCTCGTTGGGGAACATGGAGAAGTTGCTGATCAGGGCCCTCGTTGCATTCGTCCGCCCGAGTGGATAGTACTTGTTCAAGTACTCGGTGCGGAGCTGCTCCCAGGTGTAGACAAACCTCCCAAGATGCTTCAGCCAGGTGGCTGCTCTATCTGCCAGTGAAAACAGGAAGGCTATCATCCAGATCGTGTCCTGGTCCACATGCCGGTCGTGGACAGTACTACAGATCATCAGAAACTCCTGGAGGTGGAGGTGGGGCTCCTCAGTGGCAAGTCCGTGAAAATGAGGAAGCATCTGCAGGGTGTTCGGGGGGAACTTGAAGTCCCCACGATAGCAGGTACCACCCACCCAATGGTGCATCAGTGTAGATCCGAGGTTGTGCAACTCCCGCATCGGTCTAGGTGGTCCTCCTCCTCCCGCGGCTGCTGCCGCTGCGGCGGCGGCTGCGGCTGTTGCTGCTGCTGCTGCGGCTCGTGCCTCTGCATCTGGTATCTCCTCAGGCTTGCTCTGCTGGTCTCTCTCTGCTCTGAGCCTCTCCAACTCTCGCCTCATCTCTATCATAAATGCCCCCCTGATCGCGTAACTGTTGCTGGACTGTCTCGAGTGATGCGATCAAGGTTGAGTTGATCGCTCCCTGGTCAAGTACAAAGTGCTCGGGCTGTCGGGAGTGATCATCTGAACTGCCGGCTCCGGCCATAGTGACGTCTGCAAAATCAAACGAGCCCAACTCAGGTGTTGTCAAATGAATCAGTCTCTCCTCGGGCTCGTGTCTCTCAAGTATAGGGGGTCGAGGGGGAACAGGGTGGAATCGTACTCGGGCTCGGAGAGCGGGTCTGAGCTCTCGCGAGCCAACCTAGATGATGAGGTAGACGTGCCCGAAAGTGGTGCAGCCAGAGGCTGCCTAAGAGACCGTCTACCCATCATCTTGATCTGGCGAGTAGGGCGGATGGGATCTGGAAAAATTATGATCTGAAAACAAACCCCCGGTTCACCAACGCAACGCGAGCTGAAGACCGTGAAAGTTCGGTCAAATTATCTTGTCAATTTTATTTTGGTGAACACACAAAATATCAGAGCGCTTACGTGACCTGTTGGGATATCTGATGCTAACCCAACCGACTGGCCCGCACGGAAAAGTCGGTAATCAGTCGGGACTAGCACCGGGGGGCTCTACCTAGGGTGCGGGTCACTCTCTCGTGCATCCAAACCATACAATGAGGGGGTTGCTCTCCCCAAGACAAGTTTTTAGGGTGAGCGATTTTTAAGATCAATAATTTTAGCAGTCCCAATTTTATGGTTTCACTTTTTTAATCTTTTTCAAAGCAAACAAGAGGCCTAACGAATTTTTCGGTTCTCCTGATTATTAAGTCCAAAAACAGGGGGGAGAAGACGAAAAAGCCGATGCACGAGAAATCAATGATGCATGCTG
The DNA here is from genome assembly GCA_037367405.1 of Ottelia alismoides. Classification (NCBI taxonomy): domain Eukaryota; kingdom Viridiplantae; phylum Streptophyta; class Magnoliopsida; order Alismatales; family Hydrocharitaceae; genus Ottelia; species Ottelia alismoides. The sequence goes on from JAZKJV010005279.1 coordinate 16,826, forward strand.
AGTAAGAAATGCGTACCTTGCCTCCAGCACTCTACATGCAAGATGATCCGCGCATAAATGTAAAGACAGAAATAAAACTACCTATATGATGCAACGGGAAAGCCGAGTCCTAAACGAGCAACTTCTAGTGAAGAACCGTCTAACCGGTCACCGACCTCCAAGCCAAAGAGTCTGGTCTTGGCCCGTCCCTCCTCTGTCCGACAAATCAGGGGTAGGAGTAAGCACTTTACAGGACGGGCTGCGGCACGTAGGCTACGAAGGCAAATGAATCGGTTATTTTTATTAATGATTTTTAAGTAGGTCCAATTATCGATCTATGGGAACAGATAAGCAATTAGGTGTGTGGATCCAACTAATTACGGCACAATCACTAGAAATTCCTAAGTCTAGGGGCTCGAGCAAAAACCGCGTAAACACCGGAAAAGGCAGAAAGAAAAGAAAAAGAAAGCCGCGAAAAAGCCGCGAAAAACCGCTAAGGTCCTAAGGGTCCCCCGAGCACACCGGTGCTCGGCGAAACAGACCCGCTACGGTAGAAAAGTCTAAGTCCAGAGAAGGTCCTGTATTATTACAATAATGATGAAATAAAATAAAAGACCTAATCTAACCTCACCCACTCACTCTCTCCCTCTCGCTCTCTCCTGCGGCTTCGTAGAGAAGGAAGCCGCCTCCAAGTTCCTCGGTTGCACCGGCTCCTCGAAAGTCGCCGCCTCGGTCCTCGGGCCCTCGCAAGAGAAAACAAAGTGGTCAGAACCAATAATAAAATAATAATCAAAGGAAAATAAAGGCAAATGAAGAATAAGGATATATGTGCAAAAAATGTAAAATAAAATAACACACAAAGTCAAACAGAAACAAAAATAAAAAGAAAGGAAAAATAAATCAAAATAAAACAAAAAGAAAATATAAACAAAAGCCGCGTAAGAGCTGCGAGCTCCGAAGAGCCGCGAAAAGCCGCGAAAATCAAAATAAAGCTAAAACAAGAACTACTAAGTCGTGCTCCCCGGCAACGGCGCCATTCTGATGACATGAGAACCCGAGCGACTAAGGCAATCAGGTAACTGAGACAGTCGTTGCGACCTCAATCACTCGGATATGTATATCAAGAAAAATATCAGACCACTAAATAAATCAAAAATCAATCAGGCACGAATAAAAGCGGTCCTGCTATATGTTTAACCTGGTATAGCACCCAGGGTCGAACTCAAGGAGCACGGGTTGGCCGAAGGCCTACGAAGTAGTAAAAATAAACAAAATTAAAAACAAAATATTTTTTAGTGGTTTTTAATTATTTTTATATTTTTTTGGATTTTTAATTTGTAAAGAAAATAATAAAAACAAAAACAATCACACTTTGACAAATTATTTAAGGCAACAAAATTCAACCAAAAATTAAAATAAAAATATTTTTAGGTGTTTTATATTTTTTTATGTTTTTTGGTGAATTTTTGATAATTTTCTGATGTGTATTTTATTTTCTAGAAATCAAACAGTAGCAAAAAGCAATGGCACTGTCCAGCCAAGCCTAAAGTCCCTAGATAAAATACCTAAGGACCTCAAAAAGGCCTGGAGGTAATTTTCCTACAAAATAGATGAAATAAGGAAAATTTAGGTACCAGATTTATTGTTTTTGGGTTTTTAATGTATTTATTAGAATTTTTATGGGTTTTCGAGTGTTTTTAAGTTTTTAAGGTTTTTAAGCAGTGAAAAGTAGCCAAAAATGGCTAGAAAATCAAACTCACTAAACTAAACAGTACATAATTTTTATAGAATTTTTAGGGGAGTTTTTGTATTTTTTTCTGATTTTCTAATCTAGACAGTAACAAAAATGATAGTTTTTGAATTTTTAGAAATAACAAATAAACTCAAAAATGTCCTCTAAAATTCTCAAAAATCCTACACCATGGCATGAGCCATGTGTCAACATCGAATTTGGAGGTGATTTGATATTTTATTCAAAAATCACAAGAGGGTACTGTGCACAGGGACTGAAATGCAAATACCCAAAGATTTCTTTCATTTCAGAACAATCAGAACTACAAGGGCATATATTGCAAATAACCCAAAAATACACGTGACGAAGCACATGGCTCACACAGGCAGGGGTATATAAGCAAATACACTAAAGTGCAGGGTTCATTGTGCAAATAAACCTAAAACTAAATAACGTGCTTAAATATTTACAGGACTCAAATGAAATAAAACTAAGATAAGGGTCTAAGGGTAATTTACCCTTTATTAACCGGAGCTGATGGATGGCCGCCACGTGGCGATCGGACGGTCAGGAAGGGGGGCGGCTCTGACGCTCCTGCTGCTCTGGTCAATCCAACGGTCCAGCCCAGGACACGTGTGGATCTAACGGCCTGGATCTGTCTCCTCAGATATGACGTCCACGTGCGCTCCAGAGATGGACCGTGCTGATCAAAACTGGAGCGAGGAGGGCAATCCAACGGCTGCTGGAGGTCCTCGAAGAACAAGAGGCTGGCGAACTTCGCCGGCCCAGTACGCGCGCTCCGATCCTCTGCTGTTGCGCCTGAAGATCGGAGGAGCTCCGGCGTGAAGATGCGCAGCTGCTGACGTCCTCCAATGCCCCAGCCGAGCTCGGGAGAGATCCGACGAGGGTGGCGGAGGTGAAGCTCCTGGGCTGATGTCGAGAGGCCTCAGATGGTCCTGCAAAATGGCTCAAAAGCTTCGCGGGTCGAGGGCAAAGTGCCTCGACCCAGTTATGCGACGTGGGGGTGGTCGGTGAGTCGGTGCGGGCGAACCCCGGTGATGCGACGGCGAAGGGGTTCGAGCCCCAGCTCCTGTGCGAGCTGGGTTGAACGGAGGGGCGGAGAAGGTGCGCGTGGGAAGGGCGAACGTGATGGTCGGGTCCGATGGTCGGGAGGTGGTCGGAACCGGGGTGAATCGACGAAAAAGTACGACGGCGAAGATTGGGGGAAAGCTGAAATCAAAGGAAAGGGCGGAGCTAAGGGTGTACCTGGATGGATGAATAGACTGTGCTGGAGCTGGGGGTGCTCCCGGTCGTCGCCTCAAGGGGTGTCTCTGCCCGAGGCTCGAGCTCGCTTTAGGTGGCGGAGCTACGGCGGTGGTATCGCCGGATCAGTGGATTCGGCGGCCTTCCTCGCTGCAACAGGCAGGGGCGGCGAGCTGTCACCTCGCTCTCTCTCTGGAGCTCACTGGAAAGCTACGCGAATGGCCAAAGATGCGTGAAATGGGTGGCGGAGCTCGCTTAAGTAGGTTGGAGGGATCCGAGAAGAAAGGCTCGGGTAGGGTCACGGTGGCGCGCGGATCCCGAGGTCGATGCCCGGCGAGGGTGTCGGATGTGGGAGGTGTAAAACGGAGCCGGGGTTTAGGGAAATGGGTATCGGGTCGAGCGGGCGAAATTAGGAGAAGACGGGTCGGGCGCTCGAATCCGTGAGAAGTGGTCCTGGGGGGGCCAGTTGACCGGGCGGTCAACATCCCCAGGACCAATGGGGTCAGGCCACGTGGCAGGAATTTAGAGCTCAAAATTAAGGTAGTTATGGCCCGATTTTGTAAAAACTCAAAACACAAACTATTTTTATTTTATTTTTTTCTATTTTTTGGTGATTTTTAATTAATTTTTGGAAATAAAAATAAGGTATTTACAATATATAGCTATATATAGGTATATATACAATATGTAGGCTTTTGATTTTTGATTTTTATTTATTATTTTTGTATAATTTTATTCCTATTTTATATTTTATTTATTTATAGAATATAATAAGGAATAAAAGGGTGTTTTTATTTTATTTTTATTATTTATATACATAGGTAAAATAAATAGTTATGTATATCTATATACATGGTATATGTACAGAGTATTTTTGTATTTTTAATTTTGTTATTTTTATTTGATTTTTGTTTTGATTCTTTTTATTTTATTTATTTACAATATATAATATAGATTATTTACAAAAAGTTTGGCAAATAACTTTATTTATTTACAAGGTTAAATAAATATAGAAGCATGGTCTATGTACATGATGAAAGGGTCTTTTTAATCTTTTTGATTTTTAACTTTTTATTTTGTTTTTATCTTTTATAAATATATACAAGTATTTACAAGCATATTTTTGGGTGAGGAAAACATTTTTATTTTATTTACATAAATATATACACATGAGCCCCTATCTCCCTCTACTTGGCTTTTATGCGGTCAGGCCCATGCTGAGCCCTCCCTTGGGCTAGGTTGCTCAATATTTATTCTAAATATTTCCCTCTTTTTCTTTTTAATCTTTATTCTTTTATTTATGCACAAAAACATGCTAATTATAGGTTTTTACACAATGCATGCTTTTGCTAATTATTCCTATTTACACTTATCTACATGCATTTGCAAAGGTTTTTGTAGCTAAAATATAAGAATAAAGAGTGAGGAATGGGTATTCATCACCCCCCTATACTTAACATTGCTAGTCCCTTAGCAAACACTTATTTGAAAAAGAAGTGAAAAAGAAAGAAAAAGAAAAGAAAAAGAGAATGTACATGGATCAAGGTTGATTATTAAACTTGCCTTCATTAAATTGGGGTATGGAGCTCGATCAGATCTTTGGATTATTAATGTGTCGGAACCTTATTTAGACTTAAGCTTAAAACCTAACAGCCTCTAAGTTCCACCAATCTATAATCAAGACTCCTCAATGCTCCAGATCAGAACAAGTCATCAATCACAAACCCTGAAGACCATGAATCTTTTCTTGTCCTGTGAATGTGAAGTCTAAGCTCTCCACCTCAGAAATGGCAACTTGACAACCCTCCCCAACAAGGTAACTCTATGACCTCAATCTGGCCACTCTTTCCTCGAGGAGCGGGGTATTCCCTTCTAAGTTCAAGTACAACCGGCTCAAGAAGAGGGGGAAGAAGAGAATGGGTCAAGGCCAGTGTAGCCAAGTACCCTTGGGAGCTTGACCAGTGTAGCCAAGTCTCCCTGCTGCAAGCTACAACAGGAGGATCATGAAACCAAGCTTTGCTTATTGCACTTATATACATACTCCGGTGGGATTATCATTTTCTCTCAGACCCACCACTTTTTTGGAGTTCTTTTCTTTTTGCACATTTTTTTTTCGAGTGCATCTATACAACATATACATGTGCAGCATATATACAAGGAGTTTTTCCTCTTGAGCCAGTAGACTATCCCTCTTTTGAAGCTTTATTGCAACCCACAACTCCCGTCGTTAGACCTCATGGCAACCAGACCAAGTTGAGACGCACTTCCTTCACTATAAGAAGAAGAGAGGTTCCGCCTAGAAGTACTACCCTCATATGCTACCCCAAGTCAAGGAAGACTGCCTCCTCACCACCTCATCCGTGAAGAGCTCGGTGCATAGTGCGGTTGTCCAAGTAAAGCCATAATCTATATGAGTCATGTGTTGTTGTTAAGTGCTCTACTTAGGCTCATTGAGATGACATGTGATCATAGCCTAGTGAACTCAAAGAATTAAGTCACCATGGACCTGAAAAGCCTTAAACCTAAGTCCTATAAGGTTCCTCTTAGAAATTAGGTGGATTAAGATCTTAATCAAGCTCCATTTCTCAATTTGATTTCAGGCTAGTTTAAATGTCAACTATCATCCAGAAAAACTATATACATATGTACAAAAAGATGCTTATTTTCACAAATTTTACAATCATGCAAAATTTTTGAAAAATGTTTTGAAATCATGGATGGATGATGCATGAAGTGCAAGTTTTGCAAAAAGATATTTACACACATTTACACAAGATTTATGCAAACTTTTGATTTTCAAAGCATTTTGGAAAAATTTTGTACTATATACATAATTTTGATACAAAAATATTTACACAAGCTTTACACAAAAGATTTTTGAAATCATTTTTACAAAAATAATTTGTACACTAGCTATGTATGTGCAAATAAAAGAAGATTATGTACATGAAAATTTTTAATTTTTGTGGTTTTTAGCCATTTTTATTTATAAACACACTCACACAAAGTACGAGTTATGGCTAAAGTATATATGAAATATATACACACCCCCCTATACTTAGCTCGAACGATGTCCTCAGAGTTAAGAGCGATGAAGAAGACATAACTCGTGCTAGGTATAGGGAAGTGAAAAGGAAAGCTATACAAAAAGAAGAATGAAAAGTCAAGAGGGACTCGGGTCTCCCCCCTATACTTAGGATCAAGTAATCCTAAGTATAGCAGGTTGTATACTAAGGGAAAACCTGAGTGCAGAATGTACAGGGTCTACCCCCCCTATACTTAGGGTGAAATATCCCTAAGTATAGGAAACGAAAACAGGGGTAAACAGAAACAAAAGAAATACTCGAAAGGTCTCACATCCCCCCTATACTTAGGGTAAAGTGCACCCTAAGTATAGCATAATCACAAGATGAAGAAAGGGATGTGGGACTAAAGAATGTAGTGATACGGACATCTGGATCTATACAAGGCGGAAGATCAGTAAAACTCAGGCGTGAGATGCATTAGATGTAAGTCAAAGACCACATCTCACGCAAAATGAATAGGGGCAAGATCAACGACCCGCGGCTCATGATCTAGAAATGGCTTGAGTCGCTGGTCGTTTACTCGAAAGGTACTCTCAGAAGACAACTCGGATATATCTATGCTACCGTTGTCGTGTACCTTTCTAACCAGATAAGGTCCCTTCCATTTGCTCTGTAGCTTCCCTGGAAATAGGCGTAGCCTCGCATCAAACAGCCATACTCTCTGTCCAATCTCAAAATGCTTGTGGCTGATATGAGAATCATGCCACTCCTTGACTTTCTCCTTATAATGTAGGCTGCTTGAGAAAGCTGCATCTCTAAGCTCCTCCAGGGCAGCTAGCTCTGCCCTCCTCTAATCTCTCATACCATCTGGATCCATCAAAATATCTGTAACTGCCCAAAGTGACTTGTGCCTCAGCTCAACAGGTAAATGGCATGGCTTGCCATACACGAGGAGAAAGGGATATGTGCCCAAAGGTGTCTTGAAAGACGTCCTATATGCCCACAAGACCGAGTCCAAAAGCTGTGACCAATCCTTTCGGTCAGGGCGGACGACTTTCTGCAGAATAGTCTTGATCTCCCTATTCGACACTTCGGCTAGACCATTCGTCTGTGGATGGTAAGGTGTAGCAACACGATGATCTATGCCGAACTCGCTAGCAAGTGCCTTCACCTGGTCGTTGATGAAGTGAGATCCCCCATCAGAAATCAGCACTCGTGGAACCCCGAACCGCATGATGATGTGCTTCCTCAAAAATCTGCAAACAGTCCTCGCATCAGCGGCTCGGGCGGGGATAGCCTCCACCCAACGACTCACATAATCAACGGCCAACAGAATGTACTCAAATCCCTGACTCTTAGGGAATGGACCCATGAAATCGATGCCCCATGCGTCAAAAACCTCACAGAAGTGAATGGGTTGCATCGGCATCATATCACGCTGTCCACAAGTGCCCATTCTCTGACAGTCAGTACACCTCTTCACGAACTCATCTGAGTCCTTGAAGAGGGTAGGCCACCACAAGTCGGATTGGAGCACTTTCTGTGCCGTTCTCCTCCCAGAATGATGTCCTCCTGCCTCAAGCTTGTGGCAGTAAGTGAGGACGCTATGGTGTTCCTCCTGAGGAATACACCGACGCCAGACGCTATCCCCTCCTTCGTGGTAAAGGATGGGATCCTCCCAATGGTAGGACTTGGCCTTCTCAAGGAAGGTCTCAAGTCTCTGCCTGGGCCAATCTTGTGGGACTTTCCCAACAACGAGAAAGTTCACAATATCGGCGTACCATGGAAGTGAGGCGATAGCAAGGATCGCCTCATCTGGGAAGGTATCTCTAATAGGGTCAATCTGCTCAGAATCCTCAGGCTGCTCTAGTCGGGAGAGATGATCCGCCACCACATTCTTGACTCCAGGCTTATCCTTGATCTCAATGTCGAACTCCTGGAGTAGAAGGATCCATCTAGTCAGTCTGGCCTTGGCATCCTTCTTTGCCATGAGGTATCTGATGGCGGTGTGATCTGTAAACAAAGTCACTCTAGATCCAATGATATACGATCTGAACTTATCCAGGGCAAACACTACGGCTAGCATCTCCTTCTCTGTGACTGTGTAATTCCGCTGGGCGGAATCCAATGTGCGGCTAGCATAGTGTATGGCAAATGGAACTACATCCCTCCTCTGTCCCAGCACTGCCCCTACGGCAAAATCGGAGGCGTCCGTCATGATCTCGAATGGGAGAGACCAATCGGGCGGCTGGAGGACAGGAGCCTCAATGACACATTGCTGGAGAGTCGCGAACGACGAAAGACACTTGTCATCGACAAGGAACTCGGTGTCTTTCGTCAAGAGGTCAGTCAACGGTCGGGCAATCCTGCTGAAATCATGAATAAATCTCCTATAAAATCCGACGTGCCCCAGGAATGACCGTAGCTGCCTCAGATTGGACGGCGGTGCGAGTTTCCTAATGACATCAACCTTGGCCGGATCAACCTCCATGCCCCTGTTGGAGATGATATGGCCAAGCACCGTCCCTTGAGTCACCATGAAGTGACTCTTCTCCCAAGATAACACCAAATGATACTCAATACATCGCTGGAGTACTCGTTCTAGGCAGTCAAGACAAGAATCGAATCCGTCGCCGTAGATCGAGAAATCATCCATGAAGACCTCCAAACACTCCCCTACCATGTCTGAAAAGATCGACAGCATGCACCTCTGAAAAGTCGCCGGGGCATTGCATAGCCCAAATGGCATGCGTCGAAAAGCATATGTGCCGAAGGGACAGGTAAAGGTGGTCTTCTCCTGATCCTCAGGAGCGATGGCCACTTGGTTGTAGCCCGAGTACCCATCCAGGAAGCAGTAATGGCTCTACCCTGCCAGTCTCTCAATGATCTGGTCAATAAAAGGCAGGGGGAAATGGTCCTTCTTGGTGGCTTGGTTGAGTCTCCTGTAGTCAACACAAACCCTCCAAGAGGTGGGTACCCGTGTAGCGATCTCCTCTCCTGACTCACTGATCACAGTCGTGATGCCCGTCTTCTTGGGCACCACATGCAAGGAGCTGACCCACTTGGAGTCGGAAATGGGATAAATAAAATCTGCACTCCACCATTTTGATATTTCCTTCATCACGACCTCTCTCAGGTTGGGGTTCAGTCGCCGTTGGAACTCACGCGACGGCTTCGCCCCCTCCTCAAGATAGATATGGTGGGAGCACACTGATGGGCTAATCCCATGGAGATCTGCTATGCTCCATCCGATCGCCTTGCAGTTCTTTTCAAGAACCCCCATCAAACGGGATTCCTGCTCTCCAGTCAACTCGGCGGAGATGATGATTGGGTACATCTCAGGCTCGCCCGCAAGGAATCGATACTTCAGCGAAGTAGGGAGCGGCTTCAGCTCTGGAATGCTGGGTGCTGGCAAATCTGGCTGCGGAAGAAACTGAGTAAAGGCTGCTAAGTCTGCCAAATCTGCCTGGGAAAGTGAAAGCGTACTCTCGCAAACTGGATCGGGAGAAGGCTGCTCAACTGAACTGTCTCTGCTCGGGTCTGCATCTACCTCCTCCTCGTCTACAGGCTCAGGTGAACTCAGGTCTGGCATCTGATCATAGCAATCGGCCCAATCAGACTCTGAATCCGAGAGATCTGTATCAACCGCGGTGGCATCAGTACCACCGTAAAGCAAGGTGGCCTTAGCACCACCATCACTGAAAATCGTGTCGCGATCAAGGACCGGCTCCGCTGCCTCTGTGGTATCCTGAACCAAGGCTGTGCTCTCCAGACTCTCCTCTGCTATCATCTCGGCATCAGCTGTATCTGAATATGAGAGGATGGTCTGTGCTGCAGGATCTGCCCAAGCTGCCTCATCATCTGTGATCACAAAATCACAGTCCTGGTGGATGTCTGGCTCTGCGTCTGTCAGCTGCTCTGAATCTGTACTCGCATCTGAGCGGGCTCTCTCTAGCTCTGTAGTCCTCGACCGTCTCTATTTGTATACTCTCGCCCTCGACGTGAAAGTACACCTTCCCGCTATCATGATCAGTCACCGCCTTGGCTGTGGCCAAGAACGGACGACCAAGGATGATGGGGGTATCGGTCACTGACTCAGGGGTCTCCATGTCCAACACTACGAAGTCCACGGGGAATTTCAGGCCCTGAATCGTGACAATAATGTCTCGTAATAACCCCCTCGGCCTCTTGACAGATCGATCAGCGAACTGAAGGACTGTCCTGCTCTGTCGAAGAGTGTCCAACTCGAAGCGGTCGAGAAGGGCTGCCGGAAGAAGGTTGATCGACGATCCGCTATCTAGAAGAGTACGGTCGAACCTCTGCTCACTGATCTGGCATCTGACATACTGGGCCCCTGAATCTGGCCTCTTGGCTGGCAGTCAGTTCTGGATCGCAAAACATGTGGCTTTCGTCAGCACATGTATCTCTGAAGTGTGGTTCCTCCTCCTCCTCCTGACTGTAGTCCTATCTCTCAAAGAACGCTAGAGAAGAGGGATGTGCTGCAAAGCCTCCTGGAGGGTCAGCTGAATGTGGAATCGATCGATCATGCTCTGGCTGAACTCCTCAAGCTCTCTCTTTTTTGGATCTTTTTTCTTTTTTCTTCCCCTTCCCCATCTGAAGGGCTCTAGGGAAGGGGATCACAGGGTCCTTCGCAGATGAAGGACTAGGAAAAGGCCTAGACGGTTCGATGACCGGATCCACACATACATCATGCACCACAGTGGGACCAGAGGAAACTAAACCTTTTCCTTTATTCAAACCAAATTTCTGAGATACATGAACTGAAGGAAAGACAACATCTCTATCACGACAAACACTGGTGGCCTCAGTACCACCGTGGGCTGGCTCTGCTGCTGCTGCTGGTAGACGATTCGCAGCATCAGTACCGCGAGCTGGCTCGGCTGAACTGGTGGCGTCAGTACCACCTCCTCGATCTGGTGAAGCGGCGGCCTCAGTACCGCCGGTGGGACCAGCATCCTTGGTGGCCTCAGTGCCACCGTCATCATCAGGAGCGGCCTCAGTACCGCTCTCCTCCTCCTCATGTGGCGCCTCTGAAATATCCTCGTGGTGAAGCTCAGATGAGGGTTCGCCGCCTGCTGGGGTCCTACCGCTCCTAAGTGTGACAAAATCAGCATCAAATAGATCCGAAGATGTATCAACAAATGGGTCACTAGGAGTGGCAGACTCAGTGTGTAATACCTGCTCAGATTTCCTCTTGAGGTTATTCGGATTCGGCTCAATCTGGGCTGGAATGGCGGCCTTCCCTCTCACCAAGTCCCGCATCTCCTGCCGGAACTCGTCCATCTCCCGGCTGAATGTGGCCTGCTGGTCCGTGAGGAGGCGGGCGATGTCATCCAAAGCGGGGCTCTCGTGGGAACCCGACGGGTGGCCTCTCTGGGGATGAGGCTGCTGGAACTGCTGGTGGTGGTAAGACCGGTACGAGGAAGGGTGCTGCTGCTGGACTGGGTGAGCCTGCTGCTCACGCCTCCACGATTGTCCCTGCTGTTGATAGGGACGAGGAACGAAGGATGACTGGTGCTGCTGGTAGGCTGGGGGCAGCTGCTGCGGCTGCTGGTGATCTCTCTGCTGGGAGTACTGCCCTCCCTGTCCTGACGGCTGCTGCTGGGGCTGGGCACCACCATTCCCCCACCTGAATCCGGGATGGTCTCGTCGGATCCCAGGCTGGGGAAGGTCATACCAAATCCCGTTGACATCCATCAACGGCTCGGCATCGTAGGGGGCTGGCGGGACTACTGCCAGAGGCTGGTCCGGCTGGTAGACCACCATCTGCATCTCTGGAGATGGTGGGGACTGGTAGGTGGGCTGCGGCTGCTGGTACGGCTCCGCCTGTACAAGGTGAACCTGTCTAGGCTGCATAGGGGTGCTGGAGCGCTGGGACGAGCTGCTGCTGTTGCCGGAGTCGCCTCGCGACTGAAGACGGGGCTGAGGAGCCGTCTGTGCCTCCTGGAGACACATGAGCTGTGTCTTCATGTCACTCAGAACTTGTGCCATCTGTTCCATCTGAGTGATGCTCTGGCACTGCTTCTTCTTTATCAGCTCCATGCGGTCCAACTTCTCGCTGATGATACCCATGTCCGCAGCTGTCGACTCTGCCTGTGCTGTTGCGACTGCGGACGAACTGGATGGACCTGCATCGACCTGTTCTATCCGCTGGTACTGCACGGGTCCTGGCTGCTGTGGATGGGGTCTCTGAGTATACAACCTGGTCTGAGACATCACCATATAGTTCTCAGCCATCTCCTCGAAGATGGCCCAGACCTGGTCGTGGTCCTTGGCGAAATAGGACCCGCCGCAAGAAGCATTCACCAGGCCCTGAAGCTCTGGTGTCAACCCGCTGAAGAAGCTCTGCACAAGGTTCGGCTTCGTGATGTCGTGGTGCGAGCATCTGTCCAGGAGCTCTCGGAACCTCTCCCATGCCTCGTGAAACTGCTCGTTGGGGAACATGGAGAAGTTGCTGATCAGGGCCCTCGCTGCATTCGTCCGCCCGAGTGGATAGTACTTGTTCAAGTACTCGGTGCGGAGCTGCTCCCAGGTGTAGACAAACCTCCCAAGATGCTCCAGCCAGGTGGCTGCTCTATCTGCCAGTGAAAACGGGAAGGCTATCATCCGGATCGTGTCCTGGTCCACATGCCGGTCGTGGACAGTACTACAGATCATCAGAAACTCCTGGAGGTGGAGGTGGGGCTCCTCAGTGGCAAGTCCGTGAAAACGAGGAAGCATCTGCAGGGTGTTCGGGGGGAACTTGAAGTCCCCCACGATAGCAGGTACCACCACCCAATGGTGCATCAGTGTAGATCCGGGGTTGTGCAACTCCCGTATCGGTCTAGGTGGTCCTGCTCCTCCCGCGGCTGCTGCCACTGCGGCGGCGGCTGCGGCTGCTGCTGCTGCTGCTGCGGCTCGTGCCTCTGCATCTGGTATCTCCTCAGGCTCGCTCTGCTGGTCTCTCTCTGCTCTGAGCCTCTCCAACTCTCACCTCATCTCTATCATAAATGCCCCCTGATCGCGTAACTGCTGCTGGACTGTCTCGAGTGATGCGATCAAGGTGGAGTTGATCGCTCCCTGGTCAAGTACAAAGTGCCCGGGCTGTCGGGAGTGATCATCTGAACTGCCGGCTCCGGCCATAGTGACGTCTGCAAAATCAAACGAGCCCAACTCAGGTGCTGTCAAATGAATCAGTCTCTCCTCGGGCTCGTGTCTCTCAAGTATAGGGGGTCGAGGGGGAACAGGGTGGAATCGTACTCAGGATCGGAGAGCGGGTCTGAGCTCTCGCGAGCCAACCTAGATGATGAGGTAGACGTGCCCGAAAGCGGTGCAGCCAGAGGCTGCCTAAGAGACCATCTACCCATCATCTTGATCTGGCGAGTAGGGCGGATGGGATCTGGAAAAATTATGATCTGAAAACAAACCCCCGGTTCACCAACGCAACGCGAGCTGAAGACCGTGAAAGTTCGGTCAAATTATCTTGTCAATTTTATTTTGGTGAACACACAAAATATCAGAGCGCTTACGTGACCTGTTGGGATATCCGATGCTAACCCAACCGACTGGCCCGCACGGAAAAGTCGGTAATCAGTCGGGACTAGCACCGGGGGGCTCTACCTAGGGTGCGGGTCACTCTCTCGCGCATCCAAACCATACAATGAGGGGGTTGCTCTCCCCAAGACAAGTTTTTAGGGTGAGCGGTTTTTAAGATCAATAATTTTAGCAGTCCCAATTTTATGGTTTCACTTTTTTAATCTTTTTCAAAGCAAACAAGAGGCCTAACGAATTTTCGGTGCTCCTGATTATTAAGTCCAAAAACAGGGGGGAGAAGACGAAAAAGCCGATGCACGAGAAATCAATGATGCATGCTGAGTAAGAAATGCGTACCTTGCCTCCAGCACTCTACATGCAAGATGATCCGCGCATAAATGTAAAGACAGAAATAAAACTACCTATATGATGCAACGGGAAAGCCGAGTCCTAAACGAGCAACTTCTAGCGAAGAACCGTCTAACCGGTCACCGACCTCCAAGCCAAAGAGTCCGGTCTTGGCCCGTCCCTCCTCTGTCCAACAAATCGGGGGTAGGAGTAAGCGCTTTACAGGACGGGCTGCGGCACGTAGGCTACGAAGGCAAATGAATCGGTTATTTTTATTAATGATTTTTAAGTAGGTCCAATTATCGATCTATGGGAACAGATAAGCAATTAGGTGTGTGGATCTCACTAATTACGGCACAGTCACCAGAAATTCCTAAGTCTAGGGGCTCGAGCAAAAACCGCGTAAACACCGGAAAAGGCAGAAAGAAAAGAAAAAGAAAGCCGCGAAAAAGCCACGAAAAACCGCTAAGGTCCTAAGGGTCCCTCGAGCACACCGGTGCTCGGCGAAACAGACCCGTTACGGTAGAAAAGTCTAAGTCCAGAGAAGGTCCTGTATTATTACAATAATGATGAAATAAAATAAAAGACCTAATCTAACCTCACCCACTCACTCTCTCCCTCTCGCTCTCTCCTGCGGCTTCGTAGAGAAGGAAGCCGCCTCCAAGTTCCTCGGTTGCACCGGCTCCTCGAAAGTCGCCGCCTCGGTCCTCGGGCCCTCGCAAGAGAAAACAAAGTGGTCAGAACCAATAATAAAATAATAATCAAAGGAAAATAAAGGCAAATGAAGAATAAGGATATATGTGCAAAAAATGTAAAATAAAATAACACACAAAGTCAAACAGAAACAAAAATAAAAAGAAAGGAAAAATAAATCAAAATAAAACAAAAAGAAAATATAAACAAAAGCCGCGTAAGAGCCGCGAGCTCCGAAGAGCCGCGAAAAGCCGCGAAAATCAAAATAAAGCTAAAACAAGAACTACTAAGCCGTGCTCCCCGGCAACGGCGCCATTCTGATGACACGAGAACCCGAGCGACTAAGGCAATCAGGTAACTGAGACGGTCGTTGCGACCTCAATCACTCGGATGTGTATATCAAGAAAAATATCAGACCACTAAATAAATCAAAAATCAATCAGGCACGAATAAAGCGGTCCTGCTATATGTTTAACCTGGTATAGCACCCAGGGTCGAACTCAAGGAGCACGGTTTGGCTGAAGGCCTACGAAGTAGTAAAAATAAACAAAATTAAAGACAAAATATTTTTTAGTGGTTTTTAATTATTTTTATATTTTTTTGGATTTTTAATTTGTAAAGAAAATAATAAAAACAAAAACAATCACACTTTGACAAATTATTTAAGGCAACAAAATTCAACCAAAAATTAAAATAAAAATATTTTTAGGTGTTTTATATTTTTTTATGTTTTTGGTGAATTTTTGATAATTTTCTGATGTGTATTTTATTTTCTAGAAATCAAACAGTGGCAAAAAGCAATGGCACTGTCCAGCCAAGCCTAAAGTCCCTAGATAAAATACCTAAGGACCTCAAAAAGGCCTGGAGGTAATTTTCCTACAAAATAGATGAAATAAGGAAAATTTAGGTACCCGATTTATTGTTTTTGGGTTTTTAATGTATTTATTAGAATTTTTATGGGTTTTCGAGTGTTTTTAAGTTGTTAAGGTTTTTAAGCAGTGCAAAGTAGCCAAAAATGGCTAGAAAATCAAACTCACTAAACTAAACAGTACCTAATTTTTATAGAATTTTTAGGGTTGTGATTTTCTAATCTAGACAGTAACAAAAATGATAGTTTTTGAATTTTTAGAAATAACAAATAAATTCAAAAATGTCCTCTAAAATTCTCAAAAATCCTACACCATGGCAGGAGCCATGTGTCAAATTTTCATCGAATTTGGAGGTGATTTGATATTTTATTCAAAAATCACAAGAGGGTACTGTGCACAGGGACTGAAATGCAAATACCCAAAGATTTCTTTCATTTCAGAACAATCAGAACTACAAGGGCATATATTGCAAATAACCGAAAAATACACGTGACGAAGCACGTGGCTCACACAGGCAGGGGTATATAAGCAAATACACTAAAGTGCAGGGTCCATTGTGCAAATAAACCTAAAACTAAATAACGTGCTTAAATATTTACAGGACTCAAATGAAATAAAACTAAGATAAGGTCCTAAGGGTAATTTACCCTTTATTAACCGGAGCTGATGGATGGCCGCCACGTGGCGATCGGACGGTCAGGAAGGGGGGCGGCTCTGACGCTATTGCTGCTCTGGTCAATCCAACGGTCCAGGCCAGGACACGTGTGGATCTAACGGCCTGGATCTGTCTCCTCAGATATGACGTCCACGTGCGCTCCAGAGATGGACCGTGCTGATCAAAACTGGAGCGAGGAGGGCAATCCAACGGCTGCTGGAGGTCCTCGAAGAACAAGAGGCTGGCGAACTTCGCCGGCCCAGTACGCGCGCTCCGATCCTCTGCTGTTGCGCCTGAAGATCGGAGGAGCTCCGGCGTGAAGATGCGCAGCTGCTGACGTCCTCCGATGCCCCAGCCGAGCTCGGGAGAGCTCCGACGAGGGTGGCGGAGGTGAAGCTCCTTGGCTGATGTCGAGAAGCCTCAGATGGTCCTGCAAAACGGCTCAAAAGCTTCGCGGGTCGAGGGCAAAGTGCCTCGACCCAGTTAGGCGACGTGGGGGTGGTCGGTGAGTCGGTGCGGGCGAACCCCGGCGATGCGACGGCGAAGGGGTTCGAGCCCCAGCTCCTGTGCGAGCTGGGTTGAACGGAGGGGCGGAGAAGGTGCGCATGGGAAGGGCGAACGTGATGGTCGAGTCCGATGGTCGGGAGGTGGTCGGAACCGGGGTGAATCGGCGAAAAAGTACGACGGCGAAGATTGGGGGAAAGCTGAAATCAAAGGAAAGGGCGGAGCTAAGGGGGTACCTGGATGGATGAATAGACTTTGCTGGAGCTGGGGGTGCTCCCGGTCGTCGCCTCAAGGGGTGTCTCTGCCCGAGGCTCGAGCTCGATTCAGGTGGCGGAGCTACGGCGGTGGTATCGCCGGATCAGTGGATTCGGCGGCCTTCCTCGCTGCAACAGGCAAATGGCCAAAGATGCATGAAATGGGTGGCGGAGCTCGCTTAAGTAGGTTGGAGGGATCCGAGAAGAAAGGCTCGGGTAGGGTCACGGTGGCGCGCGGATCCCGAGGTCGATGCCCGGCGAGGGTGTCGGATGTGGGAGGTGTAAAACGGAGCCGGGGTTTAGGGAAATGGGTATCGGGTCGAGCGGGCGAAATTAGGAGAAGACGGGTCGGGCGCTCGAATCCGTGAGAAGTGGTCCTGGGGGGGCCAGTTGACCGGGCGGTCAACATCCCGAGGACCAATGGGGTCAGGCCACGTGGTAGGAATTTAGAGCTCAAAATTAAGGTAGTTATGGCCCGATTTTGTAAAAACTCAAAACACAAACTATTTTTATTTTATTTTTTTCTATTTTTTGGTGATTTTTAATTAATTTTTGGAAATAAAAATAAGGTATTTACAATATATAGCTATATATAGGTATATATACAATATGTAGGCTTTTGATTTTTGATTTTTATTTATTATTTTTGTATAATTTTATTCCTATTTTATATTTTATTTATTTATAGAATAAAATAAGGAATAAAAGGGTGTTTTATTTTATTTTTATTATTTATATACATAGGTAAAATAAATAGTTATGTGTATCTATATACATGGTATATGTACAAAGTATTTTTGTATTTTTAATTTTGTTATTTTTATTTGATTTTTGTTTTGATTCTTTTTATTTTATTTATTTACAATATATAATATAGATTATTTACAAAAAGTTTGGCAAATAACTTTATTTATTTACAAGGTTAAATAAATATAGAAGCATGGTCTATGTACATGATGAAAGGGTCTTTTTAATCTTTTTGATTTTTAACTTTTTATTTTGTTTTTATCTCTTATAAATATATACAAGTATTTACAAGCATATTTTTGGGTGAGGAAAACATTTTTATTTTATTTACATAAATATATACACATGAGCCCCTATCTCCCTCTACTTGGCTTTTATGCGGTCAGGCCCATGCTGAGCCCTCCCTTGGGCTAGGTTGCTCAATATTTATTCTAAATATTTCCCTCTTTTTCTTTTTAATCTTTATTCTTTTATTCATGCACAAAAACATGCTAATTATAGGTTTTTACACAATGCATGCTTTTGCTAATTATTCCTATTTACACTTATCTACATGCATTTGCAAAGGTTTTTGTAGCTAAAATATAAGAATAAAGAGTGATGAATGGGTATTCATCAATTTTCATTGCATTTCATGGCATTTATTTGCATGATAAAAATTAATAAAAAAATGCACGTTTATTTAATGCATTGTTGTCTTCTCTTGCATGATTTTGACCTATATGCCTTTAACTCAGCACTTAATTAAATAAACTTAAACCCGATTAATACGAGAGAGGCTCGTGTCCCTATGTTCGACCTTGGTTTCTTGCCAAGTAAAATAAAAATAATGACCATCGCATTCTTATTTGACATATATCAATGAGATGGTCTCTTTGATGACCAAAATCGGCCCGCTGCTACGACATGTTGAAGTGCTAATTCAGCACTCTTAAAGGGCCGATTTTGCGGCTCATCACCACTGCTTCACCATTAGAAGGATTGGATGTTGGGAACGAGACCCAACGCTCAGCAGAGTAGATCAAGTCCTTGGGGGACAAACTGGAGGCGTTCAACACGATGATGGAGGATCTACATAACGAGATCTCCATCATCAAGAAGGCAACGACGAATGGCGGGAGCTCCACGGAGTAGCAGCGACGCAATGTACCTGAACCCAAACCCTTCACATGTACGCAAAGTGCCAAGGATTTGGATAACTTCCTATGGGATATGGAAGTTTACTTCTAGGTGACTAAGACGAGGAAAGCCGAGAAGGTCGGCTTGGCGATGTACATGTCGAGCGACACCAAGCAATGGTGGAGGAGTGATGAATCTCCATTTCATCACCTTTATTCTATCATTTTGGCCTTCAAAACCCCAGCAAATGCATGTAAATAACATTAATTTGTACATCATAGCATCCATTATTTATTATATTTATTGCATAAAAAAATAAGGTTTTTAATGCCAAAATTATAGAATAAAGAGAAGAAAAGAAAAAGGAATAAAATATTGAAAATATTTTATGGCCTTAACCCCGAGACCAAGTCCAGAATGGAATTGGTCGACAAGGAATAAAGTAGGGGGAGATAAGGGCTAAAAATACAATAAATACCTCATTTATTTATTCTTTAATTACGCAGTTTTGACATATATTTTGTATCTATTTATTTATTCATTAAATAAAGAAATTTTGTATATAAAAGTTATAGTTAATAATGTAAATAAAACTACAAAATTGAGTTTGCACAAAAATAATATACAATGTACATTTTACACACAAAATAAAAAGTCAAAATCTCAACTTCACAGACACATATCTTACAAATAAAAACTAAAAACATATCAAAATCACCTTTAATTGTATATAACTTTTCAAGAGCTATTTAATGAAGGTAGTTTCATAATTTTTGGAGTCAATCTGTGGAAGTTAGGTTTTTGGCCCTTATTGTAGAGTTTACGCGATTAAAATATTCATTATATTCATTATTCATTATATATACAAATTTATATTTTTATAATTTTGTAAATATTATTTATAACACATGTACATATTAAAATCTAAATAGAACCCAAAAGAAATTGGAAAATAAAATAAGTTTATGAAAAATACATAGACAAAAGACCTATGCTTCTACATGTATATAAATAAAAGGGAAATATATTCTTTAATTCTTTAATTCTTTTATATCTTTCTAATATGGTAAACATTATATATATTCTATTAAAAATACAAAACTAAAATAAAAACTCATTAAAATAAATTCAAATAAAATTATGTATATAAAACATAGGTAAACTACCTAGAAATAAACCTATATAATATACTTACCTATTTATTTAAGTGTACAAATAACATCATAAAAATGGAATAAAAATATATTTATAATCATTAAAATAATTTATAAATATATAAAAGAAAAGAATAAAATAATAAAAATAAAATGTATAAATAAAATAAAAATGTACAAAATACAGGTAAAAATACCTATAAATAAGCTACTATAGATAAACTTGTAATAAAATACATCAAAAAAATAAATAAATATCGTAATAAAATAATACATTAAATAATAAATAATTTTTATTTTATATACAAAAATTAATAAAATAATTTACTATTTATAAATAATTATCTTCAAATAAACCTACAGTTTTGTCCTGTAGCGGGCTAAGCTGGACCAATCGGGTCCCTCCGTTAGTTGACCTTGATCAACTTGACCTCTATCCGTCTGAGAAGACGCGAACTGTCCTTTCCCTGCTTTTCCGCCATTTTTCGCGGCCATTCCATCCATCTATCACACTCGCGTTCTTCTGACGAAATGTCCCCTGATCTTTATACATCCACACCTGATCATTAGATCCCCTGTACATACGCGAGATTCTTTGATTTTCCCCGGCCAAATAAGGGTGCCCATATTATGCATAAATAAAGACCCCCTCCTCCTTTTCAAAATTTGGTCATTTGCTTCCCCCACATCCCGTGTCTCGGCGAAAGTGAGGACACCACGTGACAGGAGGAGCAGCCCCTGAGCTCGCAGCGGTGAACGGAGAAGGAGGTGCACCCAGGCGGTTTGCTCCAGTGACCACCTCAGCTCCTTGGCTCCGGTCAGGTAAGATACGCCTTTTATTTATTTTAGGTAGATTTTGTTCCCAAAATTTTATTCATGCATTTAGAATAACCATTAGCCCTTAGATTTAGCCTAGATAGCTCGATTCATAGTTCGCCAGAGCTCTGCTACGGCGAACCCATCCACCGTGCTCCGACCGCCATTTCACCTCAATTTCGTTCCCTATCGCCTTCCCCTCATCCCAGGCACCTACATACACTTAGATCCCCTTCGAATATGAAGATCAGGTCTCCACCTCCACCCCTACCTCACCGGAGACCTTCGCCCGCTCCACCTTCGCTCATTTCACCACCTATAAGCGCCCCAGACCCATCTTTTTGCTTGCGCGATTTTTTTTTGCAGGTTCGGAGGCTAAAGAACCCCCTTGGGGACGATTTTTGCCTAAGACCTTGGTACCTTGATCTCCCATTTTCCGAGAGCCCGCTTGCCGTCGTCCGAGCTCCGGCGTGCCACCTGAAGGTCGCATCTGAAGAGGAGGAGCCCAAGCTCCATTTTGCCCCACCTCCGAGCCCTTCCGACGGTCAAAGCATCCCAGGAAGTCCGGTTGAAACTCGCCTTCGGCGAGTTCTTGCCCTACCCTCGAGTGCAAAGGCAGAAGGGAGCTTGACTGCAAGACCCTGGGACGAAAGTCGGCCTCAGCTACGAGCACTACTGTTGAAACCGAGTGGAAGGGCCTCAACGGATAAAAGTGACTGACGGGATAACTGACTGATCTTCCCCAACCAAGAGTGAACTGGGGGGGGGGGGTGTTGGCACCTCGATGTCGGCTATTCGCCACCTGGGTTGTAGTATGTTCCAAGGGTTGGGCTGTTCGTCGATGAAAGCGGTACGAGGGTGAACCCGAGATTATGAGAGAGATATGGTCAAGGCGTCATTAACTGGGAAAATGCCCACCCCTAAGCCATTACATAATCCCTTTTAGGCATTGGCAAAGGACGGGGCGTGGTGGATTCACAATCAAGGGCTTGAAGACTTGGTTGGCTACATCCTAGGAACCTCCTCGTCTGCCTTCAAGCCACTTCCCTGCCGTCGGATCTTCTTACTGCTCCAGATTGATCGTCCAACATCAGATCGAGCTGTGTCCCAACCGTCAGATCATCTCCACCGATCTGATCCAGGCCGTAGAAGGCGAACCATCATCGGTGCATGAGGGGACGCCACGTGTCTAAGTGAAAAGATCCTAGTCGTCCGCTAGCGCAAGTTTTAGGGTAATTTGCATGTACACCCCTCGTCTTTTTTGTATTTAATTATTAATGCTTTCAATAAAATATTATGTTGTAAATAATTAGGGCATTTTGCATTTAAGCCCTCAAACTTTTTATATTTGTGTTTTGGTCCCTGCCAGCATCACGTGTAGTCCTCACGTGACGTTGGAAATTTTGCAACTAACCCCCAGCATTTCTTGTGTATTGTAAAATAGTTCCAGAACTTAAAATAAATATTTAATTCTATTGGGTAAATTGTAATGCGGCCCCTAGACTTTATTTTATTTATAGTTATGCCCCTGCTAGGCTATTTATTTTTGTGACTTTTATCTAATTATTAAAAATAGCTACATAGCTCCAAAAGTTCCAAAAAAATACGGTAAGATGCCCCCCTGCAGTGTATTTTACACGCCACATGTCTTTTTGCATTTTTGCGCATTTAACCTAATTATTAAAATTAAAATGGAGCTTAAATAAACCTTGTCTAATTTGTAAAATACAAAAAAAATATGAAAACTAATTGAAAAATACAAAAAATATTTGTTATTTTTTGACATTTATTGAGTCTAGAAATCAAAAACCTCAAAAAATAGTAAAAGAAAATTTAAAAAATCAGAAAGCTCCAAAATACAACAAAAAAATATAAAAACTTCAACAAAAATCTCAAAAATATGTTTTCCTATTTAATAATTATCTATATAAGATTATTTACATATTAAAATTAATTTGGATAATTTTGGGATTTATTTATTAATTTTTTAAAAAATAATTTTAGGTATTTAATTAATCCCATATTTAGGGTATTTTTTACTTTAAAAATACATAAAAATTAGCAAAAATATATGGGAAAAGATAAAAACATTAAAAGAATATTTAAAACCTAAAATAATTTATTTTATAAATTGTATTTATATTTAATAGTATTTATAAATATATTTCTATGTATTGTATAAATAAAGCCTTATATAGGCTATTTTGTTTTTCAAAGAAAATAAAAAAATTAAAAATTAAAAAAACAAAATATAAAAATTAAAAATTAAAAATTTGAAAAATAAAAATTAAAAACCCACAAAAATAATAACATGGACAAGAAAAGAGTTGAATAATTTTGTATTCATTTCTGCTCCCAACCATTTGCTCCCAATGTTCGACCTCAACCTGTGCTTACACCTATACACATTTGCATGTAGAGTTATAATAAATTTTAACTCCACTTTTTTGAGATCCCATTGCTTTATTTTGATTGTGGGTTAATTGTTGATTGATTAGGATTTTGTTTGAGGTCACCTCAATGACTATCGATCCGCCTTGTGGAAAGACACGACCTCGGCGCAATCCCGTTCATCAAATGGTGTCGTTGCTAGGGAGCAACGTCGTTTGGGACATACGTTATTTCTTTGATTCTTCATTCTTGTCCATATTTATTATTTGTATTATTTTTCTTTTTATTATTATTACGAACTGTCTGACGTTCTTCCATGTTTGAATTTATTGCGAGGAACCGCAACGTGACGGAGGATCTCCTAGGAGGCCCTATGCACCCGAGCAATGCGGAGCCGGCTTTCTGACTGGGACAGCAGGAGAGAGTAGCCAATTCAGACATGGAAGAATTTTGGAGACAGATTCAGAGTTCCCTTTTATTGTGAAAAAATAAAAAAATCCAATTTTTTTGTAATTTATGCGAGACAGTCACCCTTGGATTGTAATAATACAGGACTCTCTACAGACACTCTGACTTCTTAAGGTCCAGTGCCTGAGGGATTGTTCCCTCGGGAACCTCAATGATCTTTATGTTTTTACTTTTTTATTTTATTTTATTTTTATTATTTGGTGTGAATGTTAGCTTAGGATTGTTTGACGTAGACTAAGGCCCAAACCCTAATATATGCATGTACCTATAGATACGATTTTTGGGACTTAGTTAATTTTGAAATAATGTTCTTCACGCTAATAGCATCTTGTATCTAGGGCGATTTCCTCGGATTGCATCTCATATAGCATAGGTTTCAATTTTGTCTTGCATTCCGCATGGAGAGAGCTGGGAGGCACTGTAAGTCTTCTTACTTGGCATGCATCATTCGATTTCCAACTTGCACGACCTTTCTGATCTTCTCCCTCTATTTTTGCTCACCTAGGATGTAATGGAATTGGAACCCCGTTAGGCACGTGCATTGAAAAATAACCAAAAAAGTGATAACAAAAATAAAATCGGGACTGCTAACTATACTTGTTCTTTAAAATAAAATGTAATGGATCCTTTCTCTTGGGGAGAGCAACCCCCTCATTGTCTGAGCATTTTATTCATATGTACGTGCTGAGGATTACTGCCCCAATCCCAAAACCTAATTTTGGTGTGTACAACTTTCTATGATCACCTAAGTCTAAAATCGATAAGATAAAAAGACCACATCTCTGTCGTCACTGTGTTGAGTAAGTGAATCGGGGGTTTGCTTTGTGTATTGATTGTGACTTGGGGTCCATTTGTATTTTCGCTTTGAGTTATCGGTCCCGTCCGTGTGAGTCATCCATTTTTCATTTTTTGAGTACCTCTACCTCTCTTATACATATACCTCCTCATTTGCATTAAGTCATGATATTAGCACGTAAGCTCAATCAGCTTCTCCAGTCCATTGTGTTTCTCTTCTTGCCCACCCTCCTCGTGTCCCCCGTCTCATCTCTTCTATTTACCCGGGATTGTTGTGCTAGTAGAGATCGCCCGCATCAACGATTTTTTATTTACATTGATTATTGGAGTAAGTCGGGCATGTTTTGAGGATGCTGAGATTGATTTGGTGGATCTAACTTTCGCTCTGTGCATAGGAGCTTATTGAGGATTTTTGATGATGCACAATCATTAGGTGTGATTCCTAATCAAGGATTTTCGGTCTTGCACACCAGATTAAGGATGTGATGCTTTGAGATGATTTGATGATGATATCATGAGCTTTGACTGGTCTATCTATTTTGAGGTTCCGTTTGTCTTTGATTTTTGAGCTGGATAGATTATCTTGATATATGTTTCATTGTGACGGTGATCAGACCCACATGATTGTCCTCATCCACCTTATTGATCCATCCTTGATTTCCTGATGCTATTATCCACCTATGGCACTTTAAGGATTACAGATTATCTGTTGTGCCAGCTCAGCTTGATTGAATTGACCGGAGGGATGTTCGGTGATGGACTTAATTATTTTCTCCCTCGCATGATCTTATGCCCTCCTGAGATTTCACTGATTGAGTGTTCTTTAGGACCTGAGATTTGATGCCAGCAATCCCCAGACTTGATTGATCTAGTTCGCATCCCTCCCCAAGGACTATCTGTGGGAGGATGTGACACATTCTTTACGATCGACTTCCTACACTCACTCTGTTTCCACCTTGTTGGAGCCTGAAACCGTATCGTCTGATTTGCCTATTCAGCCTCCCTACTGATTGTGTGCTCGATCTGTCAATACACGAGGCCAACTTCAAAGAATCATCTAAGTTCGCTCTCCTTGACGGTCCTCGCAAGGTTGAGCTTCACTTCTCTGATTATTCCGTGCCTAGTTTATATACTCTCCGAGGGTTACCTGCGAGAGACTATGACACCTTTCTAGATCTGCAGTCTCTTCTGTTGGTGGACGATCTGTCGTCTACCGAGACCATTCTCATTGACTCCTTTGAGTCTTCTCTCCTTGACGACATTCGCAATGATAAGATCTGCTCTGACTATTCCATGCTTAGTTTGCATTATTCCCCGAGGACTATCTGTGGGAAAATGCAACACTTTCTTTACGCTCAGTTCCCCTTCACCTCTTGTGCCTTCTATCTGACAGAAGCACGGAGCCGAGTCGTCTGACATGCTTTCGATCCCCATTGCTTTGAGCTTTACCAGAACTGTTGGATCTTGGGGGCCTATCTGACTGGACTCCTTTGAGCCCGCTCTCCTTGACGGTCCTCACAAGGGAGAGCTCTTTTTCTCTTTTTATTCATCTGCTTAGTTGGCAGTACGCTCCGCGAGTGTTATCTGCGGGACGCTGCCATACTCTCTTGACTTATCGGTCCCTTCTGCCGGCAGCAGATCTGTCGCCTATCGAGACCGCTCCTGCGATCCGTCTGATAGATCAGGCTCCTTTGAGCTCGCTCACTTTGAAGACCCTCGCAAGGGTGAGCTTATGTTCTGATTATTCATTGACTAGCATGTACTACTCCCCGAGGGTTATCTGCGAGAGAGTACATCATATTTTAGGTGCTCAGCTTCACTTCTGGTGCTTCTTTTCTGTTGGGGCACAAAGTCGAGTCTACTGATTTTGGTACTAGGTATCTTCCCTAGTTGTGTCTCATCTCTGTTGGAGCACGGAGCTGAGTCTTATGATCATTCTCTCATCCTGCTCACCTTGAGGACCCTCGCAAGGTTGAGCCCTGGTGTGTGGTGTTCGGTGTGTCTTGTGACCTTCTGATTTTAATGCCCACTGGATACCACATCGCCGCATTAGAAAAGTCTCATGTCTTCCCGTTCATATCTTTTGAGACAATGATTGACTTGGAGGGGTCTGTATTGTTCTTTCTTCCTCCAAGTCTTACGGTAACGGCTCTGCTCACTTATTTCCTTCCTTATGAGCCGATGTTCTGCTTTCTCTACCGGTCCTTCTGTGAAGTTCTCGATCTCTTCCCCCCGGTAGCTGACACCCACTTGATTGCATATCAGGGTGTTTGTTCACTATCTGAATGCGTTCTCGTTCTCACAGGGAGACGATGACAACAGCACGGTACTCGCTTATCAGAGACCTTCATGCACCTCATCAGTCTTTACTTGTTGTATATATGTTCTGTCGTCTATTCCTTCTTTCTCCCGAATGTTATGTGTGCCCCAGATCCATCGCCATATCTTTGTGTCTACACTTAGGACGTACCTTGTCCTAAGTATAGGGGGGTACACACCGTGTTGTTCTTTCTATGTTCCTTTCGCCACTCCTATTGTCGCCTATATATAGGGGTCTTTCACCCTAAGTATAGGGGGAGTGATGCGTACATTCTTCATGATCTTCTCGTATATCTGTATATATCTATGTTTTCTTCTTTTCTTCTTTTCTTCTTTTCCTTCTCATTTTTCATTTTCTATAAAAAGGGAGTCGCTCCTTGGTGTCAGTTTTATGTACTTAGGACGTACTTCGCCCTAAGTATAGGGGGAGTGTGCACCCCAATTCGTTCATTCTTTGATCCCCTCCACTATCTCCTCTCTTCTTGATCTACTCTGCTATACTTAGGGATATCTTACCCTAAGTATAGGGGGAGACAGCCCGAGCTGTGATCTATTTATTTTAAAATCTAATCCCACCCGTGACCCTCCCTGCGTTGTGTACAATCTGATGTACCTACGATTATTTGATCCTAAGTATAGGGGGGTCGGTCAACTTCTTATTCATTTATATCTTCATTCTTTCATTCTTTATTCAGTCGTTGTAGTATAGGCTTTTCTATATTAAGCACGAGTTATGTCTATTCTTTCTCTTTTTCGATCTATGAGGACATAGCTCATGCTAAGTACAGGGGGTCATATATACTTTAGCCATAACTCGTACTTTCGTATCAATTAATAGTAAATATGGCTAAATATACTATATATATACACATAATTCATTACAAATTATTTAATAACAACAGTCATTCCTCAAATTTTTTTTGTATTTACTGATTAATAAATCAGGTAAAAATATTTTTGCAAAATGATTTGAAAAATGGTGTGAACCATTTGGAAAACTTTTTGTGAAATGTTTTCAACCTTTGTAAAAATATTTTTATTTGAAAAATTCTTTTCTTTATGTGAAATAAAAGATTTGAAAATCTATTTGCAAATGATTTTGGAAAATATTTTGTAAAAATAATTTGAAAAATGTATATACATATTTGAAAAATCTTTGCAAAATGGCTTTCAAATCTTTGTAAATATTTGCAAAAATTATTTTGTACTATAATTTTGAAAAATGTTTTCAAATAAATTTGAGGAATGAATGTATAATTAAAATAGGAATAAAATGTGTATATAAATAAAAATAAAATTCTTTATCAATTGTATATATGAACCTGAATAATCAATGTTAAAACTTGTATATCCTTTCAAATTCTTAACTATTGTAAATAAAGAAGCATGCCCGCGTAAATAGCTGTAAATATTTTGTACTTTGTGTGCTTAAATTCTTTTGCAAAATTCTTTTTGTAGAAAGATTCTTTGATTTTTAAATACTTTTTTATTCTTTGAAAAATTGCATCATCTTTCTGCATTGTGCATAGCATTTGCATGTTATTCTTTGATTGAGCTCGATGATTGAACTAGTCTAATAAAGTCAAAGATTGAAGCTTAGTTGGACCTTACTGCACCTAACTGCACTGGAGCCTTATGGGAACTAGGTTTAAGGTACTTCAGGTCCAATAGGACTTAATTCTTTGAGAGTCAGGGCTGGGTTCAAATCACCTCAACTGAGTAAATAGAACTTTTCGAGACGCACACATGACCCTTGTCGGTTGTGACCCAACTTGGACACTTGCACCTTTCACTTGGCTCAACTCGGTTGGAGTGGTGAGGGGGTTGGATTTGCCAGTCTGAAACACACACGGGTGGAAACATTCATCCTCGTCTAGGGAGGGAAGTGCACCCCAACCTGGTCCAGTTTCGATGAAGTCTAAAGACAGGAGTGTGTGGGTTGCAATAAAGCATCAAAAGAGGGATAGTCTTCTGGCTCAAGAGGAAAAACTCCTTATGTAAATGCTGCTGCGAATAGTATATTTGAAAAAAAAACTCCAAAAATGTGGACATTCTTAAAAATAAAAATAAAATGCCTGCAGGAGTATGTATATATGTTGTATAGAAAATAAGCAAGCTTGAGCATCAAAGTTATACCATGTGAGCCTGCAGCTGGATGACTTGACTACACTGGTCTTGCATCCCAGGATAGGTAGCTACACTGGCTACCGTCCATTCTTTTCTCCACCTCCTCCTCTTGAGTTGGATGCCACTTGAACTTAGAAGGGAATACCCCGCTCCTCGAGGGCAGAGTGTTGGATTGGGGAATCATTGGGTTGTCATTCTAGAGAAGTCGGTCTCTTTGTCATTTCAGTTGGGAAGAGCCACTATCACTTATACTGTACAAGTCAGCTTCATAGTCATAAGGGTTTGCGTATGATGTAGGCTAGTTCTGACCTGGCTATTGAGGTGATTTGAGCCGAGTTCTGTGAACTCTCGAAGGCTGTTGTGTTCTAAATTTGGTTCCTAACCAGGTTCCACACACATTTTCACATCAAGGTCTAACCTGAGCTCCAAACTTTGATCTTGTACAGATAAGTTTAATTATTTAGCTCACATCCATTTATTTTTTATTTAGGCCTTTTCTTTTCTTCTAATTCTTTATTCTTTTTCTGTACTTATTGCATGTGTTTGCTAGGGACTAGCAAAGGCAAGGGGGGTGATGAATCTCCATTTCATCACCTTTATTCTATCATTTTGGCCTTAAAAATCCCAGCAAATGCATATAAATAGCATTACTTTGTACATCATAGCATCCATTATTTATTGTATTTATTGCATACAAAATAAGGTTTTTAATGCCATAACTATAGAATAAAGATAAGAAAAGAAAAACGAATAAAATATTGAAAATATTTTATGACCCTGACCCCGAGACCAAGTCCAGAATGGAATTGGTCAACAAGGAATAAAGTAGGGGGAGATAAGGGCCAAAATACAATAAATACCTCATTTATTTATTCTTTAATTATGCAGTTTCGACATCTATTTTGTATTTAATTATTTATTCATCAAATAAAGAAATTTTGTACATAAAATTTGTAGTTAATAATGTAAATAAAACTACAAAATTGAGTTTGCACAAAAATAATATACATTATACATTTTACACACAAAATAAAAAGTCAAAATCTCAAATTCACAGACCCATATCTTGCAAATAAAATCTCAAAACATATCAAAATCACCTTTAATTGTATATAACTTTTCAAGAGCTATTTAATGAAGGTAGTTTCATGATTTTTGGAGTCAATATATGGAAGTTAGGTTTTTGGCCCTCATTACAGTTTACCCGATTAAAATATTCATTATATTCAATATTCATTATATATACAAATTTATATTTTTATAATTTTGTAAATATTATTTATAACACATGTACATATTAAAATCTAAATAAAACTCAAAAGAAATGGGAAAATAAAACAAATTTATGAAAAATAAATAGACAAAAGACCTATGCTTCTACATGTATATAAATAAAAGGGAAATATATTCTTTTATTCTTTAATTCTTTTATATCTTTCTACTATTGTAAATATTATATAGATTCTATTAAAAATACAAAACTAAAATAAAAACTCATTAAAATACATTAAAATAAAATAATGTATATAAAACATAGGTAAACTACCTAGAAATAAATCTATATAATATACTTACCTATTTATATAAGTGTACAAATAACATCATAAAAATAGAATAAAAATATATTTATACTCAAAAAATAAGTTATAAATATATAAAATAAAATAATAAAATAATAAAATAAAATATACAAAATAAAAATAAAAATGTACAAAATACAGGTAAAAATACCTATAAATAAGCTATCAAAGAAACTTATAATAAAGTACATCAAAAAAATAAATAAAAATCATAATAAAATGCTACATTAAATAATGAACATTTTTTTATTTTATACACAAAAATTAATAAAATCATTTACTATTTATAAGTAATTATTTTTGAATAAACCTACAGTTTTGTCCTATAGCGTGCTGAGCTGGACCAATCGGGTCCCTCCGTTGGTTGACCTTGGTCAACTTGACCTCCAGTCGTCTGAAAGACACGACCTGTCCTTTCCCCGCTTTTCTGCCATTTTTCACGGCCATTCCATCCATCTATCGCGCTCGCGTTCTTCAGACGAAATGTCCCCTGATCTTTGTACATCCACGCCTGATCATTAGATCCCCTATACATACATGAGATTCTTTGATTTTCCACGGTCAAATAAGGGTGCTCATATTGTGTATAAATAAAGACCTCCTCCTCCTTTTCAAAATTTGGTCATTTTCTTCCCCCTACATCCCGTGTCTCGGTGAAAGTGAGGACTCCACGTGACAGGTGGAGCAGCCCCTGAGCTTGCAGCAGTGAACTGAGGAGGAGGTGCACCCATGCGGTTTGCTCCGGCGACCACCTCTGCTCCTTGGCTCCGGCAAGGTAAGAGCTACGCCTTTTAATTATTTTAGGTAGATTTTGTTCCCGGAATTTTATTCATGCATTTAGAATAACCATTAGCCCTTAGATTTAGCCTAGATAGCTCGATTCGTAGTTCGCCGGAGCTCTGCTCGAGCGAACCCATCCACCTTGCTCCGATCGTTCATCGACCGCCATTTCACCTCAATTTCGTTCCCTATCGCCTTCCCCTCATCCCAGGCACCTCCATACACTTAGATCCCCTTCGGATCTGAAGATCAGGTCTCGACCTCCACCCCCCTCGCCGGAGACCTCCTCCCGCTCCAGCTTCGCTCATTTCACCACCAATAAGCGCCCCAGACCCGTCTTTTTGCTTGCGCAATTTTTCTTTGCAGGTTTGGAGACAATGAACCCCCTGGGGATGATTTTAGCCCAAGACCTTGGTACTTGGAGCTTCCATTTTCTGAGAGCCCGCTCACCATCGTTCGAGCTCCGGCGTGCCATCTGAAGGTCGCATCTGAAGCGGAGGAGCCCAAGCTCCATTTTGCCCCACCTCCGAGCCCTTCCGACGGCTGGAGCAGCACAGGAAGTCGGGTCGAAACTTGCCTTTGGCGAGTTCTTGCCCTGATCTTCCAAGCCACTTCCCTGCCATCGGATCTTCTTGTCGCTCCAGATTGATCATCCACCTTCAGATCGAGCTGTGTCCCAACCGTCAGATCATCTCCGCCGATCTGATCTAGGCCGTAGAAGGCGAACCATCATTGACGCGTGAGGGGACGCCACATGTGTAAGTGAAAAGATCCTAGTCGTCCGCCAGTACACGTTTTGGGGTAATTTGCATGTACACCCCTCGCCTTTCTATATTTAATTATTAATGCTTTAAATAAAATTACGTTGTAAATAATTAGGGCATTTTGCATTTAAGCCTTCAAACTTTTTATATTTGAATTTTGGTCCCTGTCAGAGTCACGTGATGCTGGAAATTTTGCAACTAACCCCCTAACATTTTTGTGTATTGTAAAATAGTTCCAGAACTTTAAAGAAATATTTAATTCTGTTCGGTAAATTGCAATGTGGCCCCCTGGACTTTATTTTATTTGATTTATGCCCCTGCTAGGTTATTTATTTTTGTGACTTTTGTCTAATTATTAAAAATAACTACATAGCTCCAAAATTTCCACGAAAATAAGGTTAGATGTCCCATGCAGTGTACTTACATGCCACATATCTTTTTGCATTTTTACGCATATAACCTAATTATTGAAATTAAAATGAAGCTTAAATAAACAATATCTCATTTGTAAAAATACCAAAAAATATGAAAACAAATTGAAAAATTCCAAAAATATATATGTTTTATTTTGACATTTATTGAGTCCAAAAATTAAAAAGCCCTAAAAATAGTAAAAGAAAATTAAAAAAATCAGAAAGCTCCAAAATCCAACAAAAAAATATAAAAATTCAATAAAAATCCCAAAAATATGTTTTTCTATTTAATAATTATCTGTATATGATTATTTACATATTAAAGTTAATTTGGTTAATTTTAGGATTTATTTGATATTTCTAAAACCCAAATTAATTTCGGGTATTTAATTAATCCCATATTTGGGGTATTTTTTACTTTAAAAATACATAAAAATTAGCAAAAATATCTGGGAAAAGACAAAAACATTAGAAAAATATTTAAACCCAAAAATAATTTATTTTATAAATTTTATTTATATTTAATAGTATTTCTAAATATATTTCTATGTATTGCATAAATAAAGCCTTATATAGGCTATTTTGTTTTTAAAAGAAAATATAAAAAATAATAAAAATAAAAAATTAGAAATAAAAAAAATCAAATTATAAAAATTAAAAATTAAAAAAATAAAATTTTAAAACCCACAAAAACAATAACATGGACAAGAAAAGAGTTGAATAATTTTGTATTCATTTCTGCTCCCAACCGTTTGCTCTCAGTGTTCGACCTCTACCTGTGCTTACACCTATACACATTTGCATGTAGAGTTATAATAAATTTTAACTCCACATTTTTGAGATTTCATTGCTTTATTTTGATTGTGGGTTAATTGTTGATTGATTGAGATTTTGTTTGAGGTCACCTCAGCGACTGTCGATCCGCCTTGTGGAAAGACACGACCTCGGTGCAATCCCGTTCATCAAGGAGCCATGCAGAAGACGAGGCAAGACTGAAGATATCTAGATGGGATGATCTAGTCACAGAACTGAAGGTATAGTTCCTGCCCAAGAACACCGCATGGGTTGCACGAGAGGCTCTTCGACTCTTGAATCAGACATGCATTGTCCGTGAGTACGTGAAGCAGTTTACGTCTTTCCTGTTGGACATCAAGGGCATGTCAGGGGAGGACAAGCTGTTCAATTT
Organism: Ottelia alismoides; assembly: GCA_037367405.1. Taxonomy (NCBI): domain Eukaryota; kingdom Viridiplantae; phylum Streptophyta; class Magnoliopsida; order Alismatales; family Hydrocharitaceae; genus Ottelia; species Ottelia alismoides. The sequence goes on from JAZKJV010005279.1 coordinate 50,341, forward strand.
CACGGTCGAGTTGCAAATCTGGGCGTAAGCCGAACTATGGAGGCAGGGCGTGAAGGACCTGAATTCAGCGATCGTGGTGGTCTAAAGGCACAACGTTGGTGAAGGACCTGAATTCAGCCGAACTACGGTGTCCAACCAGGCCACAATACTGAAGAGAAGGGGTTCACCAGCAATCTAAAGGCACGGTCGAAGGACAAGGGCAAAGGCGTTGCCCAGGATCTACCAACGGAGGAACGTGAGTACTCCAAGAAGAGGGAGCAACCCAAGAGCAAGGGGTGATTCATATGCGATGGACTGCATCGGGTGCGGGAGTGCCCAAAGAGGGAGAAGCTCAATGCTCTTCGTACAGACGAGGAGGAATAATAAGAAGGTGAGGTATGCTTGGGAGCAATCGATGTTATACGCAAGGTACACCTCACGATACTTCAAGCTGGAGCTTCGAATTTGGTGGAGTTAGAGAACTCCACAACAAAGAGCTATAGAGGTGCCAAAGCTCGATCAGGACGCAGAGGAGTGCGGAGGTGCATGCGGAGCACCAACGTGTGTGCTGAAATCACATAACCGAAGCTGCGGATAGGAGAACATCCATGCACGAGAAGCTGATGCAGAGCTCAGGAGTGCAATACAACATGGACAAACTATTGAACGTCCATGGGGGCAGAGTGGTGACGAACCACATCACCAACAATCTTGCAGGAGACAAGATACCGAAGACGCTCGGAACGTAGGAGGTGCTCATTTCCCAGGATACGGGTACGCCCACAGGGAGCGATAAAGATCGACAAGGAGCAAGCGTGGAGGTGAGTACTCCACATGTGGAGCTGGAGCTGACACACACCAGTGATGGAGCTGTTATATCCAGGAGGGATACATCGAGAACAAGAGCTGACGAGGAAGCTCCATTTCTCATGACGAATGCCAAGTCATGGAGGGACGTGGCTCATGAGAAGACTAGGTATACAAAGGGAGGTGGTGCACACTTGCACCACCCTTCCAATTGAGCAGCATTAGGAGGTACATAGCAGATGGAGGATCGTGACGGGACGCCAGCTAAAGAGGGAATGCTTGGTTGAGGACAATCGGTTCTTCAGGTGGGGGAGGCTTGTCACACCCCCAAATTCCGTGATCGAGAATGATAGTGCATACATGGTAGCAAATGCTCGAGAATGATCGATGAAGCAGACTTCAGGAGAAGTCTAGATATACATGGGTATTTTGGAGGTTATCCACAAGAGTCTGGAGGCTCCCGTACATGACAATAGAGAAGCGTCACACAGGATACTAGTTCGGTAGCAGAGTGTCGTGGAGCTTGTAGCAGTGCAAGTAGAGCGAGTACAGACAGCAGTGCAAGACATGATGATGGATGCACGCAGCAGATACGTACGCAAGTGCAGAAGGGCGGTATGCAGTGAAGCAATACGCATAGAGAAGTAATGCGCTACGGTCACATAGGCGTACGTACGAAGGTGCACGGTATCAGTATTAATGCATGGCGGTCCAAGGAGGCATAGAGCATTACATGTATTGAGAGCATTGTCAAGCATGCTTGGTAATATACGTACGAGAGTGGTCTGGAGGCCACAAATAGCGAAGTTCTGGAGGACTTCCCCTTAGCATGTAGAATGCTAAGGAAGGGTTTACCGCACGAGGGTCTGGAGGCCGTGGGTTCCCTTTGGCACAAGACCGAGTGTTTGGCGGCACTCGATGAATTATGGCTAAGATGTATCAGCAAACGTTGGAGCGTGATTGTGCTGATGACTGGGCGGTTGATGTGGCATCAGCCGTTCAGGAATATGAAAGGACAACAAGGGAGTCGAAGAGACGAGCAGATGAAGAGTTGCTGAGGAACCCGAAGGGTTGCCGAAGAACTCGAAGGGTCTCTTGTGTCTTTATGTAACATTACTGTAGATGTGATAATGAGTGTCCCTTGGGTTGCCTTGAGTCTTGTATATAAGGAGGGGTGGTGGCTCATTTGAAAACACACAATGTACACACAAGTGTAGAGTGTCACAACCCACTCTAGAGTGAGTTCCCCTTCTAATAGGAGAAGTGCTTTGTGCATGTGCCTTGAGTGATTGCTTGGTTGAGTTCTTGAGTATTCTTGAGCGTGTTCTTGAGAGTGTTCTTGGGTGATCCATAGAGTCGTGCTCATGCTTTGCTTGAGCGTCGGTGCATGAGCAAGCAGGAGTATCGAGAAGAGTTGGAGCACGTCCGTGATCGTTCTACTCGAGAAGGCTAGTTAGCTATGGGATAGCTAATGTCGTACAGGTTAGGTCGAAATCGATAGCGAGATTTTGACCATGTGACACCTGCCACCCCCATGCCCCACCCTCTCCCTGCGCCTCCCCTTGCCCCTGCTACCCCCGCGCCTCCCCCTCCCCCTACGCCTCCCCCTGCCCAGCCTCCTCCCCCCGCCCCCATGTCGCCCCCTGTCCCCGCCGCCCCCTCACCTCCCCCTCCCCTTGTGCCTCCCCCAGCCCTGCCTCCTCCCCCTGCCTCTAGGTCCCCCCACCCTCCCCTGCCTCCCCCTTCCCCCACCTCCCCCTTCCCTCGCCTCTTCCTCCCTCCTCCTCTGTCCCTCCTCCCCATCCCACCCCCTCCTTTCCTCCACCGACGACCACCTCCTCCTAGTCCACTCCCTCCTGCCTAATCCACTGAGTTCCTCCCCTTTGTTGATGTTTTAAAGAGCCTGGAGAGGAAGGGGATGGAGGAGGAGGTGCGATGGAGAGGGCTTTCAATATTTGTTAAGTTAAGATAAATTTTTGACTAATTGATTCATGAAAATTCACTAAAAATTCAATAAAATTCGTCGTTTGATCCATAATGAGTGATATATCCGTGAAAATGCAAAAATTTTAGAGATTCGATGGATGCATGAAGGTATAACTAAGAGAGAGAAATTATGAAGAGAAAGGAAGAAGAAAAAATGGAGGAGGAAGAAGATGAAGAAGAAGTCTGGACAATTATACCCCTCTTAACTTTACCATGGTTTGAAAAAACCATGGTTAAGTCAACTTATTGACGATTAAACTAACGGAGGGGCACAAGTGATAGAACGATAAGAAGTCGGGGGTACAACTGATATTCTCAAAAAGGGAGGAGCATAACTGATATTGGAATATCTTGAAGGGGCACAGCTGATAAAAACCCATAAAAGAATGTGAATTTTATTGTGTTTTTTGCCCTTATCTCTCCCTACGTTATTCCTTGTCGACCAATTCAATTCTTAACTTGGTCTCGGGGTTTAAGATCATAAATAACTTTTGGAATTTTATTCTTTTTTCTTTTCTTTTCTTTATTCTATAATATTGGCATTAAAAATATTTTATATACAATAAATGGAATAAATAATGAATGTTAATTTGTACAAAATAATGTTATTTACATGCATTTAGTTAGGATTTTTAAGGCCAAAATGATAGAATAAAGGTGATGAAATGGTGATTCATCACTCTCCACCTCTGGCCTCGCTAAGGCTGGAGCTTCGCTCCAAGTTCGTCGCCTCCACACGGAGCCCCAACCCCCTTTTTCTTCTTCAATTTCAGCTAACCCTCTACAAGTATCCCTGTCGGGGGTAAGTTACAGAGATGCCCAATCAGTTTTTGGTTATTGCAGATAAGCCCCCCAGGGACTCTTTTGATATAAAAACTTTATTTTTATTGCATATTAATCCCTAGAACTTCATTTGGTCATATCTTTTGCATTTGAACTCCATTTTTAGCATATAATATGTCGTTTTAAATCTTGTTTTGTGCTTTGTCACTCTAGATACTTTATGAATATATTGGACCCCGATTTATATTGATTATTATTCAAGGATTCCTTTGATATATGCATGCTTAACTTGACATTTATGCTATTATTTTGAAGAATGATCTTTGATTTGCAGGGACTAATTTCATGATAAAATAGTTGACTCCCTTGGATTAATTGATAACTTCTTTGAGGATTAATTTATACGGGATTCAGGCTAAAATATTTCATTGATCTTTGGTCTAACAAATTGGTAGATATTGATCATTTTGCTGGTAGCTTGGATTTACTTCGATAAATATTTTTGGACTTTAATCTCTTTTGATATGTGATTTCAATTTAGGATTAGTTGACTATTTTAATTGAGGATTAAAATTAAACAAAATCACAGATCTCAAACTTCATCTTCTCTGCTTGTATTTGCATCATCGCAATTCATTCCTTCTTTTTTTTTGTTATTTCCTGACATAGAAATTAACATGGCATTTAATTAATTATTGAAATCAATTTACAACCGCACAACTAAAAATACAATGTTCCCTATGTTCGACCTTGGTAGACTTCCTCACTCTCTCGCTCCTTCGTCCTCTTCTCCAAGCAGAATGTACACCATCACGGCATATCAGAACCCCACTCTTTCGACCCATCTTCCTCGACAACCCCCCCCCCCCAGTACACCTCTCTCCTCGTTGCCTTCTCCTCTATCCTCCAGACCCTTTATGAAAACTAGGGTTTTGCGAGGGTCTAATGTAATCTCCCCAAGGCGATACATGGTCGATGAAGTGACTGTTCATGAAACCCTGAGTAATTCAACAATTAACCCATAATAAACAATTAAGCAGAGCAAACTAAAATGTGGAGTTAAATTTATTATAACTCTACAAATGATGTGTATAGGTGCAAGTATTGTATAATATTGAACACATGAGCAAACGGTAGATTGGGAAAATGAACTCTTAAATTTGTATTCTTCTTCTTGTCTAAGTGTTTTTGTGTGGGTTTTTAATTTTGTATTTTTTGGATTTTAATTTTTATATTTTTTACTTGTATATTTTTATTTTATTTTATATTTTCTGATTTTTTTATTTTATTTTCTTTTTAAATATAATATAGAAATATATATATATATATAACTATATCTACAATATAAGGTAATATACTTATAAATGCAACTAAAAATAAATAAAAAGTTTAAAGTAAATAATTTTGTATTTTAAATATTTTGTTATCCTTTTTATGATTTTTTAGATATTTTTACTAATTTTTATGGATTTTTAAAGTCAAATATATCAAAAAACAAGGATTAAATAAATAGGTAAATTTTTTTTGGAACTCAAAATTATTAAATAAATCCAAAATCTTCAAAACTATTTTTAATTAATAATATATAATAAAAAGAAAATAATAGAACAAAATGGATACTTTTAGAATTTTTAGGGATGTTTATATTTTATAAAGGATTTTGGAGCTTTTTAATTTTTAGTCATTTTCTTTTTCTATATTTAGTGGTTTTGGTCTAGAGTTTCTAAATAATATGATAAAAAAATATATTTTTGGGGGAATTTTCAAAATGTTTTTATATATTTTGGTATTTTCTAAGTTGAATAGGGATAAAATATGCTCTTTTTTATTTTTAGAAAAATGGTTAAAGTGCCTAAAATGAAAATTCAAAAATATAGCTTGAAACTACAAGCAAGCATGCACTTAACTCTATTTTTATGTAATTTTTGGAGCACAGATGATAATTATACAAAATTAAAGCACACGAACAATAATTATTGAACTAATAGGGGCATATTTGCAATTAAAATAAAAGGCATGGTGGTTTTTGGAAAATACCCAAATTATTAAACTTAATGTTAAATGTTTACAGACCAAACAGAAATACAAAAAGGAGCAAGGGCCTAAGTGTAAAATGTCCACCTCACATGGGTCGCACGTGAGGTGGTGTCACATAGAAAAAATACAATATAAAACATAGGGGTTCACATGAAAATTTCACAAAAGTTTTAATTAATTAATTACATGATTAAAACAAAATACAAAAAGGCGAGGGGCTAAATATGCAAATTACCCCCTAACGTGCGGAGATGGACGGTTATGATCGTCTGACTTGCCACGCTCGCGCCCACAACGCATGATATTGTTTTGTTGTGGATGATGGAGATTAGATCCAAGGATGGATCCAATGGTTGATGCTATGGAGATCCGATGGCAACTGCTTCGATTGGAAGGCAGAGGAAGATAGGACAACAACCGAAGTTGCTAGAAGAACACACGACGAACTCACCCTGAGCGAGTTTGAAATCGAGGATGCTCAAGCTTTCGGCCACATGCGTCGTCGCTAAGGCTCTCTACACGTTTTGGCATCATCCACGTAGCTCCCAGGTGCCTCAAATATATCTGGGGACCATCGGTGGGTCCCTGGAGCTCTCTGCTTCGTCAGAGACCTGGGAGGTGTTTGTCTGGAGCAGATGGCCCACAGAAGGACCCTTCAGGACCTGCAAAAGATCTAAAGAAAATCGCAATACAAGGGACAAGGTAATGGTTGTTATTTGGTGGTCGATTGAGGTAGGGATGATGTAGGCGGCAAGGTTCGATGGCAGGTGGTGAAGACGAACCTCGAGGTCTAGATCTGGGGAGATTCTGGATGGCTGTGGTGGGAAAACAATGGAGAAATGAAGAGTCAAGAAGAGGGGATGTCTGCGATGGTTGGAACAGGCATGTACATGCGTAGAACAGTTGCCTGAGCTCTAGAGCTCCGACGAAGGCTAAGGTCTACAACTAAGCTAGAACAAGAATTAAAAGGCAAAATAAATGTGTAATCAAAGTCTACAATCTAAATCTACTTCTAAAGCAAGAGAAAGAACCTCGAGTTGGTCGGGGCCAACGAGAAGAACCTCGACGACGAAGTTCGCTGGAGATGGGCACGAAGCACCTTCATGTCCTCGCTCCTCGTTGCGAAGCACGATAGAGAGCTTCTGACACAAGCCTCAATGCCTGGAGGTGCTCCGAGGGGCTAAATTGGAGCGAAAGTGAACCAACTCAAAAAATGAGGGAAGAGGGCTTCATATACAAGAGAGGGGTTTGACTCGCGCTTACTCTCGCATCGAGGCTCGATAGACACAACGAAGGGTAGGGTGTGCTAGAGCTATGTGTAGTCGAGATTTTTCATCAAGAAAATGATAGGACTTTGGTAGTGGATCATGAAGCAAAAATTGGTGAAAGATGCGAGGTGGGGTCACGGGTGTCGCTCTGACAGGGGCGACTGACCAGGAGGTATAGTTGATCGAAGTCAACAGAAGAATGCACCCCATTGGGCCACGTAAGCACACTAGTAGACAAAATAGCTAAGTTTAATTGAAAATAGTAACATAAAAAATAATAAAAGACTTATTTACAAAAATATCAAAACATATAAAATGTTACTTATTTTATATACAATTTAATGATTATTTTTATTCTATTTTACAATATTATATTATATGAGTTATTATTTATTTACAATTATTTTTATATTTTTATTTATATATTTTTATTTTGATTTGTTTGATGTTATTTTATTTAATAAATACATCCTTTCTTATTTTATATTTATTTAGTATATTTTTATACATATTTACATATTTTTATTTTATTTTTATATTTTGATTTATTTTAAATAAATACAGGTATAGTATGTATAGGTATAATTCCTATATATAGTTTTATATAGTATTTTATTTTAATATATTAATTAATTAATGGTTTTATTCTATTCTAAATATTTACATATATTATAATAATATTTACAAAATTATAAAAAATATAAAATTATAAAGATTATAAAGAATTAATAGAATGAGTATTTTATTCAAGTATATATTACAATAGGGGTCCAAAACCTAACTTTTTCTTCTTATCTCCAAATTGAATGAAACCACCTACATTAAATAGCTTATTAAAAGTTATATACAATTAAACGTAATTTTGGTACATTTTGATTCATATCGAGAAGATATGGGTCTTAGAAGTTTGGATTTTGGAATTTTGTTCGGATTATAAGATATACACTGTATATTATTTTTATATGAAATCAATTTTGTATTTTTTATGTATTTTTATTTGTAACTTTCTTGTACAAAGTTTCTTTATTTGAGGTATAAATAATAAATAATAAAAATAGGTCCCAAATAAGACTTATTGATGAATAAAAGAATGGGAATTTTATTGTATTTTTGTCCCTTATCTCTCCCTACTTTATTCCTTGTCGACCAATTCAATTCTTGACTTGGTCTCGGTGTTTAAGGTCATAAAATACCTTTGGCATTTCATTCCTTTTCTTTTCTTTATTTTATAATTTCAGCATTAAAAACTATATTTTATATACAATAAATGGAATAAATAATGAATATTAATTTGTACAAAATAATGCTATTTACTTGCATTTAGCTAGTGTTTTTAAGGCTAAACTGGTAGGATAAAGGTGATGAAATAGAGATTCATCACCACCCCTATACTTGCCTTTGCTAGTCCCTAGCAAACACTTATGCAATAAGTGCAAAAAATAAAAAGAAAGAAAAGAAAGAACTTGGATTGATTTAAATTTTCAAACTTGTCTTTACAAAATCAAAGTTTGGAGCACAAGTCAGGCTTTTGGATTTTAGGCACGACTGGAACTTTATTGGAGAAATGGATTTGAAACACAACAACCTTCGAGAATCACAAAATTCTACACAAGTCTTCTCAATAGACAGGTTAGAACAAATTAACTCATACGCAAACCCTTATGACTATGAATCTATCTTGGGCAGTGTGTGTGATATGTTTCTCTCCTCGACTAAAGCGGTAAAACTCAGTCTTCTCCGACATGGTGATCTTAATTCCCCAATCCAACAACCCTTTCCTCGAGAAGCAGGGTATTCCCTTCTAAGTTCAAGTACAACCAACACAAGAAGAGGAGGTGGAGAGAAGAATGGATGGTAGATAGGGTAGCTACCTATCGAAATGCTTGACCAGTGTAAGCAAGTCATCTAGCTGCAGGCTCACAAATATCCGACTTTTAAGCTCAAGCTTGCTTATTGACTATACAAATATATACACTCCGGTACATATTTTATTTTCAATCGTGCTTGTCCACTTTTTTGGAGTTTTTTATTTTCCATTTTTAGAATACTATATACAATAGCATTTACATATGGACTTTTTCCTATTGAGCCGTTATACTATCCCACTTTTGAAGCTTTATTGCTACTCACAACTTTTGTCTTTATACCTCGTCGCCATTGGATCGGGTTGGGGTACAATGGCTACAAATGTGTGACTTCCGATGTTTCCAATGGCTTGTGTCTCATGCCGCAAATCCAGCCCTCTACCACTTCAACTGAGGTGAGCAAAATGTAAGGTGCAGGTGCACAAGTTAGGTCATTTTCAACAAGAGTCAAATGTGTGCTCCAAAATACTCTATTTATGCAGTCATGATGAAATTGAACCAAGTCTCGTGATCTCAAAGAATTAAGTCAAATAGACCTGAAATACCTCAATTCTAGTTCCCATAAGGTTCCTGTGATTAAGTATATTTAAGGTCCAACAAAGCTCTGATCTTCGGATTTTAGTTAGACTTGTTCAATTATCAAACTCAATCCGAAAAATGCAATTGTTATGCACAATACGAGAAAAATATTTTTATAATGCAATAAAAGGTTTTGCAAATTTTTATGCAAATGTTAAAAAAGATTTTGCAAATGTTTTTAGTATTTTCCATTTTATAAATTTTTAGGGATTTTTCAAACAAAAGTTTTTGGAAATATGTACAGATATTTACATGAGAGTGCTTTTTATTATTGACAAGAATTGGGTTTTCAGGAATTTACAGGTTTGTATAGATTTGTAAAGGATGTACATAGTTCTCAAAATAATTTGAGAAGAATTTTGCAAACATTTTAAAATATTTATTTTGCAAACTAATTTAACAAATAAATTTTACAAACATTATACAAAATTTAAAAATCATTTTGCAAGTTCAAATAATATATATATATTCAAACTATTTTTGCAACCATTTCAAATCATTTGCAAATAGATTTTCAAAATATTTTATTTCAAACAAAGAAAAGAAAATTTTACAAACAAAATACTTTTACAAAGGTTCAAGATATTTAACAAAATGTTTTCCAAATGGTTTCCAAAAGATTTTTCAAAAATATTTTCAAACTATTTTTCAAACATTTTGCAAAAAATATTTTTAACCTGATTTATTAATAAGTAAATATAAAGAATTTTAATGAATTTTATACAAGTGTTTACATTTATTTAAATAGATTTTAGCCATACTTATTAAAAATACGAAAGTATGAGTTATGGCTAAAGTATATACGAAATATATACGACTCCCCTATACTTATCTTGAGCTATGTCCTCAAAGATCAAAGAGAAAAAGAGAAGACTTAGCTCGTACTGAGTATAAAAAATCCTATACTACAACGATGAAAGAATAATGAATCAATGAGAAGTCAACCGTCTCCCCTATACTTAGGATGAAATCATCCTAAGTATAGCAGATTGTATCTACATGTAGGGAGGGTCGAGGGTGGGAATGAATAGATCATACTCAGGATGTCCCCCCCTATACTTAGGATAAGATATCCCTAAGTATAAACAAGAAGAGGAGACAATTAAGGGGATCAAGAACTCAACAAATTGAAAAGAAAACATGTGAGGAGAATGTACAACTCGGGGTATACACCCTCCCTATACTTAGGACAAAGTACATCCTAAGTATAACAATGAGGAAGTGGTAGCACCTTTTTAGGAGAAAAAAATGAAAATGAAAAGAAGAAAATAAGAAAGATCGTTCAATTCATCCACCCCTCATACTTAGGGCAGAGTACGTCCAAAACAAGGCAAACACACGGAATGAGGTGGATGAGCAAAAACTGTAGATTGAAGGAAGAAAAACGAAAGCGGATATACAAAGAGATGGATGTACAGAGATCAAGAAGGTCGAAAGCGTATCTTCTTGCGTGATCGCTGAGGAATGGATCTCACAAGGTGCAGGTCGATATCGGGGTAATCAGCAAATACAAACCAATCAGAATCGACCTGATAAAGATCCTCAGTGGTATCAAAGTGGAAAGGCACGAACTAGTCAGTGGAAGTAGTGTGGTCATGCTCGGTCTGGGAAGTCTCGGCTAAGTCACAATAAAAAAGGCATGAATTCCTTAATGAAAGAAGTGAGGTTGAATTGGCCTCTACAGTCTCTACTAAGTCTGCCCTCCACTCTAAGGTGTCTATAGTGTAAATACCACAGATGTCATCAATGCATCACCACTCAAAGGAATGGAGAACCCCAAGGTCTATGCTTTCTAAGTCTTCCTCCCTGAAGAGGAATACTCGGGTATCAGTCTCATCCATCAAAAATCAAACCTATCCGATATCAGGATCAGGTTCATAGTCCTCGGGTTGGCTATCACTAGCACACTCTCATGGGATGCAGTCTCTGGTCAATAGTGGGTGTAGTGATCAACACATTGCTCCCAACATCAGAATGGAAGTGAATCTCTCTAAATACATAATCAATAACGCCTCTCGCAGAGGTGAGGAAGGGTCTTCCCAAGATGATTGGAGGGTGCTCCATAGGGATTGAGGTCTCCATGGGCAATACGACAAAGTCGGCATTGAAGCTCATGCCTTGAATCTGAATGACAACATTTCAAGAATACCCTTTGGCCTATTTTAATGATTAATCAACAAATTGACAAATCATTCTGATTTTCTTAAGAGGCCCTAGTTGCCAATGATAAGGGTAGTATGTTAATTGAAGTACCACCATCAAGGAGTGTGTTATCACAAGAATAGTCAGAGATGGTGTGACTCACAAGAGGTGTGACAATGTTCCCTTTCCTAATGTGTGGACGGTGAGATGGCTTGGATAGTGGCTCCACTAACCGGTTAATGTGCTCAAGAGCGGTCTGCATGAGAGGTGACTCCAAAATCTCTGTATCGAGTGGGTGGAATGGAGGGAACTGTGAGGACAGTGGTAGTGGGTAAAACTCCAAATCTGGAGCAAAGTCCTTCTGAAAAAGTGGACCTGAAACAATGGATTAGGAGGATATGTACAAAAAGAAGAATCATGACAAAAATCCTCCGGGAAAAATAGTGGTAGATCGGCTTGAGGGTATAAGGGATCCGCAAAGTTCGGATACAAATCACTCTAGTCAGCCATCTCTGAAATAAAAGAAAATGATCGGGAGAACACAAAGGTCAAATAAAGAAATGCAAGAAAAAATATGTGCAAGTGTGCAAGGAAGATCTAGTATGCGCAAACACAAATAAATACACAAAACAAACCCCTCAATTCACCTACTGAACACAATGAGTACCATGAAAGTTCGATATTTTTATCTTTTCAAATTTTAGAGTTAAGTGATAAACACAAAGTTGTACAAGCACGTAGGTAGGCCTAGGATTGGGGCACTAATCCTTCATGTGCACGTATTAAAAATAAAATGTTCATACAATAAGGGGGTTACTCTCCCCAAGACAAGTATTTTTCTTTTTGATTTTAGAGTCGAGTAATCTTAGCTGTCCCAATTTTATTGGTTATTGTTTTTTAGTGTTATAATAGAAATGCACGAACCTAATGAGGGATCAACTCTTTTTAGCTTCTAGGTGATCAAAATCAGTGGATAAGGCGGAAATACAATGCAAGTTGCAAAACGATGACGGATGATCAGATAGAAGACTCACAGTGATTCCCAGCACTCTCTATGCAATATGCTAAGCAGAATTGAAACCTATCTTTATGCAAATGCAATCCAATGAAATTACCCTAGAGTAGAATACACTATTAGCATGAAGCACCAGATGCTAATTATCTAGATATGAAACCTAAGTCAGTCTTGGGAACCTCTCGATACCCACCATAATGGGTCCCGCAAGCATTGTCTGAGGTTCCTCGTGGTGCATGGTCTCAAGTCCAAACTATCAACAATTATGATTTTACTAAGTCCAAAAGCAAATCTATAGGTACATGCAAATATATTAGGGCTTTGGACCTTAATCTATCGAGCAAGTAAAACCTATAACCATGGTCAATTACACAAAATAAATAAAACAAAAATCATGAAACAAAGAAAAATAAAAGCAAAGAAAACATGACAAAAACCAATGAGGCCCCCAAGTGAACAATCACTCGGGTAGTGGACCTCGTGACGTGTCAGAGTCCTGGAGAGTCCAAGTTGTTACAATTTTTCCTCTCTCTCTCTCTCTCTTGCTTTAAATACAAAATAAATAAAACAATATACAAATCCTAAGTAGCATTGTCTTTCAAAAATCCTCCAAGTCCTCCTCTCTTGTCAGCTAGTGCTGAATAGCCGACTCCGCTTCACGTGTGTGCACAGGTGCTCCTAGGAAAGCCTCCCTCGATCCGTGATCCCTCGCACCAAGATCAAACAAGAAGGGTGATTAGACAGATCAACAATAATATCAAATAAAATGACAATGAAATAAAGAGGCACACATACAAGAAGGACCAATCAAATAAATCCAATCTATACGCAGTTGCTCCTCGGCAACAACACCAATAGAAAACTAAAGTTTTTGCGAGGGTCTAATGTAGTCTACACAAGGTGAGAACTACATTGTCACTAAAGCGATCACTCACAAAATCATAAATAATTCAACAATTAATCCACAATAAGTAATTAAGAAAAGCAAACTAAAATGTGGAGTTAAATTTTATTATAACTCTACAAATGATTTGTATAGGTGAAAGTATTATAGAGTGTAGAACACATGGAGCAAATAGTAGATTGGGAAAATGAATTCCAAAGTTTGTGTTCTTCATCTTATCTAAGTGTTTTGTGTTGGTTTTTAATTTATATATTTTTTTGAATTTTAATTTTTACATTTTTAATTGTTTTTATTTTTAAAATTTTACTTTCTTGTATATTTTCTGATTTTTCTTTTTTCTTTTTAAATATATAATATAGGAATATATACAACTATATATACAATATAAGGTAATATGCTTATAAGTGCAACTATAAATAAATAAAAAGTGTAAAATAAAATGTTTTTTGTATTTTAAATTTTTTTACTATTTTTTGTATTTTTTAGAAATTTTTGTTAATTTTATGGATTTTTAAAGTCAAAAATATCCCAAATCAGTGATTAAATAAATAGTCCAAATTGTTTTGGAATTTAAAATAGTAAATAAAGCCAAAATTTCCGAAACTATTTTAGTTAAAAATATATATTAAAAAGAAAATTACATAATAGAAATGGATATTTTTAGAGTTTTGGGGGATTTTTTATATTTTTATAAAGGATTTTGGAGCTTTTTAATTTTTGATTTTTTTCTTTTTCTATTTTTAGTGCTTTTTGGTCTGGAGTTGATAAATAATATGATAAATGAAATATATTTTTTAAGAATTTTTCAAAATGTTTTTATATTTTTTGATATTTTCTAAGTCAAATAGGCATAAAATATGCTCTCTTTTATTTTTAGAAAATAGTTAAACTGCCTAAAATGAAAATCCAAAAATATAGTGTGAAACTACAAGCAAGCACTTAACCTTGTTTTGTGTAATTTTTTTAGCACAGATGGTAATTATAAAAATTAAAGAGCGTACGTAATAATTATTGAAATGGCATGGGCATATTTGCAATTAAAATAAAAGGCAAGTATAAAATACCCAAAATATTACAACTAATATTAAATGTTTACAGACTAAATAGAAATACAAAAAGATGTAAGGGCCTAAGTGCAAAATGGCCACCTCACGTGGGACAGCATGTGAGGTGACATGACATGGACCAAAATACACTAGTAAATAATTGGTGGAGTTCACATGAAAATTTCACAAAAGTTTTAAATTAATTAATTAAACTACATGACTAAAACAAAAATAAAAAAAAACAGAGGCTAAATATGCAAGTTACCCCCAACGTGCGGAAACGGACAGTTTTAATCGTCTGACTTGCCCTGCGTTGCGCCACAACACACGATACCGCTTTGTTGTGGACGTGGAGATTAGATCTAAGGATGGATCCAATGGCTGATTCTATGCAGATTTGACGGCTACTGCTTCGACTGGAAGGTGGAGGAAGATCGGACGACAAACAATGTTGATGTAAGAACATAAGAGGAACTCGCTCAGGGTGAGTTTGAAATCAAGGATGCTCGAGCTTCCGGCCACCAACGTCATCATTGAGGTTCTATACACATTCTGGCATTCTCCACGAAGCTCCCAGGTGCCTCAAATATATATGGGGACCATTGATGGGTTCCTGGAGCTCGAAGCTTCGTCGGAGACCTGGGAGGTGTTTTTCTGAAGTAGATGGCCCATATAAGGATGCTTCATGACCTACAAAAGGGCTAAAGAAAATCGTAATACATGGGACAAGGTCATGGCCATTATTTGGT
Source organism: Ottelia alismoides (assembly GCA_037367405.1). Lineage (NCBI taxonomy): Eukaryota > Viridiplantae > Streptophyta > Magnoliopsida > Alismatales > Hydrocharitaceae > Ottelia > Ottelia alismoides. The sequence continues at coordinate 65,501 of JAZKJV010005279.1, forward strand.
GGTCGATCAAGGTGGAGAGGACGTGGGCAGTGAGGTTCGGCGCCCGGCAGTGAGATGAGGAGATTCTGGATGGTTGTTGTGGGAGAACGGCGGAGAAACGAAGAGGCAAGAAGAGGGGATGGTTGTGGTGGTTGGAACAATGTGTACAGGTGTAGAATAGTAGCCGGAGCTCTAGAGCTCCGACGAAGGCCAAGGTCTGCAACTAATCCAGAACAACAATTAAAAGGCAAAATAAAATGTGGAATCACCTATAAAGCAAGAGAAAAAACCTCGAGTTGGTTGGGGTCAACGAGAAGAACCTCGATGGCGAAGTTCGTCGGATATAGGAGGGAAGTACCTTCAGCTCCTTCCTCCTCGCTATGAAGCACGGTGGAGAGCTCATGTCACAAGCCTCAACGCTTGGAGGGGCTCCAAGGGGCTAAAGTGTAGTGAAAGTGAACCAACTCAAAAAATGAGGGAAGAGGGCTATATGTATAGACGAGAGGTTTGACTTGAGATTACTCTCGCATCGAGGCTCGATGGACACATCGAAGGGTAGGTTGACGAGCCCGTGAATCACCCTCTTAATTTTGTCGAATTAATAATTAAAATATGTTCGTTGCAGTTGGGCAATTTCGGATCGATCAAAAGCCACTTACTCAATTTCTCAATTATAAGCAAGCACTCGAATATTTTACTTGGGCAAGCCAAAGGTCGAACTCAGGGAGGCCACTGTCTCCTTAGATTTATTTAAAGTTGATCTGGAGATAAGGTTTTCATAGAGGCATTTTCTAAATGCAATAAATGATGCAATTTGGATGAAGTTTGTGGGCTAAAATGTAAATTACATTCAAACAATGTCCAAAAATTCTCAAACTTGCCCAAAATGTGAAAAATGATAAAAGTAGACTACTGTAATTTTTTTAGATTTTTTTGGATCAATGTGAATTAATTATGAATAAAATATGCAGACTAAGTGATTTTCGCAAATTAAATTTTAATAAATATCAAACCAATTTATTTTCAAGAACTAAAATTATCCTAGATGAGTCTATGTGAGAAGAATCCAAGAAATTTTTTAGATCTAAAAAATAATTGATTTATGACATGTTAAAAATAAATTACTTGAATCACCAGTTAATTTATTCTAACTTCGATGTGCATGCAAATAATATGAAATTTGAGCACGAAGTAGAATAACCTAAGATCACATACTGTGAGTTTTTCGCAATTTTTAGAGCACGTATTAATTTAATATTAATTTCAGAATAAATGGTTTGTAAAACATGTTATTTTCCACAAAAATAAATATATTAAATCAAACACTACTCATAAAATTGCAAATAAATATCCTTGTGTTAAAGTAAAAGTTGTTCTACAGTGAGCAATTTTTTGAATGATAAAATGATGAAAAAATGAGGCTCGAATTAATGACCAAAGACAGGGGTCTAAATGCAAATACAGAAAGTAAAATGGCTGAAAGAAATATGCATAAAAAGAACTCGGATGCAATTACCTAAACTGAGGAGGGTGGATTTGGCAAAAGTTCTAGTAGCACGAGCTATGTGCGTGCTCTCTGACAGGCGGGCATCTGCATTATTTATTGACAGTACGAGGGTGTTTTTCGTAAATTACCCTGAAGCCACGTGCCTCGCACATGAGATGCCTGGTGATCCTCCAACAAAGGGTGCGAGTGTATGGCGGGACACACGCAGCATCGCCTGAGGCACGGAGTACATGCGGTGAAAGGATGTCGTTGCACGCATGTTTGAAGGTAGGGCGTGAGTTGCTGGAGCAGTGTACCTCTGTACGGGCGTGGGAGGCATGCGGGCGCGCAGGCCAAGTTTGCTTGGAGACGGGTTGGTGGATGGAGGACTCCAGGCAGGCAGGGGGCGTGCGAGGGGACTGCTCGATGAACGTCGGTGCAGGAGCAGGGACAGGTCATTGCTGAAGGGGTGGAGCTGGCGGTGCGACCAAGGTGGTGTAGTCGAAGTGGCGGCATGCTACTTCACAGTCGGTGGCGAGGCAGCACTCGTTGTTGAATCGTGAGGTAGCTGGAGCGAGGGCATTCGATGAGCGGAAGACTCTGGCTGTTGCGGAGGGCACGTATGATGGCTGGAGAGAGAGCTGGAGTGGTGTACCTCCGTACAGGCATGGGAGGCACGAGGCGGCGATGCTCGGGGTGGTTGGTGCAGCCGAGCGTGGAGGTGAAGGAGCGTCGTGCGGTAGCCCGGTCGGTAGCAGCTAGCAAGGTCATGTGAATCCGAAGTGGAGGCGTCCGATGATTGATAGAAGAGGAAGGGGTGCAGTTAAGGAAACAGGGGAAGTTCCCTTGTGAACATCGGAACTGCCTCTATTTCTTTAACTGAAGTAAATTTTTAACTAATTCGTTCAAATAATTTCGTCCAAAAATTCATTAAAAATCATCATTAGGCTCTCCATGAATGATTTATCTGTTGAAGTGCAGTTGGTTTTGTGATTTGATGAGTGGTTGAAGGTGTGGTGAAGAGAGAGAGAGAGAAAAACAAGTAGAGGAAAAGAGAGGAGGAAGAGGAAGATTACATGTAGCAGATGAAAGGGACGCCTGTGAAGAAACACAAGGATGAGCTACGGGTATTGTTCAAGGTTGCGGCGGAGGAACCGAGCTCAGCAAGCTTCGAGGTGAAACTTGTGTCGGTGAAGATGAGGCTTCTTCGGATCTCTCCTAGGAATGGGGAGGTCATCGCTCAAGGGGGGCACTATTTGTCACCTGATACTCGCTCCCGAGCTCTCTCTCTCCCCCTCCCGTAATGTAATGGTGGATGATCTTGATGGGAGGCGAGGCGTGTGCTTTTATAGGCGGTTGGATCTGTGAGCGCGGGACGTGGGAGATGGTTGAGAGAGTGGGAGATCGATTGGGTCGCTCGCTGCGTGAGGAGAATGGGTGAGTCGCGTGGGGGTAATTGCGCAGGGGAGTGGGATGCAAGAAGAGCGGGGGAGGTGGGTGTGGTTGATTGCACGAGAGGGAAGAGAAGGTGCGGGTAAGTGCATGGTTATGTGGGGGGAGGGAGAGAGAAAGAGAGAGATGAGAGGGAGAGATACGTGAGTGCATGGGAGAAAGAACGAGAGAGAGAAAAAGAGGTGCCACGTGGCGAGTGCGGGAGCGCCCACATGGAGGGTGAATTTTTAAATAAATAATATAAATTACTAAATAGAATATAAGATAATAATAATTAGTAAATTATAATAATAATGAAAAAATAAAGATAAATAAAATAATTAGAGTAAATAATAATAATAATTAAAATAAATAACTAAATACTAATTAATTATAAAATAAATAAGTAAGTAAATAATAATTAAAATAATGAATAAAATAAAATAAAATAAATGGAGGTGACACGTGGCGGCTTCAGAAACTGCCACATGTTGTTCCCACAAAATTCAAAAATTAAATGTAAATAAAAATAAAAAAGAAATAACAAAAGGGATCAAATCAAAAAGTGATCAGCACGAAAGTTGTTCGTCTCGACGAGATCTACAAATTTTGTGAAGGATTAAAATCAAAATAAGTCATCTGTAAAAAAAGTATTTTTGGGTGATATCTTATAGGTATAAAATACCGCATTTTTATCTTTTGCATATTTTTTTCTCATTTTTAAATTAGAGAAAAATTAAAATAAAATTAGAAAAAAATATGAAATGAATATTTACAACTTACTCTAAATTTTTTTGAATTTTTAATAATTAAGAAAATAAATAGATAAAATGGATGGTATTTTGGTCAATATGTACAATATACAATAGAGGCCCAAAACCCAAGTTTCACATACGAATTCCAATTTTTATGAAATTGGATTTGTTTTGAAGGTCTTTGAATGTATATTATTTTAAAAGTAAGCATACCTAAATCGAAATTGTATGAGAGAGATACATATTTTAAGGTTCTTGGTCTCAAACTAGGGCTTGATGTTTTTATCAATTTTACAAGTTAGTATTTTTGATATTTTTTCTTTATTAGTGTTAGTAATATATACACCATAGAGTTGATTTTATTAGATTTGGAGTTAGTATAAAATAGATACAAATAGGTGAATTTGGATAATATACAGTTGAATATGTACAAGTGAATTTGGCTCCTTATATACTGCAAATATGCATGCTAAAATGCAGGTATTATTTCTAAACACATGAATACGAATAATGCACAATAAAAAGAAATATGCATCTAATTGATCTAGAACAAAGCTCTATTTTCAACTTTTAGAGTGATGAATCACATATTCATCAACCCCCTATACTTAAACCTTGCTCGTCCCTGAGCAACTAAAATGGAATGCAAAAGTGAAATGATTTTGGTTTCCATACCAAGGTCATGAACAAAAGGTGAAAATGGAGCTTGTCTCAACCTTTGGATAATAGTGTGGCGGAACCTTATTGGGAATTGAATTTAAGTCCTAACAGCCTTTAAGTTCCACAAGTCTTCTATTCAGGTCCTCTCAACAGTCAGGTTAGAACAAATCCTCATACGCAAATTCTGATGACTGTGAATCTTACTTGTAACGTGTAAGTGAAGTATAGCTCTCCACATCAGAAATGGCAAAGAACCAGCCTCCTCTAACAGGGTAACTCTAATTCCCCAGTCTAGCAATTCTTTCCTCGAGGAGCAGGGTATTTCCTTCAAAGTTCAAGTGCAACTAGCTCAAGAAGAGGAGGTAGAGAAGAGAATGGATTGTGACCAGTGTAGTCACATATCCGTGGAGCTTGACCAGTGTGATAAGTCTCCACCTATAAGCTTCCTTGGTATGAGACTTTGAAGCATATGCCTTGCAAATATACATACTCCGGTGGATATTTTATTTCCAATCAGATCAGTCCATTTTTTTGGAGTTCCCTTTTTTTCTTCTTTCTTTTTTTGAACTATATACAAGGTGCAGCATGTACATCAGGAGTTGTTCTTCTTGAGGAAGTAGATTGTCGCTCTTTTGAATCATTATTGCAACCCACAACATCCTGTCGTTAGACGTCGACGCCACTAGACTAGGTTGAGATGCACTACCCTCCCTAGAGGAGGATAAATGTTTCCACCAGTGTGCTATTACAAGCCAATGGATTCTACCCCCTCACCACCTCATCAATGAAAAGCTACGTGCATGGTGCTTGTCCAAGTTAGGTCATTGTCTAATAGAATCGCGTGCGCGTATGTGTATGGAATATTCTATTTAGACCAATTAAGATGACATGTGAACATAGACGTGCGGACTCAAAGAATAAAGTCATTTGACCTGAAAAATCTTAACTCCGATTCCTATAAGGCTCCTCTGAAATTACGTAGATTAATGTCAAATCAAATCCATCCTCGACATCTATTCATAACTTGGTTCAGAACCCTCTAACTTCTCACTTTGCATATGCTATATATGCAGATGAGATGTGGATGACATGCAATGTAGATGAATGAAGTGCAATACATTTTTTTTAATGCAAGGATGATATGCAAGAGTAAATAAGAAGCTTGGTTTTTTGTTGTTTTGTTGGTATACCTCTTATTTTACAACAACTTTTACAAGAATTTTGTAAGTCTTATACAAATTATAAAAGTGTTATACATATTATATAAGTATACATGTATTTTGCATTTTTTTACCAATTTTACCCACCCCGTAATTATTGCATAATATATACAAAAATATACGAAACTACGAGCTATGGGTAAAGTATATATGTAATATATACATGCCCTCTATACTTAGTGTGTGTTATGACCTCAGAGCATGAGAAGCGAGGAAGAAGACATGGCTCATGCTAAGTGTAGGAGAGCTAAAATAATAAAAAGTATAGAAGTCACTCCCCCCCCATACATATGCTCTAGTTGCCTAAATGTAGAGAAGATCAAAAAATGGGGCGGATGAGGTCAAGAGGGGAAATGGATGAGTATATATACATGATGGGCATCAGTTCCCCCTATACTTAGGCTCTGGTCAGCCTAAGTCTAGGACAGATGTGAGTGTGAGAACCGATGAGATCTGGAGAATGTACACAGAAGGAAGGATGTATATGAGGAATTGAATCTTGATGTTGCATCTTCACGGAGAGTAGTCTGATGTATCTGCTATGTGCTCACTCTGCATGAAGTTGATGATCTCGACTTGGACTAGCTGGTCCTTGGAATCTACAAAATGCTTCAACAGTTGTCCATTCACCACATGAGATTGTGCACCATATGTGAGATTGGCTGTCTCTACATCCATTCACGTGCACTTTCTTGACAATAAAGGGACCCGTACACTTAGATTTGAGCTTCTCGTGGAACATCACTAACTGGGCATTAAACAACCATACCTTTTGCCTAGGGAAAAAGTCTTTGCACCTAATGTGTTGATCATGCCATCTCTTTACTTTATCCTTATAAATCAGATTGTTATCGTATGTCCTGTTTTGGATTTCCACGAGTTCGTTCAAGTTCAAGTCTTGACAAAGCTTCCGTAGGTGACAACTCCAATTAATTTTCTTGATTGCCCATTCGGATTTGTGAATCAGCTCTGCGGGCAAATCGTATGGCTTTCCATAGATCATTCTGAATGGTGAAGTGCTCAATGGTGTTTTGTAGGTTGTCCTATAGGCCCATGGAACTTGGTCTAAGAGCTGGGACTAGTTCTTCCTATCGGTACGAACCAACTTCTACAATATACTCCTCACCTCTTTGTTTGAAACTGTTGCCATGCCATTGGTAAGGACTAGTGACTCTGTGCTCAAACCCACAATCCTTAGCTAAAGATCTCGTATCTCGATTCATGAAGTGACTAATCCCATCTGATATCAAAACTTTTGGAGCCCTGAACCTAGCAATAGCATGATCTTTCACAAACTTACAGATAGTCTTGTTATCTGCGGTTCGAGTTGGGATAGCCTCCACCCACCTAGATAGATGGTCAAATGCCAACAAGATGTACTCGTGTCCTTGGCTATTGGGATAGGGACCCATAAAATCTATACCCCATACATCAAAGACATCACAAATGATCAAGGGTTGCATGGGCATCTCATCTCTCTGAGTGACAGTTCCTCCCATCCTTTGACAAATCGGGCACGACCGAGCAAAATCAATAGCATCTCTAAATAGGGTCGGCCAATACAATCCGTATTGGAGTACCTTGTGAGCGATTCTCTTCCCAGAATGGTGTCCTCCAGCCTCAAGAGAATGACAATTTGTGAGGACACTCTGGTATTCCTCCTAAGGAATACACCTTCTCCAAACACAATCCAGCCCCTCAAAGAAAAGGAACAGATCGTTCCTGTGGTATCTCCTCGAAATCGACTTTGGTCAGCCAATGCTGCTCCTACTCCAACATTGGGGAACTTGCTTGGAGACTAGGAAGTTCACCATGTTGGCATACCACGGGAGTGGGTCAATAACAAAAATTGACTCGTCTGGAAAGGTCTACCTAATATGCTCAAAATCAGGAGAATCCTTAAGTTCAATCCGAGAAAGATAATCAGCCACAACATTCTTCACTCTAGGTTTATCTTTTATTTCCAAATCAAACTCTTGGATGAGCAAAATCCACCTAAGAAGACGAGCCTTTACGTCCTTCTTTTCTATTAAATATCGAATGGTTGTGTGATCATTGTAGATTATTACCTTAGAGCCCAAAACATGCGACCTGAACTTTTAGAGGGCCCATACTACAACGAGCATTTCTTTTTCAATCACAGTATAATTATTTGGTGTAAGGTCTAATACTCTTCTCTCGTAATGGATCGCAAACAGGATCGTCGTTGTCCTAACACATCTACGATAGCGAAATCTGAAGCGTCAGTCATGATCTCAAAGGGGAGAGACCATTCTAGAGCTTGTAGGATAGGTGAGGCACAAATCTTCATCTTCAAGATCTCAAAGGCCTCCTGGCACTTATGATCTACAACAAACTCTGTGTCATTCCCTAAGAGCTCAGTCAGTGGGCGGGCAATCTTCGAAAAATCCTGAATAAATCTCCTATAAAATCCAACATGCCCTGGGAATGACCGTACTGACTTCACATTGGTAGTTGGATCGAGTTTCTTGATCACCTCCACCTTGGCAGGGTCAACCTCCATTCCCCTTTTGGAGATGACATGCCCCAACACAATACCCTCTGTCACCATAAAGTGACTCTTTTTCCATGAGAGTACCAGATTCACCTCCCTACACTACTTGAGGACTCGGTCCAAGTGTGCTAAACATGTGTCAAAGGAATCACCATGAACCGAGAAGTCATCCATGAATACTTCTAGGAAATCTCCCACCATCTCGGCAAATACGATGATCATGCAATGCTGGAAAGCACCTGGGGCATTGCAGAGCCCGAATGGCATGCGCCTGAATGCATAAGTGATGAATGGACATGTGAATGGGGTCTTTTCTTGGTCCTCAGGAGCTATGGCCACTTGGTTGTAGCCTGAGTACCCGTCAAGAAAATAGAAGAACGTTTTCCCTATGAGTCTCTCCAAGATCTGATCAATGAATGGCAAGGGAAAGTGATCTTTCTTGGTTGGGGCATTCAGGCGCCTGTAGTCGACACAGACGTGCCACAATGTGGATACTCGTGTCAGATCTCTACCCCCTCCTCATTGGTGACCATCTATATCCCTGACTTCTTCGGAACAACATGAAGCGGGGCCACCCACTTGGAGTCAGAAATAGGGTATATAAACCATACCTTGCACCATTTTTCTATCTCATTCTTCACTACTTCCCGTAGAAGGGTTAAGTCTCCTCTGGAATTCATGGGAAGGTCTCACATTATCCTCAGTATAAATATGGTGCGAGCAGAGAGCGGGGTTGATCCCCACGAGATCCGACACGGTCCACCCTATTATTGTGCGGTTCCTCTCTAAGACTTCTAACAACCTATACTCCTGCTCTAAGGTCAAGTCTGAGCTAATGATAAAATAATATCTCTCTTTAGGTCTCACAAGAAAGGTGTACTTGAGTGTAGGAGGAAGGGACTTCAGTTCTAGCAGTGCAGTATTATCAAGCATATGGGTTGAACTGAGTTTGAATCAAGTTGTGTTATATGGAGGTGGGCTAAAATGCGTAGTACTCGCCACCAACTTAGAAGTATTAGGCGTCGATTCGCCAAAGAAATGCGGTAATTTGGCCAAAGCCACGTCTGACTCATCATCTTTGTCCCATGATTGTTCCGAGAGAGATGGAATGGACATATCCTGATAGGTCTCTATGTAATCATGGGAATAGGTGGATGCATCTCTCATAAGATCAGGCAACACCTGGCAAACTGCATCATGCACTATAACCTTTCTAGATGAAAGAATCTCGCTATGTCCTGAAGGGACCTTTCTCCAATTCTCGTGGTGCTGATCATTCTGTACTCTGCCTCTGAAGATGAGTACTCGGTACTACTCTCTGAATCAGGTCACTGCCATTTCGTCTGTTTCATCTCAAGGTTACACTCTCTGTTCGGAGAATGGAACTTCATCATTCCCGTACCATAGTCGAAAGTGACTCCTACCGTCCTAAGGAAGGGCCGCCTGAGAATGATATGAGATTCTTTTCAATTATTGGGGGTCTCCATGTCTAAGACTGTGAAATCTACTTTATATTCCTGCCCCTCAATCATGATAATATCGTTCTTCACCTCTCCCTTAGGTCTTTTCATTGAACGATCAACGAATTGAAGTAGAGCTCTAGATTTGCGAAGTGGTCCTAACTCCAATTTTTGATATAATGTTAAGGGAAGTAGGTTTATTGAAGACCCGTTATCTAAGAGAGTGCGTTAAAATGCAATGTTGTCAATATGTCTCTCCACGTAATGAGCACCCATGTCTCTTTTCTCCCTTGGTAATTGCTTATTCTTGAGATAATAGATTGTGGCAACTAACAAGACATGAGTCCTTACATACTGGTTCGGTTTCTTCCTGCTAACCCTAATAGGTGTGCATCTCACCTTAAGGAATTTTTGGAATGCAGGATGGCTAGCAACATACTCATCGAATGGCACTTTGACTGTGATATTCTCCTTGCAAAACCGTGCCATATTGCGATCATCCTTCTGAATCTTTCTGATGTGCCTTCCTCTCATAAGAGAACAGGGGGAAGGGATGGGAGGAAGGGAAATAGAAGATGAAGAATCTGAATCGAGAACTGAAAGATCATTCCTAGAATTAATTGAAACAGAGTTCTTCATATACGAATCTTTTTGATGCAACATGGGATCAAAATCAAAATTATCTACTAAAGGTTGTGGGAAAGAAGCTGCAGTGGTATATGCCACAACCGAAGGTGCAAGGTCCTCCATAGCATCCAAGATATCTCCATGTTGCTGATGTTGCATTTGTTCTCTCCTTCTCTTCTCGGCTCCCTGAGAAAGGATCCTCAGTTGTTGTTGACGGGGCCTCTGACTGTGTTGCCTTTCCTCCTCGTCCTCTGAAGACTCCTTAAACAGAGCTTCAGAGAGGCCCCTCCTCGCGTCCCTCTCTCGGTCAGGTACGTTCACGGTCCTTACGTTCCTAAGTGACATATGGTTAGCCTCATCATACGAAAGAATCTCATGTTCGGATCTAAGAGATGTTGAAGAGTAGACCTGACCAAGATGTTGCTGAGAATTAGAACGGTTCAGGCTACTTGGGTTAGCTTGAACTTGGGTTGGGATCGAGGTAGAGGGTGCATATTGCTCATCTGTCCATCTAGACAAGCGGTTGACATCCACCCGCAAATCATGAATCTCATTCTGATAGGAACGAAGGGTGTCGAGTATCTGCTGGAATTGTGAATCCATGGGATCAGATGAAGAAGAAAGTGGGAAAGGCTTAGAAGAACGGGAAGACGAGCCCTGCTGGCTGGGATACTATCTCTGCTGTTGCTGGTGCATCTATTGGAACTGCGGACCCTGCTGGCCTGCACGGTACCGATCCTGTCGGCCGTGCTGTTGGCACTGCTGCCTCTGTTACTAGGGTGGCTGAAATCCAGGGCTCTGCTGTGAAGAAGGGGGTGTGGAGGTGAATGCGGTGTTGTGAAAGGTCGGGGGATGCTGATGAGTGAGAATTTCCATCGGTCATGCATTCCGCACAAGGCGAGAACAGAGTTGCTGAGGTGACCGATGAAAATCCCAATCAATCAACAATTAACACACAATATGAATAAAGAAATTAAATCTCAAAAATGTGGAGTTAAACTTTATTATAACTTTACATGCAAATGTGTATAGTGTGTAAGCATGTGTAGAGGTCGAACACTGGGAGTAAACGGTTGGGGGCGAAAATATGCGCACAACATTATTCAATCCTTTTCTTTTCCATGTTATTATTTTTGTGGGTTTTTTAATTTTAAATTTTTATTTTATATTTTTGTATTTTTATTTTTTTTATTTTGTATTTTCTTTTTATATTTTTATCATTTTATATTTCCTTTCTCTTCTATAAAAACAATAAACCCTATATAAAGCTCTATTTACACAATACTTAGAAATATATTTATAATTCTACAAAATATAAACAAAATTCAGAAAATAATTAGTTTTTATTTCTAATATTTTTTAATGTTTTTGTATTTTTCAGAAAGTTTTGCTAATTTTTATGTATTTTTAAAATCAAAATTATCCCCAATATGGGATTAATACATAATTCGAAACTAATTTGGGTTTTAAAAATAATAATTAAGTCCCACAATTTTCCAAAGTAATTTTAATACATATAGAATAATATATATAATTATAGAACAGAAAAACATATTTTTGGTATTTTGTGGAATTTTTTTTTGTTGGATTTTGGAGCTTTCTAATTTTTTTAATTTTCTTTTTCTTATTTTTAGGGGTTTTTGTTTTCTAGACTAAATAAATATCAAAGTATACCATATATAATTTTTTTGGAATTTTTCAAAAAAAATATATTTTTTTGGTAATTTATAAATTAGACAAGGATTATTTAGGCTCCTTTTAATTTTAAAAAATGGGTAAACTATAAATATTCAAAGTGGACATGTGGCGTGAATCTACAAGGCATAAAGCATCTAATCATATTTTTGGGAATTGTTAGGAGCTAGATAGCTATTTTTAATAATTAGATAAAAGTCACAAAAATTCAAGTCCCGGTAGGGCATAACTATAATTAAAATAAACTTCAGGAGGCACAGTGCAATTTTCCCAACATAATAAAACATTTATTTAATTTTTCTAGACTATTTTACAATATTCAAAATTGCTAGGGTAATCTGTGCAAAATTTCCAAGGTCACGTGAGGACTGCACACGACTCTGGCAGGGATGAAAATGCAAATATAAAAAATTCAAGGGCCTAAGTGCAAAATGCCCTATTTTATTTACACGTAATATTTTATTTACAGGACTAATTATTAAATATAAAAAAACGGGGCTTATTATGCAATTTACCCCATAAGTGACTAGATCAGACGGTGTTGGAGTATTCACTTGACACATGGTGAGCATCCGATGGTTGGTACCGATTCACGGATCGACAATGAAGATTAGATCACTTGACGTGATCCAACGGCTGAAGCTTGGGAGGATCCCACGGTTGTGGCTTGATCTGGGTGGCGCATCCGATCCAACGGCGAGGAGGCGCGGTCCAAGAACAGGGAAGAACATAGCTTGGGCGAGGTTCCTCCGATCGTTTCTCCCTCCTCCGACGATAATTGAAGCTCCGAGATGGTCGAGCAGCTTCCTAGCAGGGTGCTCTACGTGCTGGAGGCATCGGAATAGCTGGAGGCTCACCAGGGCTCCTCTGCGAGGTCAGGGAAGAAGAAGAGTCCCAGGTACCTTCGACAGGATTTGAACGTGGCTCCTGACGCTTTGTAACATGCCTAACCTGCACTGGAATGAAATACGCTCGAGGCAGATCTCCTCGACCAGAAGTGACGCTGTTAGCATAAGAAAATGAGGTGGGTCGCGATGCTCCGGTGGCGGGTGAAGGTTGAGCATCGATTAGCGGAACCATGTGGATTCCGGTTGGTCAAGGGTGGTTGGGAGATGGAGAAACGTATGAGGAAGAGAATGAGATGGAATGGGGGATCGGAACGGGTCATTTGGATGGTGAAATGTTTGTCGGAGCGGAGCTCCGATGAACTACTAAATGGATTATTACAGCTACTCCTAAGGTCTAATCACTAAAACAAATGCGTAGATTAAATGCTGGAACTAAAACCTAACTAAAAATAAAGAAATGCGCAGCTCTTACCAGCCGACGAGGGTAGGGAGCAGAGTTCGTCGGCATGGCGGCCTGGGTGCAACTCCGCCCTCCATCCACCGCCGTGAGCTCAGGGGTTGCTCCACCTGTCATGTGGAGTCCTCGCTTTGGCCGAGACACGGGGTGTAGGGGGTTGAAGATGACCAAATTTTGAAATGGAGGCGGAGGTGTTTATTTATTAACATGTATATGCACCCTTATTGACCGACCAATATCAAAGAATCAAAGCAATGTACAGGGTATCCAATGGTCCGGCGTGTATCCTTGATGAATGATGAAGAGATCTTGTGAAGTGATCGATGGTTCAGCCAAGAAATTGTCAAGAAAAAGCAGGAAAAGATAGTCCTAACAAGAGTTAGAGGCTGGAAGGTGAGTTGACCGAAGGTCAACTCTTGACGTGCCATGATTGGGCCACGTCGGCCCGCTACAAGACAAAACAGCAATTTATTAAAGAATAAATAATTAAAAATAGAAAATGATTTTATTGTTTTTTGAGTATAAAATAAAAAATATTTATTATTTTATGTAGTATTTTATTATGATTTTTATTTATTTATTTGATGTATTTTATTACAAGTTTATTTTTAATGGCTTATTTATAGGTATATTTACTTGTATTTTGTATATTTTATTTTTAATTTGTATATTTTATTTTATTTTTTTATTCTATTATTTTATATATTTATTGATTATTTTTGGGATTATAAATATATTTTTATTTATCTTTTATGATTTCATTTGTACACTTTAATACCTACTTAATTGTGGGAAAAGGCTTTGTTATTGTTGTATTTGTACACTTTAATAAACAGATAAGTATATTGTGTAGGTATATTTATAGGTATTTTACATGTGTTGTATGTATAATATTTATTTTAATGTATTTTTATGAGTTTTATTTAAGTTTTATATTTTTTAGTAGAATCTATATAATACTTACAATATTAGGAAAATATAAAAGAATTAAAAAATAAAAGAATATATTCCCCTTTTATTTATATACCTAGGTATTTTGCCTATATAATTATATGGACTTATTTTATTTTGCATTTTCCTATTGATTTTATTCTAATTTTAATATGTACATGTGTTATAAATAATATTTACAAAATTATAAAAATATGAATTTGTAAAAATAATGAATAATGAATAAATTGAATATTTTAATCGATAGAATGTACAATAGGGGCCCAAAACCTAACTTCTACATAATAACTCCAAAAAATATAAAATCACCACCATTAAATAACTTGTGAAAATTTATATACAATTAGAGGTGATTTTGATATGTTTTTAGTTTTTATTGAAAAGATATAGGTCTGTGAAGTTTGGTTTCTGGCTTTTTATTCTGGATATAAAATAAACACTATATAATATTTTTGCACAAACTCAATTTTGTATTTTTATTTACATTATTATCTACAACTTTCTTGTTTACAGTTTCTTCATTTGATGAATAAATAATAAAGAATAGAATAGGTGTCAAAATGCATAATTAATAAATAAATGAATGAGGTATTTATTGTATTTTTGGCCCTTATCGCCCTCTACTTTATTCCTTGTCGACCAACTCCATTCTTGACTTGATCTCGGGGTTAGGATCATAAAATATTTTTTAATATTTTATTCATTTTTCATTTCTTCTATTTATTCTATAATTTTGGCATTAAAAACCTTATTTTGTACACAAATAATGCAATAAATCATGAATGCTATTATGCACAAATTGATGCTATTTACATGCATTTGCTGGGGTTTTTAAGGCCAAAATGATAGAATAAAGGTGATGAAATGGAAATTCATCACCCCCTATACTTGCCTTTGCTAGTCCCTAGCAAATACTTATGCAATAAGTATAAAAAAGAATAAAGAATAAGAAGAAAAGAAAAAGAAAGAATCAAATAATAAAGAATAAATGGAATTGATCATGACTTTAAACTTATTTTGTACAAAGTCAAAGTTTGGAGCTCAGGTCAGACCTTGATGTGAACATGTGTGTGGAACCTGATCAGGAACCAAATTCAAAGTACAACAGCCTTCGAGAGTCACAGAACTCGGTTCAAATCACCTCAACAGCCAGGTCAGAACTAGCCTACATCATACGCAAACCCTTATGACTATGAAGCTGACTTGTACAGTGTAAGTGATAGTGGCTCTCCCCAACTGAAATGACAAAGAAACTGACTTCTCCAGAATGACAACCCAATGATTCCCCAATCCAGCACTATGTCCTAGAAGATTAGGGTATTCCCTTCTAAGTTCAAGTGGCGTCCAACTCAAGAGGAGGATGTGAAGAAAAGAATGGGTGGTATCCAGTGTAGCTACATATACGGGGATGCATGACCAGTGTAGTCAAGTCATCCAGCTGCAGGCTCACATGGTATAACTTTGATGCTCAAGCTTGCTTATTTTCTATACAACATATATACATGCTCTGGCAGGCATTTTATTTTTATTTTCAAGCATGTCCACTTTTTGGAGTTTTTTTTTTCAAACATACTATTCACAGCAGCATTTACATAAGGAATTTTTCCTCTTGAGCCAGAAGACTATCCCTCTTTTGAAGCTTCATTGCAACCCACACTCTCTTGTCTTTAGACTTCATTTAAACTGGACCAGGTTGGGGTGCACTTCCCTCCCTAGACGAGGATGAACGTTTCCACCCGTATGCATCTCAGACTGGCGAATCCAACCCCCTCACCACTCCAACAGAGTTGAGCCAAGTGAACGGTGCAAGTGTCCAAGTTAGGTCACGGCCGACAAGAGTCATGTGTATGTCTCGAAAAGTTCTAGTTAGTCAATTGAGGTGACTTGAACCCAGACCTGAGTCTCAAAGAATTAAGTCCTGTTGGACCCAAAGTACCTTAAACCTAGTTCCCATAAGGTTCTCGTGCGGTTAGGTGTAGTAAGGTCCAACTAAGCTCCAATCTCTGACTTTATTAGACTAGTTCAATCATCAAGCTCAATCAAAGAATAATATGCAAATGCTATGCGGAAAAATGATGCAAATTTTCAAAGAATTTTTTAAAAACAAAAAGAATTTTTACAAAAAGAATTTTGGCAAAAATAAAGAATCTTTTGGCACACAATATAGAGTATTTACAGCTATTTACACGGGCGTGCTTATTTATTTTACAAGAGTTAAGAATTTAAAAGAATTTACAGGTTTTACACAGTTATTATTATAGGTACATATATACAATTGATAATGAATTTTATTTTTATGTATATATACATTTTATTCCCATTTTAGTGATACATTCATTCCTCAAATTTATTTGAAACAAATTGTGATCACTATAGTACAAAATAATTTTTGCAAATATTTAGAAACATTTGAAAGCCATTTTGCAAAGATTTTTCAAACAATGTATATACAATTTTCAACATAGTTTTACAAACATTTTCAAAATCATTTGTAAATGGGTTTTCAAATCTTTTATTTCACACAAAGAACAAAATTTTTGCAAACAAAAATATTTTTACAAAGGTTGAAAACATTTCACAAAAAGTTTTCTAAATGGTTCACTCCATTTTTTAAATCATTTTGCAAAAGTATTTTGAACCTGATTTACTAATCAGTAACTACAAAAACAATTTGAAGAATGATTGTTGTTATTAAATGATTTATACTGAAATACATATGTATGTATATAGTATATTTAGCCATATTTATGGTTAATTATACGAAAGTACGAGTTATGGCCAAAGTCTATATAGAGTATATACGACCCCCCTATACTTAGCATGAGTTATGTTCTCATAGATCGAAGAGAAAAAGAGAAGACACAACTCGTACTGAGTATAGAAAAGCTTATACTACAATGACTAAAAGAATAAGGAATGACAGAATGAAGGGATAAATGAATAAGAAGGTGACCGACCCCCCCCCCATACTTAGGATCAAATAATCTTAAGTATAGCAGACTGTACACAATGCAGGGAGGGTCACGGGTGGGAATAAATTAAAATAAAGATAAACAGATCACAACTCATACTGTCTCCCCCTATACTCATGGTGAGATATCCCTAAGTATAGCGGAGCAAATCAACAAGAAAGGAAACCGTGGAGGGGATCAATGAATGAAATAATCAGGGGTGCACACCCCCTATACTTAGGACAAAGTAAGTCCCAAGTACAGAAACTGACACAAAGGGGTGACACCTTTTATGTAGATAAAGAAGAAAAGAAGAAAAGAAGAGAAGACAAATATATATATATATAGATGAAAAGATCGTAGAGAATGTATGCATCACTCCCCCTATACTTCGGATGAAAAACCCCTAAGTATAAGCAACAACAGGAGTGACGAAACTGAACGAGGACAGAACAACGAGGAGTGTACCCCCCCTACACTTAGGACAAGGTACATCCTAAATAAAGTCATAAAGATATGGCGATAGATCCGGGGCACACGTAACATGCGGGAGAAAGAAGGAATAGAAGACAAAACACATATATACAACAAGTAAAGACTAATGAGGTACAGGACGGTATCTGGTAAGCAAGTACCGTGCTCTTGTCCTCATCTCCCTGTGAGAACGAGGACGCAGTCAGCCAGTGTAAAGACACCTGGTTATGCAATCAGATGGGTGTCGGCTACCGGGGAGAAGGGATCGAAAACTAAACACGTATCCGGTAGCTTAAGCAGAACAACGGCTCATAAGGTGTGAAATGGGTGAGCGGAGCCGATACCGTAAGACTTGGAGGATGACAGAACATGATAGACTCCTCCAAGTCAATCATTGTCTCAAAGATGTATAATCAGTGAAAAATAGGAGACTCTCAATGTAGTGGCGTGATATCTGGTAGTCATATAGTTAGAAAGTCGCAGGAATACATCGAACGACACAAGATATGGCTCAACCCTGCGAGGGTCTTCAAGGTGAGCAGTATCAGAGAATAACCAGAAGACTCGGCTCTGTGCTCCAACAGAAAGGGGACACAACCAGGGAGGAGACCGAGTACCAAAATCAGCAGACCCAACTTCATGCCCCTCCAGAAAGGAAGCACCAGAAGTGAAGCCGAGTACCCAGAAAATGATGTACCCTCTCACAGATAACCCTTGGAGAGTAGTATATGCTAGTCAATGAATAATCAGAATAGAAGCTCATCCTTGCAAGGACCGTCAAGGAGAGCAGACTCAAAGGAGTCAAGTCAGATGGGTCCCAGGATCCAACAGATCAGGTAAACATCAAAGTAGAGGGGACCGAAAGTATGTCAGACGACTCGGTTCCGTGCTCCATAGATGGGAGACACAGTCAGCAAGGGGAACCGAGCGTAAAGAAAATGTTGCACTTTCCCACAGATAGTCCTCGGGGACAATGCAAACTAAGCATGGAATAGTCAGATCAGATCTCGTCCTTGCGAGGGCCGTCAAGGAGAGCGGGGACTCAAAGGAGTCAATCAGAATGGTCTCTGTAGACGACATATCATCTACCAGTAGAAGAGACCGTAGATATAGAATTTTGTCATAGTATCTCGTAGACAACCCTCGGAAAGCACTATGAACTTAGCAAGGAATAATAAAAAATGTGGGGCTCAGCCTTGCAAGGACCGTCAAGGTGAGCGGACTCAAAGGAGTCTGAGAAGATTGGCCTCGTGCACCTATAGATCAGGCGTACAATCAGTAGGGAGGTCGACTAGTCAAATCAGACCATGCGGTTTCGTGCTCCAATAGGGTGGAGACAGAGTCAGTGTATGAAACCGATCGTAAAGAATGCGTCGCATCCTCCCGCAGATAGTCCTCGGGGAGTAATACGAACTAGGTCAATCAAGTCTTGGGATTGTTGGCATCAAATCTCAGGTCCTCCAAAGCAATTAATCACGCAATCATCCGGAGGGCATAAGATCATCGAGGGATGAATAATTATATCAATCACAGTACATCCCTCGGGTCAATCCAATCTGGCTGAGATGGCACGAAAGATAATCAGGAATCCATAAAGTGCCAAAGGTGGATGATAAAAGCAGGAGATTGTGGATGGGTCAATCAGGAAGATCGAAGACATCATGTGGGCTCCGCACACCTTTGCCGAGAATTCCAAATCAGAATAGTCAATCATTCCTCAAAATCAAGATGGGTAGAACCTCAAAATAGTTAGAACAATCAAAGCTCATGATATCATCCTCAAATCATAACAAAACATCACATCCTCAATCCAGTGTGCGAGACCAAAAATCCTCGAGTAAGAGGCACACCTAATGATCGTGCATCATTAAAGAAATCCTCAAGAAGCTATGCTGCACATATCGAAAGTCAAATCCACCAAGAGTAAGGTCTCAATCTCAGCAACCTCCAAACATGCCCAACTTACACTAGCAATCAATTGTAAGTCAAAAATCCTCGATGCAGGCGATACCTACTAGCACAGCAATCTCGGGTAATAGAAGAGATGGTACGGGGGACACGGGGAGGGTGGGCAAGAAGCGAGACGAAACATCTGGTGAAGATGATTGAGCTCAAGCGCCAATATGATGACTCAATGCAAATGAGGAGATATATGTATAAGAGAGGTAGAGAGACTCAAAGATGAAAAATGGATGACTCATACGGACGGGACCGCAAACTCAAAGGGATATGAAAATGCAAATGGACTCCAAGTCACAATCAATACATAAAGCAAACCCCCGATTCACCTACTCAACACAGTGAAGACCGGGATGTGGTCTTTTTATCTTGTCAATTTTAGAGTTAGCTGATCATAGAAAGTTGTACACACCGGAATTAGGATTTGGGATTAGGGCACTAATCCTTAGCGTGTACGTCGAAATAAAATGCTCAGACAAGGAGGGGGTTGATCTCCCCAAGACAAGGGATCCATTACGTTTTATTTTAGGTCCAATAGAGTTAGCAGTCCTGATTTTATTTTGGTTATCACTTTTTTTTTGTTATTTTTCAATGCGTGTGCCTAACGAGGTTCCAGTTTCCATTAAGCATCTTAAGTGGTCAAAATCAGGGGGAGAGGATCGGAAAAGCCATGCAAGTCGAAAATCCATGATGCATGCCAAGTAAGAAGACTTACAGTGCTTACCAACTCTCTCCATATGGGATGTAGAACAAAAAACCTATGCTATATGAAATGCAATCCGAGGAAATCACCCTAGATACATGATGCTATTAGCATGAAGAACATTATTTCAAGATTGACTAAGTCCTAAATCGTATCTATAGGTACATGCCCATATATTAGGGTTTGGGCCTTAGTCTACGTCAAGAAATCCTAAGCTAGAGCTCATTCACACAAAATAATAAAAATAAACTAAAAAAATGTCATCGAGGCCCCCGAGGGAACAATCCCTTGGGTAATGGACCTCGGGAAGTCGGAGTGTGAGAGTCTTGTATTATTACATGCCAAAGTCACTCTCTCACATAAGTTTACAATTTTTTTTTGAAATATGAAATAAATCTAATTAACTGTCTTAAAAATTCCTTCTCCGTCTGCCTTGGATACTCTCTCCTGCCAACTCAGTCTGAAAGTTGGCTCTGCCTTGCTTGGGTGCACATGTCCTCCTAGGAGATCCTCCGTCATGTAGTGGTCCCTCGCATCAAAGACAAATAGAGAAGTGGTCAGAACAATCCCAAAAATTATCAATAAATAATGCAAATAAATAAATATGTACAAGATCTACGAATCAAATAAACTAATATATCCCCAAACGACGTTTGATAAACGAGAAAAATTTAAGGGTCGTATTAAATTAGACAGGGATTATTTAGGCTCCTTGTAATTTTTAAAAAATGGATAAAATGCAAAAAATGCAAAGTGGACACGTAACGTGAATCTACAAGGCATAAAGCATATAATCCTATTTTTTGGTGATTTTTAGGAGCTAGATAGCTATTTTTAATAATTATATAAAAGTCGCAAAAATTCAAGTCCTAAAGGGGCATAACTGTAATTAAAATAAACTTTAGGTAGCATAGTACAATTTTTCCAACATAATATAACATTTATTTAATTTTTCTAAACTATTTTACAATATTCAAAATTGCCACGATTATCTACGCAAAATTTCTAGGGTCACGTGAGGACTGCACGTGACTCTGGCAGGGACTAAAAAGTAAATAAAAAAGTCAAGGGCCTAAGTGCAAAATGCCATATTTTATTTACACGTAATATTTTATTTACATAACTAATTATTAAATACAAAAAATGGGGCTTATTATGCAATTTACCCCATAAGTGACTAGATCGGACGGTGTTGGAGGATTCACTTGACACGTGGCGAGCATCCGATGGCTGGTACCGATTTGCGGATCGACGGTGAAGATTATATCACTTGACGTGATCCAATAGCTGAAGCTCGGGAGAATCCAACGGTAGATGCTTGATCTGGGTGGCGCATCTAATCCAACAGCGAGGAGGCGTGGTCCAAGAACAGGGAAGAACATCACCTGGGTGAGGTTCCTCCGATCGTATCTCCCTCCTTCGGTGATGATTGAAGCTCCGAGATGGCCGAGCAGCTTCCTGGCAGGGTGCTCTACGTGCTGGAGGCATCGGAATGGCCAGAGGCTCACCGGGGCTCCTCCGTGAGGTCGGGGAAGAAGAAGCATCCCAGGTACCTCCGACGGGCTTTGAACGTGTCTCCTGGCGCTTTGTAATGTTCCTAACCTGCACTGGAATGAAATACGACTTGAGGCAGATCTCCTAGACCAGAAGTGACGCTGTTAGTGTAAGAAAATGAGGTGGGCGGCGATGCTCCAGCGGCGGGTGAAGGGTGAGCATCGATTCGCAGAACCACGTGGATTCCGATTGGTCAAGGGTGGTTGGGAGATGGAGAAACGTATGAGGAAGAGAATGAGATGGAATGGGGCATCGAAACGGGTCATTTGGACGGTTCGCTCCGGCGAACTACGAATTGGGTTATTACATCTACTCCTAAGGTCTAATCACTAAAACAAATGCGTAGATTAAATGCTGGAACTAAAACCTAACTAAAAATGAAGAAATGCATGGCTCTTACCTGCCGGTGAGGGCAGGGAGCAGAGGTCGTTGGCGTGGTGGCATGAGTGCAACTCCGCCCTCCATCCACCGCCGCGAGCTCAGGGGTTTCTCCACTTGTCATGTGAAGTCCTCGCTTTGGCCGAGACACGGGGTGTAGGGGGTTGAAGATGACCAAATTTTGAAATGTAGGCAGAGGTGTTTATTTATTGACATGTATATGCACCCTTATTGACTGGCCAATATCAAAGAATCAAAGCAATGTACATGGTACCTAATGGCCGGCGTGGATCTTGGATGAAAGATGAAGAGATCTTGTGAAGTGATCGAAGCTGATTGATCGATGGTTCAGTTGGGAAATTGGAAAGAAAAAGCGAGAAAAGACAGTCCTGATAAGAGTCACAGGCTGGAGGGCGAGTTGACCGGAGGTCAACTCTTGACATGCCACGATTGGGCCACGCCGGCCCGCTACAAGACAAAACAGCAATTTTATTAAAGAATAAATAATTAAAAATAGAAAATGATTTTATTGTTTTCAAGTATAAAAAAAATATTTATTATTTTATGTAGTATTTTATTATGATTTTTATTTATTTTTTGATGTATTTTATTACATGTTCATTTTTAATGGCTTATTTATAGGTATATTCCCATGTATTTTGTACATTTTTATTTTTATTTTGTATATTTTATTTTATTATTATTTTCTATTATTTTATATATTTATAGCTTATTTTTGGGAGTATAAATATATTTTTATTAATTTTTATGATATTATTTGTACACTTTAATAAATAGATAAGTATAGTATGTAGGTATATTTATAGGTATTTCACCTGTATTTTATGTATAGTATTTATTTTAATGTATTTTTATGAGTTTATTTAAGTTTTATATTTTTAGTAGAATCTATATAGTACTTACAATATTAGGAAAATATAAAAGAATTAAAGAATAAAAGAATATATTCCCCCTTTATTTATATACAACGGTATTTTGCTTATATAGTTATATTGACTTATTTTATTTTGCATTTTCTCTTTTATTTTATTCTAATTTTAATATGTACATGTGTTATAAATAATATTTACAAAATTATAAAAATACGAATTTGTAAAAATAATGAATAATGAATAAATTGAATATTTTAATCGGTAGAATGTAAAATAGGGGCCTGAAACCTAACTTCTCCACAGTAACTCCAAAAAATATAAAACCACCAGCATTAAATAGCTCTGAAAAGTTATATACAATTAGAGTGATTTTGATATGTTTTGAGTTTTTATTGAAAAGATATAGGTCTATGAAGTTTGGTTTCTGGATTTTTATTCTGGGTATAAAATGAACACTATATAATATTTTTGCACAAACTCAATTTTTTTATTTACATTATTATCTACAACTTTCATGTACATCGTTTCTTCATTTGATGAATAAATAATAAAGAATAAAATAAGTGTCAAAAATGCATAATCAATGAATAAATGAATGGGGTTTTTTTGTATTTTTTGCCCTTATCTCCCCCTACTTTATTCTTTGTCGACCAACTCCATTTTGGACTTGGTCGCACGATTAGGGTAATAAAATATTTTCAATCTTTTTCCTTTTTCTTTTCTTCTCTTTATTCTATAACTTTTGGCATTAAAAATCTTATTTTGTGCACAAATAATACATTAAATAATGAATGCTATTATGCACAAATTGATGTTATTTACATGCATTTGCTGGGGTTTTTAAGGCCAAAATGATAGAATAAAGGTGATGAAATAAAGATTCATCAGACGCTGGTAAGTATGTCGGTCCACTGTACTTCCTTGCTTGGCAGGGTCCAGAGTATACCTACTCCATTCACCTCCCAAACCAGCAGAGGCTCCTCCTGAACTGTATCTATGGACGGGGGATGCTGCTGGAATGAGTGGGTGTAGGACTGGTCCTGCTCCCACGGCTGGGGTTTCCCTGACACCGGTTGCTCCTGAACATGGTAAACTCAGTATACAGGAGCAGAGGTTGCAATCACGACAAGTATCTTTATCTTAGATACCTTCTCAGTCAACTCCTCCATCTGTTTGGGAATTATGGAGATGTTCATGTCCAATTCATCAACCCTCCTTTCAATCCTCTTGTTTACAGTAAGCTTGTCTGTAAGGAGTCCCATGCTAGGGATCACGTCTTGAGAGAGATCAACTACAGCTGACGTTTCCCCTCCTGATGAGAATGAACTGGGGGACTGTGCATGCTCTGCTGGCAGTCTGTGAGCGGCTAGTCTCGGACATCTGCTTGAATACCTTCCAGACGGTATTCGCTCTGCGTGAAGTGTAGCTGCCTCCACAGGAAGTGCTTACTAAACCCTGCATCTCAAGGTTGAGACCGGTGAAGAATGACTGGACTAAGATGTTGTCATTTAGACCATGACAAGGACATTTCTGCAGGATGTCCTTATATCTCTCTCATGCGTCACAAAAGGCTTCATGAGGTAGTCGGGAAAAGCTAGTGATGCGTGTCCTCATCATGTTAGTCCTACTTAGGGGTTAGAACTTCTTCAGAAATAGGTCCTTGAACTGGGCATGGGTATTGACCATAATTCCCAAATTCTTTACCCAGTAGTCAGCTTTGCCACCCAAAGCAAATGGTAGGGCTATAAGCTTAATATAATCCTCGCTAACATTAGGATGTCTAAGGTTAGCGCAGACGAGCTCGAAGTCCCTTAGGAATGCATAGGGTTCCTCAGACTCATTCCCATCAAAGTGTGGTAGCAGGTTCAAGAATTGCGATTTTAACTCAAAATCAGCTTCTGGTTCGGCCGGACTCAGATAATTCTGAATTCTGTACTATCCAGGGTTGTATGCCACATCCATCGGTAGTTCTACTCCAACATTCAGTTGTCCTAGCTGAGCTCGAAGTAGAGCTTGTTGCTGCTCAGATGCAGCGAGTCGGATAGTTTCATCCTCATGGGGTCCTCGGGGTGTTGTTCTTCCTCTTTTTTCTTTTTCAGAGGCATTTTGCTGGAATCTTCAAGAGGTCCTGGGTCAACAATGTGGTCTAGATTAGAAGAGGATTCATGAATGAAAATATTCTCACCGAGGTGAAGGTCTTCCTCGGTGAGGTGGGAGGAGAGAAAGGGGATGGTTTGAAAGTGACCATCCCGAAACTGAGAGATCCTGAACTCAAGAGGGTCATGAGTCCAGGTTGGACCAAGTTACACTTGGACCTTTGAAGATGTACTTCTTGAAGGGGTGAATGAGAGATTCGCGAAGCCCGAATAAATATCCCCCCAATCGGTCATCTTCGATGGCAAAAAGAACCGGTGAGAGCAAGGTATTCAATGAGGCACTAGTTCTACGGTGCACGCAAATGTGTTGAGTAAACTCACACAATACAAACACAATACAAAAACCCTTAAGTTCACCAACTCAACACGTGAGCGCCGTAAAAGTTCAGTCGAATTATCTTGTCAGTTTTAGTTGGTGATAAAGGTATGTCTTGAAAAATTAACGAGCTGTTGGGTGCATGTACTTCCTTACAGACTGTCCTGATTCTCATGAAAAATCCACTTTCAGCCAGTATAGAAGTAAGTGTGGACCATATAAATATGGCTACCTGTTTCCTGAGGACAAAACCTTATAAGGCGTCCTCTAAACCTCCCACTCTGCTAAGGAAATCCGGATCATTTACCGGATACCCGTAGATCCTCATTGAAAAGTTGACTAATAAGTAGTCTATATGAAAATCCTGGCTTTGTATCCATCCTAGCGTCGTCTCTCTCTAACTTGCAAGTAAATCATACAATGAGGGATTTATGCACCTGTAAAACATGGTTCTTTTTATTCCAATTTTATTTAATCGACCTGCTCAATTCACTCCTAATTTTAAATTAGGTTGCCATTTGAAGCTTAATCTGAACACATAAACACATCTACCATTCAGTCCCAATTTACTTTTAAATCCTAAGTTATAAAATAATGGAGGAGTCGGAAATCGGAATGCAAACGTAAAACGGCGATGCACGCTCAGAAGAAGGTATACTTACAGTGACTCCTAGCATTCTACATGCATTATGCAGAACTGAATTTTTAAAATTTTACACCAAGTGCATGCAGATCGAGGAAATTGCACCTAAGCAGTATACAATTAACGGAGAAGAAATGATTTTGATTTGGCTAAGTTGTACGTTGCTATGTTTGTATCATTAAAATCTCAGAAGATGTGATTCTTCCAAGATGTGTGGCCTAAACTACAATTAGTACATACAAATTGCAATTAAATAATCAGGTGCCTATCCTAATTTCGCCACTCAAGTCGGGATCCACCCTCACCGGAGAGTGAAACAGGCCCGACACACCAATAATAATGTTCAAGTGTCCAGTTACACATGCGAGATCCCAAACAGAATCTGCTAGAAATGTGCAATTATTACAAATTAACTTAAATGCAGAAAAATAATCCTAGACTCTACACTCTCTCATGACTCGACTCGATCATAATTTTTAATGTGAATCCTTCAATCGGCTTATCATCAGAAAAAGCTGACCCCCGAAGCTCCTGAGATGCTCGGCCACCTAAGCGGCTGCTCCGTCTCGTTGGGTCCCTTACACAAAAACAAGATGATGGTAATATAAATATAAATAAAATAAACATAGAAAAAAAGGAGAAATATTTAGAAAAAACCGGGGGTCAGACTACCCGAGGATGGAAAACCTACAATCTAAATTTTCTAAAAATTAACCTAAGCCGTGCCTTCCCGACAACGGCACCATTTGACGAACCTGTGAATCACCCTCTTAATTTTGTTGAATTAATGATTAAAATATGTTCGCTGCAGTCGGGCAATTTCGGATCGATAAAAATCACTTACTTAATTTCTCAATTACAAGTAAGCGGTCAAATTTTTTACTTAGGCAAGCCCAAGGTCAAACTCAAGGAGGCCACTCTCTCCTTTAGTTTATTTAAAGTCGATCTGGAGATTAGGTTCCATAGAGGTAATTTGTTAAATGCAATAAATGAGGAAAATGCAATTTGGATGAAGTTCGGGGATTAAAATGTAAATTACATTCAAACAATGTCCAAAAATTCTCAAACTTTATCAGAATGGTAAAATGATGAAATTAGACTACTTTAATTTTTTTTAGAATTTTCTGGATAAATTAGAATTATGAATAAAATATGCAGACTAGGTAATTTTTGCAAATTAAATTTTAATAAATAGCAAACCAAATTATTTTCAGGAACTAAAATTATCCTAAATGAGTCTATGTGAGAAAATCCAGGAAAATTATTAGATTTAAAAAATAATTGAATTATGAGATATTAAAAATAAATTACTTGAATCACCAACTAATTTATTCTGACTTCGATGTGCGTGTAAATGATATGAAATTTGAGCACAAAGTAGAATAACCTAAGATCTACCTACTATGAGTTTTTCGCAATTTCTAGAGCATGTATTAATTTAATATTAATTTCAAAATAAACATTTTGTAAAACATGTTACTTTCCACAAAAATGAATATATTAACTCATAAAATTGCAAATAAATATCCTTGTGGTAAAGTAAAAGTTGTTCTACAGTGAGCAATTTTTAGAATGATAAAATGATGACAAATGAGACTCGAATTAATGACCAAAGATAGGGGTCTAAATGCAAATACATAAAGTAAAATGACTTAAAGAAATATGCATGAAAAGGACTTATAGGGTGGATTTGTCAAAAGTCCAGTATCATGTGCCGTGCGCGTGCTCTCTGGCTGGTGGGCATCTGTGTCATTTGCTGATAGTATGAGGGTGTTTTCCTAAATTACCCTGAAGCCACGTGCCTCGCATGTGAGATGCCTGGCGATCCTCCAACGAAGGGTGCAGGCGTATGGCGGGACACACGTAGCATTGCCTGGAGGCGCAGACTGCGTGCGATGAAAGGGCACGGTTGCACGTGCGTCTGAAGGTGGAGGGGCGAACTGCTAGAGCGGTGTACCTTCGTACGGGCAATGGGAGGCACAACTGTGCGCTGGCCGAGGATGCTTAAAAGTGTTTTGGTCGATGGAGGACTCCAGGAAGACGGGGGCGCGCGAGGGGACTACTCGATGAACGTCGGTGCAAGAGCGGGGACATGTCGCTGTTGTAGGGGGTGGAGCTGGCGATGTGACCAAGGTGGTGGAGTCGAAGTGGCGGCTTGCTGCTACACAGTCGGTTGCGAGGCAACACTCGTTGTTGGATCGTGAGACAGCTGGAGCGAGTATGTTCGATGAGCGGGAGGCTCTGGCTGTTGTGGAGGGCTTGTATGACGGTTGGAGAGAGAAATGGAGCAGTATACCTCCGTACGGGCCTGGGAGGCACGAGGCAGCGATGCTTGGGGTGGTCAGTGTAGCCGAGCGCGGAGGTAAAGGAGCGTCGTGAGGTAGCCCGATCGGTTGCAGCTAGCAGGGTCACGTGGATCTGAAGTGGAGGCGTCCGATGATTGATAGAAGAGGAAGGGGTGTAGTTAAGGAAACATGGGAAGTTCCCCTATGAACAGGGGAACTGCCTCTATTTCTTTAACTGAAGTAAATTTTTAACTAATTCGTTCAAAGAAGTTCATCCAAAATTTCATTAAAAATTGTCATTAGACTCTCCATGAATGATTTATCCGTTGAAGTGCAGTTGGTGTTTTGCGATTTGATGAGTGGTTGAAGGTGTGGTGAAGATAGAGAAAATAAAAACAAGTAGAGGAAAAGAGAGGAGGAAGAGGAAGTCTACCTGTAGTAGATGAAAGGGACGTCTGTGAAGAAGCTCGAGGATGAGCTACGGGTTATTGCTCAAGGTTGCGGTGGAGGAACCGAGCTCAGCAAGCTTCGAGGTGAAACTTGCGTCGGCGAAGATGAGGCTTCATATGATCTCGCCTGGGAATGGGGAGTTCGTCGCTCAAGGGGGAGCACTAGCTGTCACATGATACTCGCTCCCGAGATCTCTCTCTCTCTTTCCTGTAATGTGATGGCGGATGTTCCTGATGGGAGGCGAGGCTTATGCCTTTATAGGTGGTTGGAGCTGCGAGCACGTGACATGGGAGATGGTTGAGAGAGTGGGAGATTGAGTGAGCCACTCGCTGCGTGAAGAGAATGGATAGGTTGCGCGGGGGCAGTTGCGTAGGGGAGTAGGACGCGAGAAGAGCGGGAGAGGCGTGTGGGGGTTGCTTGTGTGAGAGGAAGAGAAAGCACGGGTACATGCATGGTTACCTGGGGGAGAGAGAGGGAGGGAGAGAGAGAAATGAGAGGGAGAGATACGTGAGTGCATGGGAGAAAGGAGACAGAAAGAAAAGGAGGTGCCACATGGTGCGCACGAGAGCGGCCATGTGGCGGGTGATTTTTTAAATAAATAATATAAATAAATAGAATATAAGATGATAATAATAATAATTAGTAAATAATAATAGTAATAATGAAAATAATAAAGATAAATAAAATAATTAGAGTAAATAATAAGTAATAATAAAAATAAATAACTAAATACTAATTAAAGATAAAATAAATAACTAAATATATAATAATTAAAATAATGAATGAAATAAAATAAAATAAAATAAATGGAGGAGACACGTGGCTGCTCCAGAAGCTGCCACGTGTCACTCCCACAAAATTCAAAAATTAAATGTAAAACAAATAAAAAAGAAATAACAAAAGGGGTTAAATAAAAAAGTAACCAACACGACAGTTGTTCATCTCGACGAGATCTACTACTTTTGTGAAGGACTGAAAATAAAAATAAGTCATCTGTATAAAAAAGTATTTTTGTGTGGTATCTTGTAGGTGTAAAATACCACATTTTTATATTTTGCATACTTTTTATCATTTTTAAATAAGAGAAAAATTAAAATAAAATTATAAAAAAATATGAAATGAATATTTACAACTTACCCTAATTTTTTTGGATTTGTAATATATTAAGAAAATAAAAAGATAAAATGAATGGTATTTTGGTCAATATGTACAATATACAATAGGGGCCCAAAAACCAAATTTTGCATATGAACTCTGATTTTTAAGAAATTAATCTTGTTTTGAAGATGTTTGAATGTATATTATTTTAAAAGTGAGTAGACCTAAATCAGACGACGTATGAGAGAGATACATATTTTAAGGTTCTTGGTCTCAAACTAGGGCTCAGGTTTTATTGGTCAATTTTACAAGTTAGTATTTTTTGATATTTTTCCTTATTATTGTTAGTAATATATACACTATAGAGTTGATTTTATTAGATTTGGAGTTAGTATAAAATAGATACAAATAGGTGAATTTAGCTAATATATAAGTGAATATATACAAGTGAATTTGGGTCCTTATTTACTACAAATATGCATGCTAAAATGCAGATATTATTTCTAAATGCATGAATGTGAATAATGCAATAAAAAGAAATATGGATCTAATTGCTCTGGAACAAAGCTCTATTTTTGACTTTTAGAGTGATGAATCACATATTCATCATAGGGTGGGCTAGAGCTATGTGTAGTCAAGATTATTCGTCAAGAAATCGAGAGGCCTCATGCAGTGGATCATGAAGAGAAAATCGATGAAAGAGGCGAGGTGGAGTCACGGGTGCGGGCGACTGACCAGGAGGTATAATTGACCGAAGTCGAAGAATGCGCCCTATTGGGCCACGTAAGCGCACTAGCGGATAAAATAACTAAGTTTAATTGAAAATAATTACATAAAAAATAATGAATGATGTATTTACAAAAATGTCAAAACATATAAAATGTTAGTTATTTTATGTACAATTAATGATGATTTTTATTCTATTTTACAATATCATATTATATGAGTTATTATTTATTTAAAATCATTTTTATATTTTTATTTATATTTTATTTTAATTAACAAATATATTCTTTCTTATTTTATCTTTATTTAGTATATATTTATACAAATTTAAATATTTTTAATTTTTTTAATTTTTATTTATTATTTTAAATAAATACATGTATAATATGTATAGTATAATTCTTATATGTAGTTTTGTATATTATTTTATTTTAATGTATTTATTTATTAATGGTTTTATTCTATTCTAAATATGTACATATATTATAAATAGTATTTATAAAATTATACAGATTATAAAGAATAAATAGAATGGATATTTTATTCAGGTATAAAGTACAATAGGGGTCCAAAACCTAACTTTTGCATCGTAACTGCAAACTGAATAAAACCACCTTCATTAAATAGCTTATTAAAAGTTACATTCAACTAAAATGATTTTGGTACATTTTAAGTTCATATGGAGAAGATATGGGTATGTGAAGTTTAGATTTTGGATTTTTGTTCAGAGTATAAAATATACATTGTATATTATTTTTACATGCAATCAATTTTATATTTTTCTATGTATTGTTATCTATAAATTTCATGTACAAAATTTCTTTATTTGAGGTATAAATATTAAAGAATAAAATAGGTCCCAAATATAACTTATTGATGAATAAAAGAAGGGTTTTTATCAGTTATGCCCCTTTGAGATATTGCAATTTCAGTTATGCCCCTCCCTTTTAGGAATATCAGTTGTGCCCCCAAACTTCTTGCCTTTCTATAACTTGTGCCCCCTCAGGTTAGTTGTCGTTCACTCCCAATGCAAACATACGTTAACTTTGGGACATAACGGGAATTAAATTAAAAATAAAGGTTGAAATTGTCATTTTATCATC
The DNA here is from genome assembly GCA_037367405.1 of Ottelia alismoides. Classification (NCBI taxonomy): domain Eukaryota; kingdom Viridiplantae; phylum Streptophyta; class Magnoliopsida; order Alismatales; family Hydrocharitaceae; genus Ottelia; species Ottelia alismoides. The sequence continues at coordinate 97,274 of JAZKJV010005279.1, forward strand.
CTTTCTTCCTACTTGCCCATCCTCTTCTCCCCCTTCTCTTCCTCCTCGCCAGCCTCCTGCTCATATACCGTCTCCTCCCCCGCCCCCAGGTGTGCCCTCCGCCCCGAGCTCCCTCCCCTGCCCTCGCGCTGTCTCCTCTGCTCTCTATCCCTTGCCACCCATAGGCCTCCCCCTGCCCTAGCCTCCACCACCCACCTCAGGTCAGCCTCCCTACCCCGAGCTTCTCCCTCCGCCCCTGCTATCACACCCCCAAATTCTGTGATCGAGAATGATTGAGCAGACATGATAGTGGATGCTCGAGAATGATCGATGAAGACAACTTCAGGAGAAGTCTAGATATACGTGGGTATTTTGGAGGTTATCCACAAGAATCTGGAGGCTCTACCATCCGTGACAATGGAGAAGTGTTACACATGACACTAGCTCAGTAGCAGAGTGTCATGGAGCTTGTAGCAGTGCAAGCAGAGCGAGTACATACAGCAGTGCAAGGCATGATGGTGGATGCACGCAGCGGATACATACGCAAGCGCAGAAGGGTGACATGCAGTGAAGCAGTACGCATCGAGGAGTAATACGGTACGGTCACATAGGCGTACACACACGAAGGCGTACGGTATCACTATTGATGCGTGGTGATCCAAGGAGGCAAGGAGCATTGCAGGTGCTGAGTACGAGCATTGTCGAGTATGCTCGGTAATATACGTACGAGAGTGGTCTGGAGGCCACAAATAGCGAAGTTTTGGAGGACTTCCCCTTAGCATGCAAAACGCTAAGAAAGGGTTTACCGCACGAGGGTCTGGAGGCTGTGGGTCCCCTTTGGCATAAGAGAGAGTGTTCGGTGGCACTCGGTGAATTATGGCAAAGCTGCATCAGCAAGCGTTGGAACACAAGTGTGCTGATGATTGGGCGGTTGATGTGGTGTCAGCCGTGTGGGAAGACAAAAGTACAACAAGGGAGTCGAAGAGATGAGCAGACGAAGAGTTGCTGAGGAATGCAAAGGGTTTCCGAAGAACTCGAAGCGTCTCTTGTGCCTTTATGTAACATTATTGTAGATGTAATAATGAGTATCCATTGGGTTGCCATGAGTCTTGTATATAAGGAGGGGTTGTGGCTCATTTGAAAACACAAAGTGTACACACAAGTGTAGAGTGTCACAACCCACTCCAGAGCGAATACCCCTTCTAATAAGAGAAGTGCTTTGTGTCCTTGCCTTGAGTGATTGCTTGGTTGAGTTCTAGAGTGTTCTTGAGCGTGTTCTTGAGAGTGTTCTTGGTAGATGTTGGACATGCGAGCCCACGACGAGCCATTATGCAATAAATGTTATTGCAAATATCATTCCCCTATCTGAAATGAAGAATAAATAATTTGCATAATAGGTCCCTCTGTATAATTAGAGTTATGTACCATGGCCATCTTAATAATCATACAGCTGTTAATTCAATAATTGAATCATAGAGGCTGGTGTTTGGATGAATATCTAAGGAGTTAGATTGAGGACTCATCAAACACCGTCAAATGATTGTTAAGAGATGATCTCCAACCTGGGTAGGAGATGGCAATCCTTTCTCACATAGGTTGATATCTGACCGACCTCTTGATGCAGGTCCTCTACATGAGAATAGAGATTCAGAGGTGTCATATTAGTTAGGTCAAAGAGTTGACTTAACGAGATCGAGATAACCAAAGTCCTATATTGTATGCTATCACGATACAGGCTCGCATCCTCTGACCGAAGACAGATGTGTTACTATATGTTTGAGTATGTACATTTGGCAGACCAATAGGTTGATGACCTAACCAAGGTCTATACACCGGCGCGATGGTGTGTATATAAGGGCATATGAGTAATACGATCTCTCAAAGGGATCATACAGGTTCACTACTGAACCAGAAGACATGAGCTCACTCATGAGATATTGGGAAGAATCAAATTCCGTGCACGGTCGTCTCGCTTTGGAAGCTTGACTGAATTTGTAAGGTTTGATATATGCTTTTGGAAAGTATATGATCAAGACCTAGGCATGATATATGCTTTTGGAAAGTATATGATCGATACCAACTCCCAATGATCAAATGAGAAACTTACTGATAAAACTCTGAAGTAGACAGTATAAAGTTGATCTAATACTTCGAGTTTATTCTGAGTCTTCCAATATGCAGGATGTACAGGTGTTGGGAATACCTGAGGGTGATGTGATCATAAACGATTGTATAACCATGACGCTTCCATTCCTAGGGAGTGATGAAATGGGTCTGGATTTTACTGACTCCTCTCAGTAGAGAAGTAATCTGATCTTGGTCCAAATGTTGGACATTGATCTGAATGAGATTCAGATGCAATGAGAAGATTAGGTTTGCGGTCTTGATTTAATCAAGCATCTATGGGAGGCCCGAGATCTGGATTTGAGATGTGATCCCAATATCCAAGTCACTATACGTGGAACAATACAATCGCCCTTAAATGTATCCAAGCATCGAGAAAAGTGATAATTAAATGTGATTTAATTATCATGGATAATATGAATTTGATTCATATTATAAGGAGAGTTATCTGAGATAATTAAATGTGATTTAATTATCAAAGATATGAATAATGTGAATGTGATTCATGTTATTTGGGCACATGAGAAAAGGAGATTCAAGATGGTTAAATGTGATTTAATTATCATGGATATGAATAATGTGGATAGCATTATCCATATTAATCATATATATTATAAATGTGATTTATAATATATTAGAGAGAGCATATTGTGTATTATATTTGTTGATTAATTGTTAATGTGAATTGGATTCACATTGAATGATTAATTGAAAATATAATTACATTTAGTTTTTGGATTGTGAATGAGATTCACATTCTTTCAATGGCTTGATTGATATTTTCCAAAAGGTAATTTGGAATAATTTTTTGTGAAAATATTATCGACAAGAGATCATGATATAATCATGAGATAATGAGATCTTATGAGGTATTGAGATCTCATGAGATGATGGTAGTCGTCCCCTTATTTTAAAGGATTGGTTTAGTCTTCTCATTATCTCTTCTCTAGTCAAATGTGATTTAAATTGGAAGTAATTATGTTTATTTGTCAATATGAATTAATTCAAATTAAATCACTTGTTGTTGTATTTTACCAACAACAATCCTAGCCGTTGAAAGAGACACAATCAATCTCATCCGTTGATTGTGTGTTGTCCATGGACCTCCCAAAACCCTGTATAAGAAGAGGCAACCCTTGTCCTTCTATACACTTGAATCAATGAATGCTCTCTCTCTCTCTTTCTCTCTACACGCCTATTCTCTCTATCTCTCATGTGGCCGTCCATCATGGATGCCCTAGAGAGATCCTCCATCGCCGTAGCGTCGTCGTTATGTTGCCCGATCATTTGCTCGTGGATCTCCGTCTACTTCGACGTACCTTGCTCGTGAAGAAGACATCATATCTCGTTTGTCGAGATCAGGAGATCCGTGGCTTGGATCATCAACATAGATTGCGAGGAGCACGCGATTCATCCCTACGCTCGCAAGTGTCTCCTCCGTCGGATCGGACTTGAGACGGAAGGTCTCTTTGTTTAGAGACTCGATCGCAACCACGCTTCAAGAGGAAATCTTATTACTTATTTGTGATTTAGATGTAACGATCCGAGAAGTGTTCTTGGATCATGTGGTTTTGTCACATAGAAATTTTTTAATTTCTGCAGCATCGAGCAACTAGTGCGACTGGTCGCTCCCGATCGCATTCGATGCGATCATCACGCTTCCGTGATGCACTTGAGGATTTTTCCCCCGTATCCTTCAAGTGGTATCAGAGCCAGGTTGTCGAAGGTTTTGGATGAGATCCATGAACCTACGAAGATTTGGGCTCGTTTGGGTTCATGAAGGTTTTAGCATTTCAATTTTCGCAGCCCTATCTTTTGATAAAATTTCGGCCTTGTTTAAAATGTTTAAACATGAAATTTTAAATTGGATAATGTTCCCCATTAATTAAGGAAACATTAGGATTTGAGTTTGCGTAATTTGGATTCTGTTTGCTCAAGATATGATCGTTTTATTGACCATATGTCCACTGTTTCGGGGATGGCGATTAGAGACGTAATTAAGATGTTAATTACGATTTTAAAACGCCTGAAATTACGTGTTTATCACATGATTTAGTTTTTAAATCAAGTTATAAATCCCTGGAAATTGTTTTTGCTTAATTTGGATTTAAAATGAATGAGATATGCTATTTTTAGTTAGTGAGGGTCACTGCTGGAAATTGCATCATTATCCGAAACCTTGTGATTGTTGTTTAAGAAAAATTGTGAGATTAATAGTTAATTTCCTGGAATAATTGTGGATAATATTTGAGAAATATTATAACAATATTTATTCCCTTAAATGACATTGACTCAACCAACGAATGATTAGATTAGATCTAGATCACCAATTGGTTGCTTGATACACATTCCAACAAACATTGTTTTCATGGAAACTCTAGTTTATCCTACAATAGTTGTAGGACAATTTTTACATGCAAAACCTTGTTGCTTGAATAGGATTGGGGATTTATTTAGCAAATCTCCTTATAATATTATCAAAATGGTTTTGATGAATATTATATGGTATAATTTCGGTTGAAAGATCGATGATTATCTCAAGTACAAAGTGATTGACTCGGCATTGTTTTTTCCCGAGGCAGATATGGTGTCTAGTCGGGGATCGCTGGGGTAGCAGGTCGCACCGGTTGCGGTCCGTCCCACTCCCGTCGGTACTGGCCATGACAGCAGGTAGGGAATGAATGATGCCTGAGAGATCATGATGTATTTTCTAATTATTAAAATTTGAAATAATACGTATTTGAGATAATACCATAATTCAAATAACAATTAAGAATGTTTGTTGGATATTAATTAGATCATTATTTAATATGATTATATTAATTGGAATCCAATTAAAATTAAAACACTCTATTATGAATAGAGTTGTTATTTCCTTGGAAGAATTAATCATAATGAATATGATTCATAATTATTAATTAGAATTTGAATATGATACGGAAGATCACATAAGTGACATCCATGGTCTCCCGTCAAGGCAAAGGGTTTCGTCGCCAGATATTGTATGTAAGGAGACGCCTGTCCGAAGTGACAGCTTCTGTATACAATCCATTTGGATCGGGCTCTTTGCTTCTCGAAAGAGTAAGGTCGTATACGTAGTGACCCCAATATCGGGTCCTCGTATTATTAGGGTGATATTGGATTGCATATAGCGAGTATTAAGCTTGTTGACAGTTGGTTCAATTAATGACGGGTCAACGTCACCTTAGGGGTGGTGGGCCCGGGTATTAAAAGACCGAATTAGGAGATGCAAGTTGGACTTGCAAGGTGGAATGTGTTCCCGCTTCTTTTTATCCGAGTTACAGGTTATCATATTATTGGGATGTAACAAAGATAAGGAAGGAGATCCTAGATCTTGCTTGAGATATAATGGTAAGTATATCTCTTACATTGAAAGTCATTAAGGGAATGAACTTTCAGTGCTGACAAGGCAAGACAACTTTGATATAAAAACTCCTAAATCAAAGTAGAATATGTATATATATAAATATATACACTTATGCAAATTTATTATTTCAGATAATCCTTCATAAAACCCACTCAATGTTATACTCAATCATAACCAGTGAAATATCATGGATTGGACTCATGATCCAGATATTGTACTTGCAGTTGGACACATAATGTATGTGGTTGCAATGTGCAAGTTTCCTCAACATAATGAGGAATGACAATTAAATAAGACAATAAGACATCACCTTAGGGTTCGTATGTCTCTATAGTCTTGATCTTTCATCGAGTGTACTTTGGAAGTGACATGTCGATGATGATCGCAATTGTCAAATAATCCTTATAAAATCTAAGAAGATGTTCTGGCATACATATGTGCTCTTGACATTTATCATGAATGACATGGTTCACTGCATCATGCAGAATGGTAGCTCTATAAGAGATGATGTATTCAAAATATTTGAATACCTACCTGAACCAATGTTTTAAGAGTTTAGATGGATGTAGATACGATGAATGTCATCATTCTACTGTCTATACTCTAGTCATTCATGAAGATTCATAATATTCATATTGTATGAATTTAATGAAGCATGTATAAATGTTGAAATGCACTTACATTGAATTCTTTTGAATTCAACATAAGAGATCCTTAGTCTTAAGCAATGGTTGTTTATAGATGAAGGGAGCGCAGTGGAAGCATGGGTCGGACCCAAGTAAGAAGGAAAGTCAAAGAGTTGACTTTATTTCTGTGACTTCCATATGACATCCAAAGAGTTGGATGAATGTCTATACTACAATAAGTTGATGTGTTAATAGTATGACTATCAAGTCTGTCTAGAATCCTTAGAGAAGGACTCAGATAGTGCATCATAATAATCTATATCTACATTTGATCATTGAAATTGACTTGCTTATTTGAATAAGATGAAGTCTTATAATTGTATCTCAATCTTCTAATAACACTTTCAATGGGTTGCATATGTTTTAGAAGACTGGAAAATTTGATCTTAAGTTTTGTGGTTATCCACATGGATTTTGATGCAATTGTTGCAACAATCTCTATTGGATAGATGGACTTCATATTCTCAGTGAGAGAGCCCTTAGTCTTAGAGAATATCTCTATGACCTAGATATTAGAATACACTCATTGTTTGTTTATAAGTGTTGGAAATAAACATGAATTCTGGAATAAACCTATCATAAAGAGTTGTGATGGATATATTTCAGATAGTAATCTAACATCTAGTGGACTCCACAAAATTAGAAAATTAATGAATGGTTCTTTAAGATTTCTAATACTGAAAGTTGAACCTTAAAAGATCAATAGGAGGATGAAGATCATTTGACAATGATCTGGCATCAAGTTTTGGACATATGTTTGTTGATGAGATCAATGGACTAGTGAGATATGAAACTTTAGAATGTATGAAATTTCAAATCTTACATACTTGTGAATATAGTATTCAAGGTAAAATGTCCAATACACCCTTCTCTGGGAATGGTGTTAGATGTCGAGGTATTCAAGATCTCATACATATTGATGTATGTGGATCGTCTATATCATAATAAACATTATGGATATGTGATATCTATTGATGATTATGTATGATATGAGATTTCTTCTCTTCACCTAAGAAAACTTTGAAATTTTCAATGATTTCATAATTTTGGTTGAGAACCAAATTTTGAAGAATGATGAAATGAATTTGATCTAACCTAGGTAGCTTGTACCTCTAAGATAAATTCAAAGAATACCTTATGGAGATATGAATATCATTTCTATCTCAATCCTCCTAACACACCTAAACTCAGTAGAGTTGTAGGGAGATACAATTAGATCATGTGTGACATGATAAATGATTAATTTTAGCATAATTTCCTCTTAGTTTCCTGGTATATATGTAGTAGAGACTACATAATATATCCTTAATAAGATTCCATGCAAGTAAGCTGGAATCGAGCACTAGAGAGTGCTACTTCATTAGGAAAATAAAGGATGGTATTGGATACCTACTTTATAACCCTGGGATTCTTAAAAGATCTCATCTCTGAGAATGTGATTCTTAGAGGATGACTCTCTTGAGAATCAAGATGAAAATGAAGGAAAGGAACTCATTTAATCTTGATGAGGCTCCTGAAATCGGAAACTAAAAGGATAATTAAAGATGAAGCACTAATACCTCTTCAAATGAGTTTGAGGATGTATTTCATGTGTCAGTTAAGTCTGACAATGATCGGATTTCATGTGATGAAACTCCTGAGGATCATGACATGGAAAGATGGATGTTAGCAATAAAAGTCTAAGGTAGACTTCATATACAAGTGTTGTATATAGACCCTCGAGGATCCACCTATAAGGGTTAGACCCATTAAGGTGTAAATGGATCTTCAAGAGAAAGGGAACCTGATGAGAAGGTAGAGACCTTCAAAGCACGGCTCGTAGCCATGAGCTACACACCGGAAGAGAAGACATTGCTTGCGATGATACTTGCTCTTCAGTAACCATGCTTATACCCATCAAAATATTGCTAATTGTAGCTACACAACTTGGCTTTGACATCTTCGAGATGAAAGTCAAGATTGCATTCTCTATGAATGCCTCTCTGAGGATATTCACATGAAGTAGCCCCAGGGCTTCACGATTGGGGAAAGTAAGATGTGAAAGCTAAAGAAATCCATCTATGGACTCAAATAGGCTTCTTGAAGTTGGAACATAAGATTTGATGAAATTATAATTGTTATGATTTCAAATAGAATCTTGATGAACCATATAAAGCTTAGAGGGAGTGCTTTTGTGTTCATCGTGCTAAATGTAGATTAATATCCTAATCATTTGGAATGATATAAGGATGATAATAAGTGTTTTATGATATGGCTATTCCATACCTTGAGATGTGATCTCAAGGATACCTCTTAAATCTTAGTTCTGAAGATGTTCAAAAGCAAAGAAAAGAGGTATTGGAACCATCACATTTACAGTACACCTTGGACATGTTCCATTCTTGAAAAATCCCAAGGAATGCTTCCTTCCCTTAAGATATGGTACTGACCTATCTGAAGGAACAACACCTCAAAGAGTTGAGGAAGTAAATGCTAGAACTGCTTGCACTTGTGCATCAATTACGAGAAGCTAAGTGTATGCTAGATGTGTACAAAAGTCAGATATCTGCCATACAGTGGGAGTAGTAAAATGTTTCTAATCCTACTATGGAGAGAAAACACTTGATTGCAGTAATAACAAAATCTTCATAGATGACAAGAGTTTAGAGATAGTGATCTCCAAGTCTTATCTTCAAGAAATTAAGACTTTATAGATAGTGGTCTAAAAGGTCTTAACTGTGGATACCTTAAGAGATAGTGATCTCCAGGAATAAGGGTATTCTGATAAAGATTATGGAAATGCTAGTTATGATAATTATTAAGCAATAGTGTCAAGGACACTATAACTGCTTTAACAAGAGTATTGGTTGCATGAGATGTAATATTCGCATTAGATGCGAGCACTGTTACTCGGGATATGCAAGTGTCGTAAAAGGACTTGGTGTAGCCTAGCAGGAACAGAGTGACTGATCAACTTACCTAGCTATTTTCTAAATAGCCTATGATTGTCACATGAGTATGGGTTTAAATGATTAGCCCATTAATGGTTCTTTGGGCAAGTGGGAGATTGCTGGACATGCGAGCCCACGGTGAGCCATTATGCAATAAATGTTATTGCAAATATCATTTCCCGATCTGAAATGAAGAATAAATAATTTGCATAATAGGTCCCTCTGTACAATTAGGGTTATGTACCATGGCCATCTTAATAATCATACAACTGTTGATTCAATAATTGAATCATAGAGGCTGGTGTTTGGATGAATATCTAAGGAGTTAGATTGAGGACTCATCAAACACCGTCAAATGATTGTTAAGAGATGATCTCCAGGCTGAGTAGTAGATGGCAATCCTTTCTCACATAGGTTGATATCCGACCGACCTCTTGATGTAGGTCCTCTGCATGGGAATAGAGATTCAGAGGTGTCAGATTAGTTAGGTCAAAGAGTTGACTTAACGAGATCGAGACAACCAAAGTCATATATCGTATGTTGTCACGATACAGGCTCGCATCCTCTGACCGGAGACAGATGTGTTACTATATGTCTGAGTATGTACATTTGGCAGACCAATAGGTTGATGACCTAACCAAGGTCTATACACTGGTGCGTTGGTGTGCATATAAGGGCATATGAGTAATACGATCTCTCAAAGGGATCATACATGTTCACTACTGAACCAGAAGACATGAGCTCACTCATGAGATATTGGGAAGAATCAAATTCCGTGCATGGTCGTCTCGCTTTGGAAGATTGACTGAATTTGTAAGGTTTGATATATACTTTTGGAAAGTATATGATCAAGACCTAGGTATGATATATGCTTTTGGAAAGTATATGATCGATACCAACTCCCAATGATCAAATGAGAAACTTACTGATAAAACTCTGAAGTAGACAGTATAAAGTTGATCTAATACTTCGGGTTTATTCTGAGTCTTCCAGTATGCAGGATGTACAGGTGTTGGGAATACCTGAGGGTGATGTGATCACAAACGATTGTATAACCATGACGCTTCCATTCCTAGGGAGTGATGAAACTGGTCTGAATTTTAGTGACTCCTCTCAATAGAGAAGTAATCTGATCTTGGTCCAAATGTTGGACATTGATCTGGATGAGATTCAGATGCAATGAGAAGATTAGATTTGCGGTCTTGATTTAATCAAGCATCTATGGGAGGCCCGAGATCTGGATTTGAGATGTGATCTCAATATCCAAGCCACTATACGTGGAACAATACAATCACCATGTCCTTATCTCCAAGTATCTGTGAAGAAAGTGCATTATCCTTGAAAGAGTTCGTGGATAAATTCATTGTTGATAAATGTATCCAAGCATCGAGAAAAGTGATAATAAAATGTGATTTAATTATCGTGGATGATATGAATTTGATTCATATTATAAGGAGAGTTATCTGAGATAATTAAATGTGATTTAGTTATCAAAGATATGAATAATGTGAATGCGATTCATGTTATTTGGGCATAAGAGAAAAGGAGATCCAAGATGATTAAATGTGATTTAATTATCATGGATATGAATAATGTGGATAGCATTATCCATATTAATCATATATATTATAAATGTGATTTATAATATATTAAAGAGAGCATATTGTGTTTTATATTTGTTGATTAATTGGTAATGTGAATTGTATTCACATTGAATGATTAATTGAAAATATAATTACATTTAGTTTTTGTGTTGTGAATGAGATTCACATTCTTTCAATGGCTTGATTGATATTTTCCAAAAGGTAATTTGGAATTATTTTTTGTGAAAATATTATCGACAAGAGATCATGATATAATCATGAGATAATGAGATCTCATGAGATATTGAGATCTCATGAGATGATGGTAGCGGTCCCCTTATTTTAGGGGATTGATTTAGTCTTCTCATTATCTCTTCTCTAGTCAAATGTGATTTAAATTGGAATTAATTATGTTGATTTATCTATATGAATTAATTCAAATTAAATCACTTATTGTTGTGTTTTACCAACAACATTCTAGTCGTTGAAAGAGACACAATCAATCTCATCCGTTGATTGTGTGTTGTCCATGGATTGGGATCCATGGACTCCCAAAACCCTATATAAGAAGAGGCACCTCTTGCTCTTCTATACACTTGAATCAATGAATGCTCTCTCTCTCTGTCTTTCTCTCTACACGTTCATTCTCTCTATATCTCATGTGGTCGTCCACCATGGATGCCCTAGAGAGATCCTCCATCGTAGCAGCATCGACGTTATGCTGCCTGATCATTTGCTCATGAATCTCCGTCTACTTCGGCATGCCTTGCTCGTGAAGAAGATGTCGTATCTCGTTTGTCGAGATCAGGAGATATGTGGCTTGGATCATCAACATGGCTTGCGAGGATCACACGATTCATCCCCGCGCTCGCAAGCGTCTCCTCCATCGGATCGGACTTGAGACAGGAGGTCTCTTTGTTTAGAGACTCGATCGCAACCACCCTTCAAGAGGTAATCCTATTACTTGTTTGTGGTTTAGACGAAACGATCCGAGAAGTGTTCTTAGATCATGTGGTTTCGTCACATAGAAATTTTTTAAATTCCGCTGCATCGAGCAACTAGTGCGACTAGTCGTCCCCGATCGCATTCGATGCGATTATCTCCGTGATGTGCTTGAGGATTTTTCCCTGTATCCTTCAGTAGATCCATAGAGTCATGCTTGTGCTTGTGCTTGAGCTTCGGGGCATGAGCAAGCAGGAATATCGAGAAGAGTTGAAGCATATCTGTGATTGTTCTACTCGGGAAGGCTGGTTAGCTACAGGATAGCTAACGCCACACAAGTTAGGTCGAAATCAATAGTGGGATTTTGACCCTGCGACAGTTGGTATCAGAGCAAAGGAGCAGATCACAGAGCTTGGTCAATGCCAAGAAAGCAAGCAAGAAAGCAAGCAAAGCTTGGAGCGACTGTTGGTGCAGTCGATCGTGGGAGCAAAGGATACTTGTCGGTGCAAATATATATTCGATCAGCAGAATGAAGATGGTGGGTGTTACGGAGGGCGTGGCAGCACTGGAGCAAGCGATGGCAGAAGTGGATACCACCATTGGGACTAGGGTTGCTAATCGAACTGAACATGATCGTATTTGATTAGATTTCATTCGATAATAGTTCGAAAAATGTTTGTTCATTTCTAAACGAACTGAACATGAACTTCAAATTTTATTTCGATAGCTTAACGAACCGAACATGAACATAACATATGTTTGTTCGATAAAAGTTCGAGTTTGATATATGTATGTGTATTTGTATGTGTATTTGTATGTGTAACTTCGTATTTATACACATGATAAATTTTTAGGTTAAAAAATTGTGGTATTCATTGGACTTTGTACTGCTCTATTTGAATAATTTCTTATTTTTACTGCTTATCGAACCTTGTTATCGAACTCCAGTTTCGAACTTGTTCATATAAACAAGTTTTAGTTAAGTTAAATTGTTAACGGATTGTTATCGAATCGAACTCGAACGTTCATTTTCTAAACAAACTCGAACTCGGACATATCATGTCGAACATTTATCGAACCGAACTCGAACTTGAACTTTCGAACTTCCTTATCTAACCGAACTCAAACATTGGTCCGTTCGTTACAGTTCGTTTCGATTAACAACCCTAATTGGGACTCATGCCCACTGCATCGCCATCTTATAAGATTGTTCTTAAGAAGGATTGGATGTTTGGGATGAGACCCAACGCTCAGCGGAGCATATCAAGTCCTTGGGGGGACAAACTGGAGGCGTTCAATACGATGATGGAGGATCTACACAATGAGATCTCCATCATCAAGAAGGCAATGGAGAATGGCGGAAGCTCCACGGAGTTGCATCGACGCAAGGTACCCGAACCCAAACCCTTCACATGTATGCAAAGTGCCAAGGATTTGGACAACTTCCTATGGGATATGGAAGTTTACTTCGAGGTGACTAAGATTAGGGAAGCCGAGAAGGTCGGCTTGGAATCGATGTACATGTCGAGCGACACCAAGCTATGGTGGAGGCGACGTGCAGCAGACGAGGCGAGACCGAAGATATCCGGATGGGATGATCTAGTCACGGAACTGAAGGTATAGTTCCTGTCGAAGAACACTGCATGGGTTGCACGGGAGGCTCTTCGACTCTTAAATCAGACATGCACTGTTCGTGAGTACATGAAGATTTTTACTTCTTTCCTGCTGGACATCAAGGGCATGTTAGGGGAGGACAAGTTGTTCAATTTCATGATCGAGTTGCAAAGTTGGGCGCAAGACGAACTACGGAGGCAGGGCATGAAGGACCTGAATTCAGCGATCGTGGTGGTGGATGCGTTGGTCGACTACAGTGTCCAACCAGGACACAACGCTGAAGAGAAGGGGTTCACCAGCAATCTAAAGCCACGATCGAAGGACAAGGGCAAAGGCGTTGCCCAGGCTCCACCAACGGAGGAGCGTGAGTACTCCAAGAAGAGTGAGCAACCCAAGAGCAAGGGGTGCTTCATATGCGATGGACCGCATCGGGCGTGGGAGTGCCCAAAGAGGGATAAGCTCAACGCTCTTCATACAGACGCGGAGGAATAAGAAGAAGGTGAGGTATGCTTGGGAGCAATCGGTGCTATGCGCAAGGTACGCCTTACAAAACTTTAAGATGGAGCTTCAAATTCGGTGGAGTTAGAGAACTCCACAACAAAGAGCTTTGGAGGTGCCAAAGCTCGATCAGGATGCAGAGGAGTGTGGAGGTGCATGCGGAGCACCAACGTGTGTGCTGGAATCGCACAACCAAAGCTGCGGATAGGAGAACATCCGTGCACGAGAAGCTGATGCAGAGCTCATGAGGGCAATGCAACATGGACAAGGTGTTGAACGTCCATGGGAGCAGAGTGGTGACAAACCACACCACCAACGATCTTGCAGGAGACAAGATACCGAAGACGCTCGGAATGTAGGAGGTGCTCATTTCCCAGGATACGGGTATGTCCATAAGGAGCAATAAAGATCGACAACGAGCAAGTGTGGAGGTGAGTACACATGTGGAGCTGGAGCTGCCACACACCAGCGATGGAGTTGTTGTATCCATGAGGGATACATCGAGAACAAGAGCTGACGAGGAAGCTCCATTTCTCATGACGAAAGCCAAGTCATGGAGAGATGTGGCTCATGAGAAGACTAGGTGTACGAAGGGAGGTGGTGCACATTTGCACCACCCTTCCAATTGAGCAGCAGCAGGAGGTGCATAGCGGATGGAGGATCGTGACAGGACGCCAGCTAAAGAGGGAATGCTCGGTTGAGGACAATCGATTCTTCAGGTGGGGGAGGCATGTCACACTCTCAAATTCTGTAATCGAGAATGATCGTGCAGACACGGTAGCGGATGCTCGAGAATGATCAATGAAGCAGACTTCAGGAGAAGTCTAAATATACGTGAGTATTTTGGAGGTTATCCATAAGAGTCCGGAGGCTCTACCGTACATGACAATAGAGAAGCGTCACACAGGATACTAGTTCGGTAGCAGAGTGTCGTGGATCTTGTAGCAGTGCAAGTAGAGCGAGAACAGACAGCAGTGCAAGACATGATGGTGGATGCATGCATCGGATACGTACGCAAGCGTAGAAGGGCGGTATGTAGTGAAGCAGTACGCATCGAGAATTAATGTGGTACAGTCACATAGGCATACGCACGAAGGCGCACGGTATCGGTATTGATGCGTGGCGATCCAAGGAGGCATGGAGTGTTGCAGGTATTGAGAGAATTGTCGAGCATGCTCGGTAATATACGTACAAGAGTGGTCTGGAGGCCACAAATAGAGAAGCTCTGGAGGACTTTCCCTTAGCATGCAGAATACTAAGGAAGGGTTTACTGCACGAGGGTCTGGAGGCCGTGGGTTCCCTTTGGCACAAGACCGAGTGTTCGGTGGCACTTGGTGAATTATGGCTAAGCTGTATCAGCAAGCGTTGGAGCGCGAGTGTGCTGATGACTAGGTGGTTGATGTGGCGTCGGTCATATGGGAAGATGAAAGGACAACAAGGGAGTCGAAGAGACGAGCAGATGAAGAGTTGTTGAGGAACGCGAAGGGTTGCCGAAGAACTCGAAGGGTCTCTTGTGTCTTTATGTAACATTATTGTAGATGTAATAATGAGTGTCCCTTTGGTTGCCTTGAGTCTTGTATATAAGGAGGGGTGGTGGCTCATTTGAAAACACACAGTGTACACACAAGTGTAAAGTGTCATAACCCACTCCAGAGCGAGTTCCCCTTCTAATAGGAGAAGTGCTTTGTGTATGTGCCTTGAGTGATTGCTTGGTTGAGTTCTTAAGTATTCTTGAGCATGTACTTGAGAGTGTTCTTGGGTGATCCATAGAGTCGTGCTCATGCTTTGCTTGAGCGTCAGTGCGTGAGAAAGCAGGAGTATGGAGAAGAGTTGGAGTGCGTCCCTGACTGTTCTACTCGGGATGGCTGGTTAGCTATGGGATAGCTAACGCCGCACAGGTTAGGTCGAAATCGATAGCGGGATTTTGACCCTGTGGCACCTGCCACCCTCGTGCCTCACCCTCCCCCTGCGCCTCCCCCTACCCCCACTGCCTCGGTGCCTCCCCCTCCCCTTACGCCTCCCCATGCCCAGCCTCCTTCCCCCGTCCCCAGGTCACCCCCCGTCCCCGCCGCCCCCGCGCCTCCCCCTCCCCTTGCGCCTCCCCTGCCCCCAGGTCGCCCCCTGCCCCTGCCTCCCCCTTCCCCCGCCTCCCCCTTCCCTCGCCTCTTCCACCCTCCTTCTCTGCCCCTCCTCCCCATCCCGCCCCTCCTTTCCTCCACCGACCACCACCTCCTCCCAATCCAGCCCCTCCTGCACAATCCGTCGAGCTCCTCCCCTTTGTTGCAGTTATAAAGAACCTGGAGAGGAAGGGGATGGTGGAGGAGGTGCGATGGAGAGGGCTTTCAATATTTGTTAAGTTAAGATAAATTTTTGACTAATTGATTCATGAAAATTCACCAAAAATTCAATAAAATACATCGTTTGATTCATAATGAGTGATATATCAGTGAAAATGCAAAAATTGTAGATATTTGATGGATGCATGAAGGTGTAACTAAGAGAGAGAAATTATGAAGAGAAAGGAAAAAGAACAAATGGAGGAGGAAGAAGATGAAGAAGAAGTCTGGACAATTATACCCCTCTTAACTGCACCATGGTTTGAAAAAACCATTGTTAAGTCAACTTATTGATGGTTAAACTAACAGAGGGGCACGAGTGATAGAACGACAAGAAGTCAGGGGTACAACTGATATTCTCAAAAAGAGAGGGGCATAACTGATATTGGAATATCTCGGAGGGGCACAGCTGATAAAAACACATAAAAGAATGTGAATTTTATTGTGTTTTTTGCTCTTATCTCCCCCTACGTTATTCATTGTCGACCAATTCAATTCTTAACTTGATCTTGTGGTTTAGGGTCATAAACAACTTTTGGAATTTTATTCTTTTTCCTTTCTTTTCTTTATTCTATAATTTTGGCATTAAAAACTATATTTTATATATAATAAATGGAATAAATAATGGATGTTAATTTGTACAAAATAATGCCATTTACATGCATATAGTTATGGTTTTTAAGGCCAAAATGATAGAACAAAGGTGATGAAATGGAGATTCATCACTCTCCACCTCCGGCCTCACTAAGGCTGGAGCTTCGCTCCAAGTTCATCGCCTCCACACGAAGCCCCCGCCCCCTTTTTCTTCTTCAGTTTCAGATAACCCTCTACAGGTACCCCCGCCTGAGGAACAGGCCCTAGATTCGAGTTCCATCTACCGCTAGATCAAGAACATGCCAGATCTAGGTCAGCAATCCACAACCGAATCCCTACCGTCTGATTATGTGTCAATGAACGAACTAGATCCACTCTAGACCGGCCATCCAAGCCTTGTGCTTCGGCTGGCACCGAAGCTACTCGAACATGCCACATGGAGACTTGGAATCGAAGCACCGCCCGAGCCAGCTAAGGTTGCGTGCGGCACACGTGCATCCCTGGCATTTTACAGCCATATCCCTGCATCTTGCATGATTTACAAAAAGACCAATCATGTGAATTTTTCATGTGAGCTGGTAATATTACAACACCGCTCTAGGAAGTTCCATTATTTGCATATATACCCCCATCGGGGGTAAGTTATTGTGATGCCTAATCAGTTTTTGGTTATTACATATAAGCCCCCCAGGGACTATTTTGATATAAAAACTTTATTTTTATTGCATGTTAATCCCCAGAACTTCATTTGGTCATATCTTTTGCATTTGAACTCCATTTTTAGCATATAACATGTCGTTTTAAATCTTGTTTTGTGCTCTATCACTCTAGATACTTTGTGAATATATTCGACCCCGATTTATATTGATTATTATTCAAGGATTCCTTTGATATATGCATGCTTAACTTGACATATTTATGCTATTCTATTTTGAAGAGTGGTCTTTAATTTGCAGGGACTAATTCCATGGAACAATTGATTCCCTTATATTAATTGATAATTCTTTGAGGATTAATTTATACGGGATTCGGGCTAAAATATTTCATTGATCTTTGGTCTAACAAATTGATAAATATTAATCATTTAGCTGGTAGCTTGGATTCGCTTCGATAAATATTTCTGGACTTTATTCTCTTTCAATATGTGATTTCAATTTAGGATTAGCTGACTATTTTAATTGAGGATTAAAATTAAACAAAATCTCAGATCCCAAACTTTATTTTTTATGCTTGTATTTGCATCATCGCAATTCATTCCTTCTTTTTTATTTTATTTCCTGACATAGAAATTAACATAGCATTTAATTAATTATTGAAATCAATTTACAACCGCACAACTAAAAATACAACGTTCCCTATGTTCGACCTTGGTAGACTTGCTAAGTAAAAAATTGTTCCACAATATTCAAAAATTGTGGTTTTTGATAGATCGCTTTTCATCTCCTATACTACAATATATTACTATTATTAAAGAGGTGAAATCTACGTTCGTCAGATGTCGAACTAATCCTTATTGCATTCTCTATCACATGGTATGTTGGATTATTTATTTTGAAGACATTTTTTAACATCAATTATTCAAGGAATTTTTTGTATTTTTAGCACATTTCCGAGTCATCAATTTTTTAGTTCTCAATAATCTGTGATTTGTCTGAAGATTTATTTGAGAAATTTATCTATGTTTAATTAAATATTCATTTACTTGAGATTAATTAAGGGAGAAGGGCTTGTGAAATCATTGAATTAAATTTGCTTGGCTTGAATAGTTGACATGTTCGGCTTGCTGCATTTTCATCATATTTTGTCATCATTTAAAATCACAAAAATATTGCATTTATTATTTTATTTATCATCACATAGCATAGCATTATTTCCTTTGCATCAAAATAATTTATGAAAATCCATGCATCATATTTTCTTTCATTGATTAATTAAAACTTGCTTATTAAAAATCCATAACAATATGAAAATACAAAAACACTAAAAATTATTCACCTCATCTCTTCTCTGAAGACCTAAAATTTCTAAACTATTTGGAGATTAATTCTAAACCCTCATATTACCTCTCTGAGTTTGACCCTGGTACTTACCTAAGTAAAATAAATAATCTTGATCCTATTGAGACTTGATTCTCTATATCATTTCTCGGCGTGGTCAATTTTGACAGTTCCTACATTTCCTGGCTACAACATTAAGATGATAATTAAAAAGGGTGGTCTTAGAGAGTCATCAACGATATTGCCTGAAGGTTGGAGAAGGGAGGTCTTTGATATTCATCTCAAGGTCCGGCAATGGGGCCGAGGCTCAGCAGTCTTGGAGGAGCTGAGACCTGACTTTGGGAAGCCATAGATCGTGTCGGCGAAGTGACTTGTCCACTGTCACTGAACAGAGGGGATATATCTCTCTTACTCATGTGTTGGAAGATGAAGCACTGTGAATAAGGGGGTGGAAGTGGTCGGAGGTAAGGTTTAAATAGGGGAGGGTGAAGTTGAGGTGACAGGGTTGGTTAGGAATGGTGTTGTATTCTTCGATTGATTTGGAGATGGCATAAAGGGGGGAAGAAATAAGGGGGTTCGGCCATTAGGAGCTGACGATGATCGGGGAAGGAAGACGAGGTAAGAATCGGTAGTTCAAAGTGAATGGATATGGGGTTGGGTTCAACCATTGGGAGAAGATAGTGGTTGTCAGATGGGATTACACTGGGCAAGGAAGTTGATAAGATAAGGGATTAGGAGGTTGGTTTTGGGTTCAGCGACGGTCGAGGGGATAGAGATGGGAGGAGTGGTAGCGTGGTAGAGGGTCTGGAAGTAAGGGGGAAAGACAATAGCCATTAGATCATGTGAGATGCAATGGCAGAGTGTGAGTCACATGATGTGCATGTGTGGGGGAGTGGATGAGGCAGGGAGGATAGGGATTGTTGGATCAAACTTGATCCAATGATCATGAAGTGTGGCATGGTGACACGAAAATCGATAGGTCGAGATGGATAAAAATAATACAAAGATGTCATCGTTCTCAACCACTCGAATCGATCAACGGAAAAATATTTATTTAAACCACTCAAAAGATAATCAATCAAAAAATGTAAGTGGTTTTCTCTATTCTTTTTACCTGGTATAGAGACCAGGGTCGAAAACAAGGAGCACGATTTACAAACTATGTAGTCAAATTTCGAAAATGATTTTTAGTAGTTTTTTAATTTTTATTTTTTTATTTTTCGAATAAGGCACAAAGGAAAAAAACACACACAACACCCTTTTTGTATTTTTCAAGAAGGATAAAAGTACTCAGAAAATTAAAAAGAAAATGTTTTTGGGTTTTATATATTTTAAAATATTTTTAGTGATTTTTTCAAAATTTTCTGATGTTTTTGTGATTTTATAAAAAAATCAAACAGCGCAAAACAAAGGAAACAATGCACAACCAAGATTATTTTGTAACTTAAAAATAGTTTAAGTGACCAATAATCCTAAAAATTTTTTAATATAAACTACAAAGTAATATCTACAATCAGAAACTGAAATCACATTTTTTGGATTTTTCTAGAATTCTCTACAATTTTTTTAAAATTTTTAGTTTTTCACAATTTTTTGGATTTTTTAAATGATATATGCACAAAAATTACAGATAAATTAAAAGACAACAAAATACACCTACATTATTTTTTGGGCAAGTTTTTGAATTTTTATGAATTTTTCAATTTCGGGCAGGCAAAAAGTTACTGTTTTTTATTTTTTAAAAAATATTAAATGACAACAAAATGCTATGAAAAATTTATACAATGTCAAACACTACAGCAAAAACATGCACATTTTTAAAAAAAAATCGAATAAAAAATATTTATTTCATCAAAGAGATCATGCAAAGTTATTGTTCTGGAAAACACAAGGACTTATTCGCAAATATTCAAAGTTTGAGCATCACATTATACCAAAGAAATAAATAGGGGTCGGAACTTGCAAAGTACCCAATAGACGCATGTGTTGCACGTTCTTAAGTTGAGGCATGGGCTGATTTGCAAATGTGGAAATCTTCGGGATATAACTGCAATTTTTCCAAAAGATTTTTATTTCAACAAGGAACCCTAGTTCTCCTTCATTTCTTTTCTTCAGCAAGAGGGAGGCAACAGGGGTGCCGCCGCCGCCAACAAGGGGATGGAGGAGCGGGCGCGGCGCACGGTCGTCGCATTCAGACAGGAGGACGTGGCGAGAGGAGGTGAGGCGCAGGTGGCGCGAGCGAAGTCGATGCGAACAGGAGCAAAGGGGCGGCACGGGCTGCGGTGAAGGGCGTCACGGCGCAATGGTTGCCTTGCATTGGAGGCCGCGCAGGTGTGCAGAAGTCGGCCGGGGGTCGTGCGCTGGGCGAGATCGGAGCGAAGGGGGGCCGACCGCTGGTGGATGGACGGCGAGGACCACAGGAAGGTGCGCAGCGGTTACGCACGCGGGAGGCGCGCCTGGGGGCCGTGAGGTCGGAGAAGGTCTGGGCGTCGGCCGCGCTTGCGGAAGGTGGTGGTCGGGCCGGGGCACGCGGGCACGCGCGGTGCGGAGATCAGGCGATGGCGGTGGGTTTCCCGTGGTACGTGCGGCCGCACGCGGGGACGGGCAGGCGTGCGGGCGACGACCTGTGACTTTATTTTTTTGTTTTTTTATTTTATGTATAAACAGTAGAAATAATAAAAAAGTTATATTTTTTATTAGAAATGTGAATAGGAGCAAAAAGGGTTTTTTTATTATTTTTTTAATTTTTTATAATTTTTTAGATGAACCTGCAAAACAAATATTAGAGAGATAGAAAACAAATATGTGTATTTTTTATTTATTTCAATTATTTATCCATAAAATAGAAGATGTGAATGATGAGGATCTTGTGATATGGGAGAGAGATCCGAGTCTCCGGTCACTGTGCGTGGTCGGAGGTGTGTGGTTGTGTGAGATAGACGTGAAATGGAGAGGTCACGAGATGAGGCGAAAATTTTGGTGTCCGATCGAAAAGTGTGATAGTGAATGTTTTTGTGATTTTGGATCTAAAAACTACTCACTACATCTACGCAAAAATTAAACCTACTATTTTCCTAGAAAAAATGACAAGAAATAAAAGTGGATCTCACCTTGGATTTGGACACGCCGTGATGGCCTCGACGACGACTGAATCGCTGTCACCGACCGGATCGGAGGCTGGACACCCTTCTGCGACGAGTAGCTCTCGAAGATCGGTCTCCTCTCTCCAAAGATTGATCAAAGAATGAAAGAAGGAGGAGGAGCCTATTAAAAAGAGAAGAAAAATCAAAAATGGAAGATATGTACAAATAAGGAAAGTAATTAGTGGTTATTTGAATAAATAAAATAATTAAATAAATAAATTAGTTAAATATAAACGAAATTTATATTTAATTAAAATAAATTAATTAAATAATTTCCAAAAATGAATTAGCCACCTTAATGGTGGCCATTAAAGGCATAAAATCAAATCTTATATACCTGGTATGTTATTAAATCAATTAATTTAAATAAATCCAATAAATCAAATAATTAAATACAAATTTTGTAATTAAATTAAATGAATTAATATGAGATATTTTATTTTTTGGTGATTTTTATAAAAGGAAGTTAGTGGTATACACATATTATGTACATATAATGCAATATGCATATGTACAAATAATGAAATAATTTTTATATTATTTTTTAATTAATTTTTTATTTATATTTTTTATTTTATTCTTAATAAAAATAATACTTACAATTATGTACATTATAAAATAAATATTAATAAATATCTATAACAAATATTGGTTAAACTACACAAAACACCCTAGAAAACCGACTTTTTAACCGTAACTCCAAATTTTGGAACCACAGCCATTTGAAAGATAATTTAGTTTAGAGTATAATGGAAGTGAGTTTGGTTCGATTTGAGCTCGTATGGAGCCGGAATTGGTGTTTCAATTATCACTTTGCGGCTTTTTGTGGGTGTGATTATTTGCAGTATGTACATTACTTTATTTTACAGCTATTTTTATTATTTACACATGTTTTTATTTACAAAAATAATTAATTTGAGTTCAAATTATGTACAAATAAAATAATGTAAGTTTTGTACAAATATACATGAAAAAATATTCACAAAATATTTTTGTATTTTTGATAGAAGACCCTATCTCCCCCTACTTTATTCCTGGTCGATCAGGTCAAGTCTTGACCTTCTCTCGGGGTTTGGGTCAGTCTCTATTTATTGCATAAATATACCCTTTATTTTCTTTTCTTTTTCTTTTCTTCTATATTCTTTTATTTATGTACAAAAAGTGTTAAAAATGCAATTTTAACAAATGCATGCAAAATGGTAATTTTATGCAATTAATGGGTATTTACAGGTATTTGACTAAGGAAATCAGGCTAAAATAAAAGAATAAAGGCGACGAATCATGGATTCATCATTCCCCTATACTTTACCTTTGCTAGTCCCTTAGCAAACACTTATTTGGAAAATAAGTGAAAACAAAAATAAAGAAAAGGAAAAGGAAAGAAGTTAGAACAACATTGACTTTTAAACTTATTTTCATAAAAATGTAGTATGGAGCTCTATCAGACCTCTGGATTATTAGTGTGTCGGAACCTTAATGGGAACTGGAATTAAAACCTAACAGTCTCTAAGTTCCATAAGACTCCTATTCAGGTCTCCTCAACAGTCAGATCAGAACAAGTCTACATACAGAAATTCTTATGACTATGAATTTTTTCTTGTACGTGTAAGTGAAATATAGCTCCTCATCTCAAAAGTAGCAAAGAAACATCCTCTCTCAACAAGGTATCTCTAATCCCCTGGTCTGGCAACTCTTTCCTCGAGGAGCGGGGATATTCCGTTCTAAGTTCAAGTACAACCAGCTCAAGAAGAGGGGATGGAGAAGAGAATGGACGGTAACTAGTGTAGTTACCTATCCTTGGATGCATGACCAGTGTAGCCATGTCACCCGTTGCAAGCTCACAAACATTTGACGTTGAAGCTCTTACTCTTTTTTTCACTTGTATATACACTCCGGCAGGCATTTTACCTTTCTATCAGGCCTGTCCACTTTATAAGATTTTGCATTTTTTTTCTTTTTTTGACAATATATACAAGGTGCAGCATGTGCATAAGGAGTTTTTCCTCTTGAGCCAGTAGACTATCCCTCTTTTGAAGCATTATTGCAACCCCACAGCATCCTGTCTTTAGACCTCAACATCGCCAAATCAGGTTGAGACGCACTTCCCTCCCTAGAGGAGGACGAGAGGTTCCGCTAGATGTAATGCCCTCGTATGTTATCCCAAGCCAAAAGATTCTGCCCTCTCACTACCTCCTCCATGAAGAGCTACGTTTAGAGTGCATTGTACAAGGTAAACCACGGTCTGAAAGAATCATGTGTGTGTTGTTAAATATTCTACTTAGACTTATCAAGATGACATGTGAACATAGTCTTATGGACTCAAAGAATTAAGTCACTAGGACTTGAAAAGTCTTAACTCCAATTCTTATAAGGTTCCTCTGAAATTAAGTGGATTAAGGTCCAACTAAGCTCCATTCTTCAAATTTATTCCAGACTTAGTTTAAATGTCAATATCTTCCAGAAAAAAATGCTCATGCTAATGCAAGAAAATATGTACATGCAAAAAAAGAAATCAAAAATCTTTTTGTGTAACAATTTTCAAAATTTTGAAAATTTTATGGATTTTTGAAAAATGATGCACATGCAAAAAGTTTTTTTATGCAAAAGATTAGAAATATATACAAGTATATATACAATTTTTTTTAGAAAAAAGTTAGGGATGAGATACATATATACACAAGAGTGAGATAATTATTTTACAAGAATCAGATGCAAGAATTTACAACTTGGGTAATTTATACAGGTATATACATAGAGTTGGATTTTTTGTGATGCATACATTCCTCAAATTTATTTGAAAATAATTTTACAAATAATTTTGAAAACTATAGTCTAAAATAATTTTTCAAACCATTTTACAAACATTTACAAGCATTTCAAATAGTATATATAGATTTTCAAAATAATTTTTCAACCATTTTTCCAAACATTTGCAAATAGTTTTACAAAATCTTTTTTTCACATAAAGAAAAAAATTTTACAAGCCACAATATTTTTACAGAGGTTGAAAATATTTTTCAAACATTTTTCAAATAGTTTTCAAAAGATTTTTCAAATAGGTTTTCAAATTACTTTCAAAATATTTTAACTTGATTTATTAATCAGTATATACAAAAAAAATTTGAGGAAATATCTGTATCTTTTTTTAGTTTGTTTTATTTGCAAGTATTTATACAGTAGTTTAGCCATATTAAAGATATGAAAGTACGAGTTATGGCTAAAGTATATATACAATATATACGACACCCCCCTATACTTAGCTCGAACTATGTCCTCATAGTGATCAAAGAGCTGCAAAGGAAGACATAACTCGTGCTAAGTATTGGGAAGTGAAAAGAATGTTATGCTACAACGACGAATAAAAGAACATAATCAATAGGAGTCGGCGATCTCCCTATACTTAGGATCAAGTAATCCTAAGTATAGAAGATTGTACACAAGGGGAAAACCGAGGAGTAGAATGTACAAAGTCCACCTCCCCTATACTTAGGGTAAAATATCCCTAAGTATAGGCAGCAAAACAGAGGTAAAAAGAATCAATAGAATAATCACAAGTCTGACACCCCCTATACTTAGGGTAAAGTACACCCTAAGTATGGAATGACCATGAGATGGAGATGGGGTGTGAGACCGAAAGAATGCATGATATGGACAAATCGATCTATACAACTGTGAATAATGTTGAGGTGCCTCTCAACAAGCGCTAGAGTTTACGCCTCTAGCTGGGTGCAAATATTAGGATAACGTCGTATCAAGGTTCAGGACAACATCTGTAAGGCGAATACCGTACTGTCATTGCAGTCTCGGTGGGAGAACCACAACGAACTCAACAGAGTAGATGATGATAACACCCAGATAAACAATCAAGCGGTTGTTTGCTGTCAGATAAAGGGATTGGCAGATGAAATTGGGTTTCGGTAGCACAAAAGAAATCGTCGTCTCAAGATCTGTATTGAATGAAAGGGCAGAGCCGAAGAAGTCGAACGTGGAGAAGGAAGGATCTGTCAGTGAATCCTCCACGTTAATCACAATCTCAAAAAGGTACGGAAGGTCATGATCAGGAGACTCACTAGAAAGGCTGATATCCGATGCATATAATGTAGACAAATCAGTGAAATCATCGAATACCTCAAAGATCGGGTCATCCTCGCGAGGGTCGTCGAGAAGAGAAACCTCCAACTCATGATCAGAAATATCAAAATACTCGGTCTCGTTATCCGACAGATCGGATGCACTCCCAGAAAGTGAAACCGAGTACACAGGGTTCGTGGCATCCTCTCGCAGATAACCCTTAGGGAGTGATGTCGAATCATCAGGGAACTGGGGATCTATGCTGTCAAATATCAAGTCCTCCAAAAATGTATCGACCTCATCAAATGGGAGGACACAAAACTCAAATACAGGACTATCTAGATCTTCCCATTCAAAGCAAGCTCCATTCTAGGATCACCTCCACCCCATCCTCAGCCATGGATGCAACTCAACTTGCACAATTCTAATGGTGTTATAACTACTTCTTTGTTAGATGAATCCAGTTGGAAGCATGCAAGTATGCCATCTCTACCAACTCCGCAAGAACATGCTATTCCAGTTCCTACTGATCCTCCACAAATGCTAGGATCCTAGCAATCCACTGACTATTGCTTTAATACCATATTAGGGGAAGAATAAATATATAAATAGCACTTACTTAATTAGCACTAGAAGTCTAAGATATAAATGTAGGTATTTGTTCAAGGATTAAAGCTCAATTTTTAGTTCTCGGGTGAAAGAATCCCATATTTATCAGTCAGGCCATTTAAACTTTATGATGATCGCAACATAAGAAAGAAACAAGAGTAATTGAAAGTGTTATGTTACTGATCGAATGATGAGGATGAATAGATATTGCGAGGATATGTGTATAGAAAGAAAAGATTCGAAATTGACTATTTACAAAAAAAGAGGGTAGATTGTGTGAGACATGCATATTAGGAACAAAGAGACCAATACTAGTCATCATACACTAAGATAAATGATGTTATGGGGAATATGTAGGATTCTATTATTTTTATGTAGGGCTATGAGTTGTTATATGGGTTTTATTATTAGGATTTGGGTCAAGTATATGAGCTAATGGGTTTGGATTGAGATCATAACAAGCTTGATCCATCCATGTGTAGGGCCAAATTTATGGCGCAAGCCCTACCTGCTACAATCAGGTTGGGATTTGGTTGGGCTCATGAGCCATACTCTTGGGTTGGGATGGGCCGACCCATCCCAATGTTCATCCCTAGTTATGAAATAATCATTTACCCACCTCTAAATTTGAGTTACAAGTTGTTAGGGGGGGGGGCATATTTGCAATGGTTTAGACCTATCATGCATATGTATAAAATGGTGGAAATTTGAAAATGCGGGTGGGGAGAGAGTTTTTATGTGGAAATGCCTGTAGTGGTTATTTATTGTTCTTTGGTAATGTCGTTGTCTTTAATGATAAGAATTATTGTTGTGGAATTGTTCATCTAAGTTTGCATATCACTACAAAATAAATATCTTATGGTTATGGAATATCTAGCTTTTGACGATGGAATTTTCATCACCACAAGCTAGACAAACATGATGATAACAATTGTCTTTTAAATAAATTGAATAGAGAATGACTCAGCTTAAGCTACGAAGTATAAACACTTCTATCTAAGATAATATTATTAACCAATAAATAAAGAAGTTATTGAGACTAAATATAAAATCACGCAAATATTTAAAAAATATACGTTGTAGTTACGACATGTGTCGTCTAAATCTATAATTGTATCAACACGAACTTTTATATGTGACAATTTGACCATTGTACAAAATCCGTTGCTAAAAGTGAGGTAGTAAAAGAATTGTAGCAACAATATATTCGTTGCAACTACTCTGTCAACGGAAAATTTTGCATATAATGTCGAACGAATACGTAGCTATGATAATTCTTACTTTCACAATCAAAAATTCGTTGAAAAAACACTCATTGCAACTATTGTAATTTTCTGCATTGTATGCTTGTAATTGACCATGGTAATTTTCAGAAGTATTTTTATTTTTCTAATCAAGTCGATACCTCAGATGAGATCACACCTCATTGGAGAATCCTCATATCGTGAATATGCATGTATATATGCCCTGCTATTCTTTAGGAGTGAAGGGCATATTATTAAAAATTCTTGTCGTTTTGAATGAGAAGGTTTTTTTTTCAATATTTTTTTTAAAAACAGACCCCACATGGCATTAAATATTTGCATGCGCTCATTTTGACCACCAATATATAAATTATTCGATTGATTTGTGGTACCATGGCGATCATTAATTGTTCATTTATGTAAGATGGGATGATTGGTTCTGATGCTACGACACGTTAGGTTAATGGGGTTGCCCCAACATGGCTGCCCTCGCACTGTTTTCAGCGTGTTTTTATATTTTTTTGTTTTGAAAAATATTGCCATGTATATTCATCCATATATTCCTCCTATATGTCATTCGAATTTCGTCAGAAACAGAGACTCCTACGGCCTCCATCAAGATAGTGTCGATTTAACAAATCATGTTACCGTTAAAAAATGACTATCTGGATAGAGGCCGTAGGAGTCTCTGTTTCTAACGAAATTCGAATGGCATATAGGAGGGATATATGGATAAGTATACACGGTGATATTTTTCAAAAAAAAACCGAAAATAAGAGGCGGGGCAGCCCCATTAAATCCTTCCCTTTTAGATGTATATTACTTGCTAAATAAACTATCAAAGTAAATTTGAACGCATATTTGGGAACCCACTTCGATGATTCATGGAATACTTTGGAATTTATAGTGAATAATACATGGGCAAAATACTACATGGGGATGCTCTCTCGGGGAGTTAACTTGGCTCACCGTCCTATTTTTCCTATTTTTTGAAAAATGAATCCATGAAAATTCATCATTATAACATTATATTATGTTATTCAAGTTTCGTGCGAAGCAGATACTCATACAACCTCCATCTACAGTCATTTTTTAGCTGTCGCAAAATTGTTGAAATCGACCCCGTCTGGATGGATGCCGTAGAGTCTCTGTTTCGCACAAAACTTAAATGTCATAATATAGGGATATAATTATAAAAATCCACGGAAGTACTTTTAAAAAAATAAAAAAATGAGAAAAATAGGACAGTGGAGCTAAGATAGCTTCCCCGCAGGCAGCTCCATTTTACCCACATTACATCCCTTGTTCTATTGTTAGAAATAATTTGTATAAAGGTTATTCATTTCTTTCTTCTTTAACTTATTGTAACCAACTTTTTCATCAAAAAAAACTTATTGTAACCAACATTAGCAACAATTTGTAGTAACGGTATATCAACAAACGTTTTAGGGATTTTTACAATGGAGTTTTTTTCAATTTTCCTGATATCACTTATGCCCCTACCTTTCTTGCAATTATAATTAGCCTGTGTTTTTTTACAAAATTCACGGTATTACCCTTCTATTAGTATAATGTAAATACACGAGTATGATAAGAAAGAGCACTATCGGGAATTTTATATGAATATAAGGACACAAGTGTAATCGCAAGAAACAAGATTGTGTGATGTTCATCGTTACCGCTTCTTCTCTTTTCAATGTATATATGGCATTCCCTTCACCACCATTTGTCTTACTCTATGTAAGTATTTTGCATTCTTTCGGGCTTGGATTCCCAGACTATTATCAAGGGAAATTGATATGGGATCACAATATCAAACAATACTATATATATAATATTATTATTTGTTATAAAATACTTTTTTATACTTGAAATTAACAACCAACGTCATATCCATTGCTATATTATTAGTGAAGTTCCGTATAACAACCGTTTATTTGTTGTTTTTTTAAACTTTAACCAATATTCGTTAAATTTTAATTAAGAAATTCGCAAAGATTATCGATTACAAGTTTGATTGTAAGTTTAGTAGGAGCAATAATGTTGAGTTGGATAAAGTAAAATATAAAAAAATCGAGGAAACCTGAATTCTTTGCATGAATTAATGGCTTCTAGAAGGTCGGGCTATTGAGGAGTTCAAACTTCCAACAATTCAACATAAATAAAGAGACAAAATTAATGCCCATTTTGACCTGGCATATTATCTCTATACCTACCCATCCCTCCCTATATTTATATTTATGCAATTTTATATTTTCGTACCATCTATTTTTACTATCTAATTTGATACAGCTTCAATAAACTGAAAAAATAATCATAATAATTTAAAGAGGTTCTCACACTTTCCATCTGATATCAATGTGGTCCTCAAACATATCAACGTAACGATTCAAGTCTCAAACTATTTTAAAAATAATAATGTAGTCTCCCACCGATCCTCTATAGCTAAATTCACAAAAAAAATCCATTAGAATAGGGGCGTCACATTGTTACCTTTCGGTTGAGCTCGAATCATTATTATTTGTAAGTTTGAAATCCATATTTTTTTTATGGTAAAGAGGGTAATCTCCCAATGTGGGAGTCACCGCAAAAATATAATTTTATTACAGAGCGAGATTACATATTGATATCAGATGGAAAGTTTTATGATCTCCCAGTAAATTACACAACAAAATTGTTCACTAATATATTTGTAGAGATTTTGATTTTTCTTTGGGATTTTTACAATTATTTCCTTTTGAGTTTTTAAAATAACATGTCTTCCTACTTTTTTTTACGATTAAATTTATGATCTGGGTCTTCCCTTGGTGGCTAGCAAATTGAGAGCGACAGATTGGGAGGTAGTTATCCAGAAGATAGAACTCAGATTAGCAGGTTGGAAGGCGGTTACCTTATCAAAGGGTGGAAAGTTGATCCTTTTGAAGCACGTCCTCTCAGCCATCCCTATTTTCTTCTTCTCAACTAGGCTGATGCCTGTGGGAGTAAGAAAGAGGATAGAAAAACTGTTGAGAAGGTTTTTTTTGTCAGACGGAAAACAACAGAAATCAGGAATACATTTAGTGGCATGGGATGAAATAACGAGACCCCGCGAGCAGGGGGTTTGGGGGTGAGAGACTTGGAGTGCATGAATAAGGCATTATTGGCAAAGTGGATGCTGCGCATATGGGGAGCCTCGATGGATTTGGCTTCAAGATTGTTGAGAAAGAATTATGGAGTTAAAGGAAATTTAGAGGTAGGATCTATTCGTTTTGAATCATCCATGTGGAAAGGAATACGGGTGGTGTTGAGCACTGTATCTGATAGATTAGTGTCGAAGTTAGGAGATGGGGAAGGTTTTAGATTCTGGAGAGACAACTGGCTGGGGGAGGGCCCGCTGGAGGGTCTCTTCCCGAGACTCTTTGCACTGTCAGAATCAAAGAAGGCAAAGGTGAAGGAGATGGCGCATATAGGGGAATGGAGACTGAATTTAGCGGCGGGCACTTCGGCGAGAAGGCAGGAAGAGATACAAAGCTTAAAGGATGTGGCTACATTTCCAGCTAGCTTTTCACGAACCAGGGATCATTTTGAATGGTCGGGTAGTAGGTTTTCCGTTAAGCAACTCTATAGGGAGCTACGTAATGCCACTGAAGGTCAAGATCATGACTTATGCAAAGATATGAAGATAATCTGGGCAAGCAGGATCCCGAATAGGATAAAAGTCTTCCTTTGGTTCATGAGGAGGAATAAGCTTCTAGACAAAGATAGGAGGGCGAGACTGCTAGGCCTCCAAGACGCAACTTGTGACAGATGTGGGGAACAGTCAGAGACCCTGGAGCATCTCTTTCTCACCTGCGCTTTCTCGGTGAAGGTCTGGAGTGTATTGGCAATCCCGTGGGTGGATGCAAGTGGTCTACTGAATTTTTGGGAAGGGGTGAGAAGGATAGGAGGCAACTCAACTGACGATGCTGCAAGACCCTTCAGCGCGTTGTGGGCAATATGGCTCGCAAGAAATGACCTTCTTTTTAATAATCAGAGGTTTTACCCAGAGAATGTTGTTGCTCACTGTAAGGCATTGATAAGCCTTTGGAATTCAAGGTAAATTTCTGTGTAAAGTTTTAGTAATATAATGTTTTTGTGGTGACTCCCACCTTGGGAGGACACCCTCTTTTTCATCAAAAAAAATTATGCTCATGTATAGTGCCCTTCCATTTTTTTTCACTTGTGCTATTAAGAATACAGGGGCACTAAGTCTAATTGCAAAAAAAAAACACAACTGCTATTATATAAACTACAAAAGACACATGCATTCAAATCCCTTTTCCTTTATGAAAATATATTTATAATATTTGCAATGAGGTACATCGAAAGGATAAAACAAATAAACACACACATAAGGAATTCATCTATCAAATTTATATCATTTGTATTATACAAATGCCCTTAGTTTACATATATAGGCATTTGATTGTTAATATTGAGTCCTTTTAATTATCATGCATTCTAAAGCTTAAAAAGAGTTGATATGTATCCCAATTCAGGAGAAAAAATGGGCAACGAATATGATTTTAAAAAATGCAACTGACTGGTTAGGGATTTTTACACATGCTTCTCTGGGTTTTTCCCAATACACTTATACCGCTACTTTTTTAATAACATGTATGCTCATGTATTCTTACATAATTCATAGTATTGTCCTTCTGTTATTACACTTATGCTCTTATATTGCATTAATGGAAGTGCAAAACTGTGAATTTTGTAAGAATCCATGAGCACAAATTTTGTTACAAAAATAAGGTAAGGAGACAAGTGTATTTGTAGAAATTCAAAAGGGCATTAGTGTAAAAATCTCGATCAGTTATACACTTAATCGGTTGTCGACGTGAAAAAAAATGATAAATGATATTTTTGGTATAAAGTACTAAGGTTTGTCTTGGAGGTTAGAGGTCATATTTTCTATTACAAAACTAAATTCTTTGACAGGGCATAATGAACTAGAAGTTTAGATTACTCATGTATAGGGGAAGAATGCAAAAGGTATTTGTGTAATATACAATGTTTATAGGGACATATAAGTAAAAACATTTTATTTTTTTTCTTCCAATGACTGAATAAGTGGGATCTATATAAGATTAAAAAAGGTGTTTAATTTGGATATTTACTTTAAATTTCTTCTTATATTTTATTTTTTTTAGAAAATATCATTTTTATAGGTAATACAATTCGTTGGATTTGAACCACGATCATCTAAGATCGAAATCCACGTGTTTAACCACCAAACCATTTAATTGGATGAAAAATCAAACCAGTTTGATCGGAACCACATATTATGCAAGTAGCCAAAGGTCTTGCCTCAGTCAGACATCATTTTGATCCATCCAAGTGAGTTTTAAATATGGATGATCTACAATTGCATCGACATAGACGAAATCGAGATCGGTGTGGCAATCACGATCAACATGTGCTAGCGAGCCGGATCATATCGAGAAAGATCTCTTTCTTGGTAGGGTCATGGGTGAAGTTGATCATGCAAGGCAAGAAGGTATCATCAATATATCTCACAAGCAATCACTAAAGTGGGAAGGAGTCAAAAAGAGGAATATGGTGTGTGATTGAAGAAGTATTGATTTGGACATTGATGGCTATTCTTATATTTTTATTATATAATCCCCTTACATTGGATAGGTCTTGAGTGTGGAATTGGTAATCTATGCCGTTTTCTTACGAGTGAATGTGAAGTGTGTGATGTGTCCATTGGTAGATATTATTTATGAATTTTTATACTTATGTTCTTTTGACTTTTTTTGATAACAATTATATCCTTGACTTTTTTACAATTACACTTGTGCTCTTATATTATTTCAAAATTAATAGTAGTATCCCTCTTTCATTACATATTTTATTGTATAGCATTACAAAAGTACAATACTTGTGACTTTTGTAAGAATATATGAGTACAAGTGTAATTGCAAAGTAAAAGGGTCATGAATATTATTATAAAACTCGAAAGGTTACAAGTGTAAAAATCCATATAATTTACATTAAGTCATGGTGGAAGGAGCTGCAAGTTTATGTCTGTGTATTGTATGCATGCACATGTACGTCTATGATTTGATGATATATAAACAAACAGTAGATGACAAAAAGTAGTGTATTTTAAGGGAAAATCCTACTTTGCCCATGATCCAAGAAAGAGTTTCTAAGTCAAATAAGAAGGCTTGTGCACATGTACTAAATATTTCTTGTAAATGACCTCAATAATTATGTCAACTTCAAAAATCAAACTAGGCACTTGTACTCATAAAGTCCTATCATTATCCTAAATATATGGCATGATTATCTGAAGTTGTTTTCTTTATTTTTGCCTCAGACTCCACTTTTAATTAAAGTTTCCTTACTCCAATAAAATGGATCGATATTGTGTCTTTGAAATCCATTACTATATCATTCATTTTTAAAGGATATTATTTGTAGCGAAAATATTTTTTATACTTGAAATTAACAACAAATATTATATCCATTGTTATATCAATGGTTATACGTTGATGTTTCTGAAAATTTTAGCTAATCTCACTAGTTTTTTTAGTTCAAAATTTAATATCGATTAGTTAAAATTATGAAAATAGCAAGGGATAAGCAGTTATTACACGCACTTTCACTAACAATGTAGCAACAGATATGATATTCTTCGCTAATTTCATATATACATATATAAGGGATTTTTACCCGGCAGACCCTATAATCTTTGTCAATTACCTCTACCACCTTTGAAACATTATAATTCCTCCCTCAACCCCGTAAACTTACTAACCCTTACCCCGCAGACCTCCTGGTTAACCTCCATCCATTTAACCGTTAAAGTTGACCGGATTCCCCCTCCCCCCACGCTCGTCCCGTCCGCCCATCGCATCCCTGCTCGAGTGCCCCCCCCCCCTCGGGCCCCTGCTCGAACCACCATCCCACCTCCTCCCCTGCTGGAGCCCCCCCCCTGCAGGGCCTGCCCACGGCCTCCCCTGCTTCCCCCGACTGTCGCTCGATGCCCCCTGCCGCCTCCCCCACAGGCCCCGCCCTCCGCCTCCCATCCCCCTCCCGCACGGCTCAGAGCTCCCCCTCTCGAAGCGTGCCACCCCCCACCCCGCGCCCCTCCTCCCCCGCTTCGAAGCTCCCTGCCCCCACTCCACCGTTGAGGAGTCTGTGCCCCGCCAACCTCCTCCCCTCCCAGCCGGATGGCTGCCTCCCTTGACCCCTTCCAACCCCTTCTCCGCCTCCCTCGACCACCGCCAAACCCTTCTCCAGATCCAGGCTCCCCCCCACCCCTTGATCGAAGCCCCACCTCCTCTAGGCGAGCCCCCCCCCCCCCCCTTCCAGGTTGAGCGTCGCCCCTCGAGCCCCCTCCCTGGAAGCCGACCGCCTCCAGCCCAGGAAACCCCCCATCGCTCGAAGCTTGGGCCAGTGTTGAGGGATGAGAGATGAAAGGGGATTGTTTTTTTTTCTTCTGTTGGTTAATTATAGCCGTGCAATCATGGATTGGTTAGATTAACTCATTTTTAACTCAAGGAAGTTAACTCTAGATGTGTCAATTTAATGGTAGGGTTCGCGGGGTAAGATAGAGCAAGTTTACATGGTTGAGGGAGGAATTAGGATGTTTCAAAGGTCGTAGAGGTAATTGGCAAAGATTATAGGGTCTTCCAGGTCAAATCCTTATATGTAATAGGATTTTATCAGTTGTGTCCTTCTGTGATATTGTAATATTAGTTATGCCCTTCCCTTTTTGGAATATCAATTGTGCCCCCAACTTCTTATTGTTTTATCACTTGTGTCCCTCCGTTACTTTAGTCGTCAATAAGTTGAACTTAACCATGATTTTTTAAAATCAATTTGAGGTTAAGAGGGGCATAATTTTACAAGCATTCCTCCCACTCATCCTCTTCCTCTGGCCCATCCTCCTCCGCCGCACGCAGCCTCCGACCTCCTCCTTCGTCATCCTCGTCAATGCACGGAACTTCGTCGACTTTAGTTGTAGATGGGGGGTCAAATCCTCATTGATAGGCCAACTGCATGCAGCAGACTGGCCGTGAGTCTTTGTAGCTTCAGTGCCGATGGGTGGTGCCATGAAGTGGTGGTTGTAGTAGAGTAGGGAGCAGAGGAAGAGGAGCAAAGGGCGTTGGAGGAGGGGACATAGGAGGATGAGAGGAAGTTGTAGGAGGGGGCATAGGAGGAGGAGGGGCATTGGAGAAGGGGGTAGAGGAGGAAGGGGAGGGGGAAAGGGGGGAAAGGGGGGAGGGGGCGAAGGAGCAGGGGGGCTTAGGAGGAGCGGGGGTGGTGGAGTAGGGAGGCAAAGGATGAGGAGGATGGGAAGCTAGAGGAGGGGCGAAGACGGAGGGAGGATGCTGGGGTGGAGGAGGAGGTTGGGGCGGAAGAGGGGAGGAGGAGGCTAGGGGTGGAGAAGGAGGAGGGGGCTGGGGGTGAAGGAGGAGGTTGGGATGGGGGCTGAAGAGGAGGAAGGGGTGAGTACAGGGAGGAAAAACCTTTTTCAACCATTTTTTTAAATTCAATCCCCCTTGTGTCCCCTAAGTTAACGTTTGTTTGCATTGAGAATGGACGATAACTAAACCCCACCCCACCCCCCTCCCCCTTCGGGGAGGGGGGGGGGGACAAGTGATAGAACAACAAGAAGTCATGGGCACGATTGATATTCCAAAAAAGAGAATGGCATAATTAATATTACAATATCTCATAAGGGACACAACTAATAGAAACCCTCTAAAATAATTTCACAGCAAATAATATCGTTATCATATATTTAACAACGGATGATATGGTCATGGATTTAAAATAATGTCACTATAGACTCATTTATTATTGTAGTGCGAGTGTTTACTCATTAACACTAAACTTTTCTTCTTTTTTTTGTCAATGAACATAAATTCATCTTCTCCAAAGCTCAGTCTAATCCATGAATCCATGTTTTATTTTCTAGTTAAAATGGTAGTTGTTTCTTGCCTATATTGCATAGGGATTTAGTGCAATGATTTGCCATGCATTCTTTTGCAACCCTTTAAGATACCTCGTTCCATTACTAGAAATAACTTAGTAACTTTTTCTTCTTATATTTAGCTATTGAGAGCAAATATGTATGATTGCATTCCCATGCTCTCGGGTATCTCTTTTTATATTGTATTTGGTTGATTATTTAAGTTATCGTATATTTTATACGACGTCATATTATATGAAAGATCAACAGTATCAACATAGCTTGTAAGTATCAGCACCTAAAAATATTCAATTTTGATAGGATAACTATGTTTATTTTCATGATCTAATTCTACCCTATACAGAGATACTCTTTTAACAGATGTTATAATCTTCATAAGTTAAATTTTCTATATCCTCTACAAGGATTATTCATTTGGTTCAGAACAAAATTTGGACACAATTCAAACGCAAGTGGAGACATGACAATTTTTCAGAGGATCCCCAACCTCATGAAATCTCACCATTTGCCAAATCTATTTATAAGTCACCACCAAAAACAAATTAACTGGGAAATTGAGAACAAACTGGAAGAAGGTTGTCATAATGCTTGAACAGAACCTGTGCTGAGTGAAATTGGAAAAGCAAATTGAAATAGATGTTGAAACTAGATTTGCACCACCTGTGGTTGATGATTGAGGCATTTGAGAAACCGTCTGAAATCAATTTTCATCTTGGAAGAGTGATTGAGAAGTTAAAAGGATGTGTTTTAGACACATAGAGATGATCTTTCTTTATTTTCTGTTAATCCTTTTGAGGCTCTTGAGAATTTGGATGCAGATAATGAGAACTAAGATGAAACTTCTCCTGACAAAGGATGAAGCAAATGAAAATAAAGTGGAGGAAAATTTTAGTGAAGTAAATAAAATTTGGCTTTTTGCCAAGGTTCATCTTCTTATTACTGTTTTTCATGAATCAAATCAGATGGAAGCTTATAAAGTTCAAGGACTTAGATTCCTCTTGTTTTTTCACTATAGTTTATGCATCTATTGATAGGTACAGTAGAACTCTTTGGACAAGTTTGAAAACTTGAGCTGAAGATATGGAAAATAATCAATGGATTATAGGCAGAGATTTCAACAGCATAATTAAAAAGGCTGAAAAAATAGGTGATAGATATGATGATAGTCTAGCTACAGAATTCTGAGAAGCTGTACATAATGCAGAGCTATGGAACCTATTCATATTGGAGATAGTCTGAGCTGGTGCAATAACCAATTGGGAACTTTGGTTGTTATTCTGGAGACTTTGATTTATATGATCTCAGGTTATTAGTTAGAGGGCAGGGAGCCTGCACCCAGTGGTGTAGGAAACTCCATGCACCCACCCCATTTTCGCATTATTTTTTTTACTTTTTTTGAATTAAAAGTTGAGGGGATTTACTTAATATGTTGAGGGGAATAAGTATTTCAAATTTCATGTAATAAACATTCCTAACATGTTCATCTAAAAGGGGTCGATTTCAGCAATTCTGAGACCATTAAAATTTAGTAGTCTTGATGGAGATGATAGAAGTGTCGAATTAGGTTGAATTTGGAATGACAACATGGTGATACATGGTGATCTAAATTCCCCAAGGCTTCATTTTAAAAAAATCATAAAACAATGAAAAATTGAGCCGGGTGTAGGGAATTTCCTACACCCGCTGGTGTAGGGTCCTTTTTCCCTATTAGTTATGTGGGGTAACTGTCATTTCAAAGGCTTCTATTGTTGAAGCTATAATCAGAGGGATCATGCTCTGAGCAGATTATATCTGGACATCATTAATAGAAGCAAAAACAACAGATTCAAGGCTCTGAGTAGTAAAAGAAGCCATTTCAGGTGTCTAGTCAGACTATACAGCAACCATTGATGACTAATTTTTTGAAGAATCATCAGCATCAGCCACCTGAGGATATGCAGCAACAACAACCATTGTTGGATGGCATTCCCATGGTTAAGCAAAAAGGAAATTCACCACTAACTATGTAACACCCATAACCCCAAAAATAGTCCCACGTCTAAAACTCACAAAGTGTGAGAGGGGTTATAAGTGGTAGGGATTACTACTTGACGACTTGGGCTTAAGCATTTTGGGTGGTTGTCAACGGATTCATTTGGACCCGAGCCCAACAAGTTGTCAGGACCAGTTTTCCTCGATAACGGACCGGGGACCTAAGCCCAGGACGTTACAAACTATTTCTTCACATCATGTGAAGGTAGAACATGCTAAGTCACATCATCTCATTGAATGGAAGTTGGCTTCCCCTTCCCTAGCAGCTCAAGTCCAATAACCTTTGTTGGTTGCTTATTTGATGCAGCAAGTTCCTCATATACCAATGGTTCCTAATTCTACTGAGGGACTGTAACATCAGAGAGCTAACCTTCTAGAACCTCAACAGCAGATGAATGATATAAATGAAGATTGAAAATGTTGTTTCAAAGGGGAAAGTCCATTAAAAAGCAACCATCATTCAAGTTTAAAGAAAGTAACAAGCAAGAGAAAGGGTTTCAAGAGCATCAAAATCACGATGGACAAGAAGATGAATCAATTCCATTTTGATAACTCTCTGTTTGTACATATGCCAGTATTGAAAGACAGACAACCTCAAGCCTCAAAGACAGTATCCATTTTGAGCGTCATACAAACTTTCTAAATCTAAAAAATTATTATGTGTTACTTCATATGTAAACTACTAAATATATTGTAATATTCATGATAAAAAATTAAAACTCAAAGTATATTATATTAAGAGAAAAGGGAAGCTGCTCTATGGAGCATCTAAATTGGCTGCTCCACATAGCATTTTCCCCCATTTTTTTAGAAATTCCTTTATGTATTTTCATTACTTTATCTCTCTAATATGTCATTCCAAATTTGTCAGAAACAGAGACTCCTATGACCTCCATCTAGAACAACTAATTTTAACAGTCTTATATTTGCTATAATCGACCTATTCTTGATGGAGGGCACAGGAGTCTCTGTTTCTGACAAAATTGGAATGACATATTTGAGGGATATAGTGATGAAAAATCATTGTGGATTTTCTCAAAAAATGGGAGAAAATGCTCCGTGGAGCAGCCTCCCCGTCCTCTTATATTAAATGTATGTAAACTCTACTTTGTAATACATATTTCCATTTTTGCTTGCCGGGTCGGGCTGGATTGGTCTTTGTGGAACATGTCCACAGCCCGCCCATTTGACGGACGGACCAAAGAGCGGGTTGGACTAAGCTGACCCCTTCATTAAATTTCTTAGCCCAAGCCTGACCCATGAGCGGGCTAAACAGATGGGCCCCCAACCCACTGGCCAGGTCTATTTGGCCCTTCCAATAGTAAATCCTGGCTTCGTCCCTGCATGTAGGCATGGACACAGCACTATAAATATTCTTTTCACCGATATTGCGATCCATCTCCACGTTGTGGTAATGTCGATCTTTGATTGGTCATGTGACTGAGCTCACTTGTGGATCTGTGATGCACGTGTAATTTTATCATAAAATTTAAAT
The DNA here is from genome assembly GCA_037367405.1 of Ottelia alismoides. Classification (NCBI taxonomy): domain Eukaryota; kingdom Viridiplantae; phylum Streptophyta; class Magnoliopsida; order Alismatales; family Hydrocharitaceae; genus Ottelia; species Ottelia alismoides. The sequence continues at coordinate 137,509 of JAZKJV010005279.1, forward strand.
GTTGGCTCATTTAGCTACACTAATGTTGGCTCATTTAGTTCACTTGATGGCATTTCTCACAAGCTAATTAATTTCATCATACTTGTAAATCCATGCAAGTATTTTTTTCCCAAATAATAATCGGAGTCCATCCCAAAGAAAACAACATTTCCCAAAATCGAGAACAACATTCTTGTGTAACCATATTCCAACATCACTCGTGTAAGTAGCGATAATTGCAATTATTATTCATAAATATGATTATTATTGATAAATATGATTCATGAGTAGGAGATGAGAAAATCCCAATATCATATTAACATGATATTAAAAATTTGGTCCAACTAATTGGACATTTGATACTTCTTTAAACCATGATGTTTCTCATAATGCTCATCTCTTCGCCAATGCTTTTCAAGCTCTTGTTGCTAAAGAGTCTCCTAGATAAGATCACTATTCTTCTTACTTCACATTGAAGGAAATTTTGCTGGTTGATCCACTCAAGCACAAAGATTTTTTAGCTAAAATCAAGGAATTCATACCTTATAGACTTTGGCATCGACGTTAGTACTTCAAATACTTCTTACATACACATGCACTGTCTGAGTACAAAAACAAAAACAACAACAACGACAACAAAGGTTTCTAGCACATAAAGTAGGAGCGATGCATGGATTATTTTCCTCTATTCATATCTATTTTGAGTCATTTCATACTTAAATCAAAGTATTTAGGATACTTTCTGATCATCTCCTTCCAACACTTCTCGGACCTTCCTCATGCTCTCTTAGCCAACTCAACATGTCAAATCTCACATCTTTTATCTATTGCAATAATAGATCTCCTTTGCGAATGACTAAATCACCTTAAGTGGTACTCTCTCATCTTATCCTCGATTTGAAGCTACACCAACTTTCCTTCTGATCACATCATTCCGAATCCAATCTTTTTGTATATGACCACACATCCGTTGTAGCATTTTCATTTCTTCTACTGCTATTCTTTGTATATGTCTGTAGTTCACATGCCAAGATTCAGATCTATATAGCATAGTAAGTCTCATGACTATTTTGTAATATTTTCCTTTGATTTTCAAAAAAAAATTCCTATCACATTGAACAGTAAAGGCTCTTCTCTACTTTAGTTAGCCCCCATTGTCTAAGTGAGTGGATAAGATGACTGTCAAGAAAATTTGACCTTTGTGAGTCCTAAAAGGCTGCAAGAAAAATAAATGATCTACTATTTAAAATGATGATACTTTAAGCCAGTCCAAAAGGAGAGGAATGAAGCTCATTAAGAAAATTTGACCTTTAAAGTATCATTATTTTAAATAGTAGATCATTATTTTTCTTAATGAGCTTCATCCCTCTCCTTTTGGACTGGCTTAATTCGTCCATACTTCTATGCCTCTCAATTACATGTGGTGGAAAAAAAAGAAGTAGAACATCATAACCAATAAGATAGAACAAAGGTTCCTTTTTAAAAAAACATGAACTAGCCAATGTTAGACAAAGAATTATCACAAAGGTTCATGAATAAAGTCTCGATATCATTTTCTATCTTATTTTCCTTTTTTTGACAAATGGAGAGTTTGCCTTCATGAGGTTTTCAAGTTATATAAGTGATTGTCTCCAAATCTTCAAACAAAGGTTAGTATGGTCCTTAATGGAATCTACATAAAATTCCATATGGAAGTGTGGGAGGAATAGAGGACATAAGTTTTCTCTACTTTTTGATTGTTACAGTAGTCTGTGTACAATATACACCAAATGTACAACTTCAAGAAGTTTTAAAAAAACAATTAGATAGATAAACTACTCTAAAACATCTCTCTCAAACAACATTGCTTCTTAAACGTGCATACTTAGAGTTGAGAATTGTTGAGTTTTCTATGTATTTTATTTTTTTCCTATTTCTAAAGGGTAATTATTCATAAATTCATAGATGTAACGAGATACGAGATGGTCTCCTAATGATGAAAATTACACTTTACTAACACATATCATATTTTATAATTGAAACATTGGTTGCATTTTTTGCTACCTTTATCGATCTTTGATAATGTTCACAATTTCTAGACCTTCAAGGGTTAATTATAATTTAGGATTTTTTACACTTGTGCCTATTACAATTATGCTCTATATTTTTTTTGCAATATCACTTGTCTTTCTTGGCAATTAACATGCATGCCCCTTGTAGGGGCACAAGTGCAAAATCTTATTACAATTGTGCCTCTCCATCTTGTTGGTGATGCATCCTCCGTCCACTATGCCCGAGCCCACCCCAAGCTTGCAGCCCCTTTGTTTCCTCCTTTCTGAACATGCTCCTCTGGCCTGAGTCCACCACCACATAGATAGGGGGATAAATATGACATAAGAACGAAATTGGATGATCAGTTGGGGTGGTTAGTGATAACTGAGAGAAGGAGGGTTTGTGTAATGAACCCGATCGTCTGGAAATAGTGCAGAAGCGAGAACTCGTCGGACATCTTATGGTCATTACTCATAGCATCAATTATAGATAAAAAATAATAAAGAATCAACTTAAAAAACTCTTCCATATTAATAGCAAAGACAAAAGTCCAAGAGTTCCTTAATGAATAAAAAGGTAAATAAAATAGATGAAATCATCTCCACGATTTTTTATTACAATGGACATAAAGACATCTTTCCAAACTAATCCAACAGTAGTCCATACTGATTCCACTTCTCGAAGACAGTGAATTCTCATTGAACCATAAATAACTTAATCCTCACGTTCTTCTGAAAAAAGTAACAACACATGTTATGAGCCTAATGCTCAGTATGTGCCAAGTTGAGGTCAAGCCGACTAGCATAGAAATTAAGTCATAACTAATATCTCATCTATGACATAAGGTTAATTAATCCAATAAGAAAACTTATAATAATCACTTTACAACCTTGACATATTGCATAAAATATTTGACTTGACACATGCAATATCATCAATGACTTGACACATGCATTATCATCATACAAATCATTAATGAACTTAATTATGCATACAAAGTATATTCTTTTCATATATGTGCATCTCATACCATACTTTTGTATATACCCTTAAGGTTAGCCATATTTGCACATATGTCCATGATTTAACATAATTGCACATATGCTCGCAACATTAGCATAATTGCACATATGCTCGTAGCATTAACATAATTGTACATATGCCCATGACATTTTCAGCATTTAAAGTTGTCTTGATTGTTAGATTCTTAGGCATTTTTGATGGCTTTGACGCCGGCAAAAACGATTAGTAAACATGACATAACGTGACAATGTAGCTATACATATAGAGGACTTATCTTTTGCCTCACGCCCCCATAAGGCATTGGCATTTTAGGCCTTTATAATCCCTTAGTTCCAGTCGACATCAAAACTTAATATTAACTTTGATGATCTCATATCTTCAATGATCATTTTTTAGTATCGTATACATAACGATGTTGTGCAAAGGAGGTACTTTAATTCTAATATGTGACATGCAGTAGTATCATCAAATATAATATAATATCACATGATAATGTTCATAGACAATATTCATACCTCCTATAACATGTTAATAATGAGTTGCATTACATAGATGTTTTTTAATCTATATAGCATTTATGCAACATCCAATATCATTCTATTTAGGCATATTCAAGGATAGCCTCGATAAATTCTCCATCTAGTTAAATACAGAATATACATGAAATTGGTATTAAAATTTTACCACCAAAGTTGAAACTGTACAAGGAAAGTATTGATGAATGCGAAATTTGCCTCTTTAAGAATCGATAATTGTAGTATAGGAGGCGAAAAATGATTCGTCAAAACCACAATCTTTGAATGTTGTGGAAAGTTTATACTTGGCAAGTCTACCAAGGTCGAACATAGGGACACGAGCTACTTTAATATATTTATCGAATTTTGATCAATTAGAAGCATGCGTGAATAAATCCTTATTTTCAGGTCTTCGTGCAGATGCATGATAAATTGCAAGTCAAATAATGCAAATAATGATGCATGTATTTTTATGGATTTTTCACTACAATTGTAATATATGCAATGCATAAGGTATGAATGAATGAAAAGATAATGCATGCTAAGTATTAATTACAAAAATATCCTACAAATTATGAGTACGGATTAAGGTTTGAAATCAGGGTAAGATTGGAGCACAAAAATTACAAACAAACATCCATTCAATGGCAGACACATATAGTTCAAAGACACTATTTAGCAATAAAAATTAATCATTTTTCATTTGGTGTCAGATGAGAAAATTAAATATGCCATAAGATAGATGATGAAATAATGAATAAAATGACACTGAAATCATGTAATTTGGACCTATGATGCTCAAGTTATGCTAAATGGAATGCAAGGGCATAAATGTAATAAAAATGCAAGAAATAAAATGATAAATAATTACAAATAGGTCCCTAGAGGGACCTATTTGCAATAATGTAAAATCGTCTGGGCCTCCTTATAATTTTGCCTGCAGAGTAGGGGCCATTTAGTAATTATGCATTCTTGCCCGGGCCTTTGTGCAAAATGTCCAGGCACACGTGATTTCACGCACACCTGGACCTTCTTGTAGTTATGAAAAGTCCCAGGGTGTTATCTGTAAATAACCCAGCCCATCACGTACGGGGCACACACGGTGCTAGGTTCGGAGGAGGCGTTGCTTCGGGGCTGACGTGGCAGGCGATGGTTGTTGGACATGCGAGCCCACGACGAGCCATTATGCAATAAATGTTATTGCATGTATCATTCCCTGATCTGAAATGAAGAATAAATAATTTGCATAATAGGTCCCTCTGTACAATTAGGGTTATGTACCATGGCCATCTTAATGATCATACAGTTGTTGATTCATTAATTGAATCATAAAAGCTGGTGTTTGGATGAATATCTAAAGAGTTAGATAGAGGACTCATCAAGCACCGTCAAATGATTATTAAGAGATGATCTCCAGCCTGAGTAGGAGATGACAATCCTTTCTCACATAGGCTGATATCTGACTGACCTCTTGATGTAGGTCCTCTGCATGGGAATAGTGATTCGGAGGTGTCAGGTTAGTTAAGTCAAAGGGTTGACTTAGCGAGATCGAGATAACCTAAGTCCTATGTTGAATACTGTCACAGCATAGGCACACATCCTCTGACCAGAGACAGATGTGTTACTATATGTCTGAGTATGTACATTTGGCATACCATTAGGTTGATGACCTAACCAAGGATTATACACCGGCGAGCTGGTGTGCATGTAAGGGCATATGAGTAATACGATCTCTTAAAGGGATCATACAAGTTCGCTTATGAACCAGAAGACATGAGCTCACTCATGAGGTATTGGGACCGATCAAATTCCATGCATGGTCGTCGTGCTTTGGAAGCATGACAAGAATTTGAAGGTATGGTATATGCTTTGGGAAAGCATATGATCGATACCAAATCCCAATAACCAAGATTGAGAAACTTAGTTATCAAACCCTGAAGAAGACAGTGTAAAATTGATCTTCATCTTCAGGTTGATCATTGGTCTTCCAGTATGCAGGATGTGCAGGTATTGGGAATACCTAAGGGTGATGTGATCATAAACGATTGTATAACCATGATGCTTCCAGTCCAAGGGAGTGATGAAACAGGACTGGATTTTAGCGACTCCTCTCGGTAGAGAAGTAACTTGATCTTAGTCCAAGTGTTGGACACTGATCTGAATGTGATTCAGATGCAATGAGAAGATTAAGTATACAGACTTGATTTAATCAAGCATCCGTGGGAGGTCCATTAGATCTGGATTTGAGATGAGATCTCAACATCTAAGTCACTATACATGGAACAATACAATCGCCATGTCCTTATCTCTAAGTATCTGCGGAGAAAGCACATTATTCTTGAAGGAGTTCAGGAATAATTCCTATGATGAATTTTGTTTCCAAGCAAGAAGGTCATGATGATTAAGTGAGATTTAATTATCAAGTGTAATATGAATGAGATTCATATTGTGAGAATGATTATCCAGGATAATTAAATGAGATTTAATTATCAAGGATATACAGATCATGGATAGTACTATCCATAATATCTGTGTATATTATAAATGTGATTTATAATATATCAGAGAGAGAGAAACTTTGTAAATAACATTTGTTAATTATTAATGTGGATTGGATTCGCATTAATTAATTGGAAATGTAATTTACAAATTAGTTTGGGTTGTGAATTTGATTCACATATTTTTTCAATGGCATGCTTGAAATATTCACAAATTAATTTGGAATTAATTTGGTGGATATTATTGCAATAAAAGTTATTGCAATTAATTAAGAAATAATAGGATAAAATAAAAAGGAGACAAATCACCACCAAAAAGGGGTGGGCGTCACCAGTGACTTAGTCATAGGTGACACCCCCTATTTTTTAGGGGTGATTGTTGTCTCTTCTTTTTTGTTATCTTGTTATCTCTTAATAATTAATTTATGTTAAATTAAATTATGTTGATGATAACACAACATATATTTAATTTGATATAAACTAATGTTGTTGATTTTTAACCAACAACAATCATGGCCTTTGATTGATATATGGATCAACCTAGCCGTTGGATCTATGTATGCCATGGATTGGGATCCATTGGATCCCAAACTAATATATAAGGAGGGCTACCCTAGCCCTTGAGAGAGACACAACACCAAGGGTGCCCTAAGAGTACACGCCTACTCTTCTCTCTCTCTCATTCTCGTCGTCCTCTCTCTCTCCCTCTTTAAGGTGGTCGTCCACCTTGTATGATAAGAGAGATCTTCTCGCCTTCGCCTTCGACTACTCGAGGATCTCCATCTTCTTTGGGGTCGCTTGCTCTAGAGGAAGACGACGGATTTCGTTGGACGAAATCAGGGGATTCGAGGCTTGGATCTTCGTCGAGGACCGCGGGAGTCACGCGACTCATCATCGTGCCCGCAAGTGCAGTCTTCGTGGATCGGACTTGAGCCAGGAGGATCTCTTGCTTTAGAGATCTTGTGATCGCAACCACGCTTCGAGAGGTATTCCTAATATTTTGTGGTTTTATGAAACGATCCAAGAAATGTTCTTGTGATCATGTGGTTTCATCATTTGTATAAAATTTTTTAAATTCCGTTGCATCTTGCGACTAATGCGACTAGTCGCCCCGATCGTATGAGATACGATCGTCACGCTTCCGTGATGTGCTTGAGGATTCCCAATATCCTTCAATGGAGGTACAGTGGTTGAGGTTCGACTCTCGAGCCTTCAGGTCTGGATGAGATGACGTGCTTCCACCTGGGTCATTGGATGTCGCCGCAAGGCGCCATCCAATGACACATGGATTTCATCTTCCCCGAAGGAGGAGCGGCGTAAATGGGGCTCCGGCTAGCTCGCCAAAGCCTCTCTGTGCTCGTACGTGCTCGTAGAAGATCATCGGAGCACGATGGACATCTGGTGAGGGCGTCTAATGGAAGGTGAAGCTTCTAGGGTATCGTAAGTGGCGATCGACGTCACCTCACCGGAGATGAAGGTCAAGATCGAAGTAGGCATGAAGACTCCAGCCATTGATGATTCTTGTACCTACAGGTGTTAGAGGAATAGCCGAAGCGATGTGCATGCAAAGTGAGGTAAGATGGGAGCCGGGTGGAGGTAAAGAAGGTTGCGGCTCTAGGGAGTCCTCCACCGTGACGATGGAGGAGTTGGGTCAGATCGCGAGGGGGTTATGGAGGAAGGAAATGGTAGCGTGAAAGTCGTTGGTGAATGGCGAAGATGTGAGGGTGGTGAGGCGGCAGCGACGGTGGGCGTAGGCAGTGAGATAATTCGGAGAATATCAAAGGAAAATAAAGAAAATTACCTGGCCAGAGAAAGTTGTTTGGTGGAGGCAGCGGCTTGGGCTAAGGCTCCTTGAGAGCCTTCGGTCGTCGCCCGGCGAGGTCAGCCGTGTGCTTGGAGCTCACCAGCGGCGAATGCGCCTCTTACATGGTAGTGTTGACCATGGGTCAACACCTAATCTGAGGGCCATGGTGGCCTCTCTTCCTCCTCCGTATGTCACAGGGAGGAGGCGAGGAGCTAGGTACTAGACCTTGGAATGGTGGACGAAGGTGACGGAGGGGGTTGGTTTTATAGGCGGAGGAGGCGGCTGTTATGGCGGTGGCGGAACGTTTTGAACTGGGGTCTTGATGATGGAGGAGTAATGGAGGAGGGATACAGGGGTTATGCGAGGGTGGCTGATGTTAGGGCCATACGGGGCTGGCATTGGGACGAGGAAGGGTGACCGACGATGCCTTACAAAATAGGAAGGGGGTGGAGCGGGCGCGAGGTGAAACGCCTGGGAGGGGGTTTACCTGAGGTAGGAGATGAGATTGTGTTTGTTGGATCTTAAGATCCAACAGTCCTCGAAGGGGTTCGGGTGAAGGGCTAGGATCATATCATAAGATCTGATCCAGCGATGGAGGTAGAGGCGCTAAAGAACGATCATGATGGAGTGATGGGATTGATCTAAGGGTGATGAGAGAAGGTGTGACATGGAGCGCGGAGAATCCTAGGATGAGAAGATAATCGTACGGTTATGAGTGAGGCAGAAAGGGACAGTTCAGATCTCATCAGATGGTGGGATCCAATGGTTGTGGGTGCAACAAAGGTGGAGGGTAGAGATGGAGGCGATTGGAGGAGATCCTGCAGCCTGGAAGGGTACCGGGTGGCGGAAGATGAGACAGCCACGTGGGCAACCCAGAGGGCGCCACAGGGTTGCACCAGAAAATTCAAAAAAATGCAAAGTTAAAGGAAAATATGAAAGAATTAGTTAGAGGTAAAATTAGGAAAAAAATTCAAAACATGAAAGTTGTAGATCTCGATGAGATTTACAAGTTTCATGTTGGAGAAATAACCCAAAAAGGTCATTTAAAAAAATGGAGGATATTTTTAAAGGGTTAAAAACATCAATTTTTGGTTTTGATATTTTTTTGTATTTGTTAGTTCTTTTAAGGATTAGAAAAATTATAGACAAGTGTTTAACCTAATTTTTATGGATGTTTAACAATAAAATAATTACAAAGTAAATAATAGTAATTAAATACAATAATTACAGGGTAATTATACATAATATAATACAAGACAATAATGAGGAATTATTGGAGATTTTTATTGGATTCTTTAAGCAAGGGGATTAGAAAGTGGATTTTAGCATGATGAATACGAGATTCATCATTCCCTATACTTAAACCATGCTCGTCCTCGAGCATCTAAAGAATGAAGGAGTCGGATTAATTCCTGACAGTGCAAGTGAAGATTTCAAGGCTCAATCTTTCGAAGATCCTCAATTTAAGTGACCCTAAAATTCTTGGCTCAACCACGCTCTAGTCAGAAGGAATCCAACTTCTCTAATTATCAGACTCTCTTTTTGTACATATAATATAAGGATATGAAATTAGTGTACTACATTCATGAGAGTCGAGTCGAAGCATCACCCAAAGTTCTAGTCCAGGAGACTCTCCTCTAGACCTAATCCTCAACACTAGGGAATAAGTCTATTCTTGCTTCAGTTAACCGTCTCATTAGTTTGTCAGACTTGAAAATGCACATGGACAGCCAGAATATGGAGGGCATAGGATTGTGTATATTTTTCTCTCCCTCACATTGGAACAAGGGGCCTCTCGAGTGCCTTATTACTCAACACTTGTATATTTTTTGTTGTTGATCAATGTGTCCATCAAGAGAATTCGGAGTCGTTTGCATTTGTTTTTCTGGGAGTACGCTAGGGTGTGTCTCTTTTAAGTATCTAAGATACCTTCGACGCCCAGACTTGCATCACTATACGATGCAGAGCCCTTTTATGGTGCTATCATGGCTCCTTGGTCCTAATTAGTGCTTGGTCCAAGTGGACACTTTGAAAATGGTTGGGAGCACTCGCCATTGGTGGAAGCTCATTTGTAATTTGACTTTTGGAGGATAGAGCTTTTCTTTGAACATTTCTTTCTTTTATTTTCTTTTTTTCTAGCTCCACTGCTTTTACCAAAGTTGACGCACACTGATCAATATTAAATAAGTTTCATCACACCCTGGTACATAGGTAAATATCAAAGAGATAGCATATGAACTTGTTCCTATACTGGCTAGGGTTTTGCTGACACTCAGGTTTCTTGAAGCCTTCATTAACTTTATCCCATCCTCGACCATCATTATATCGGATCTAAACTCAAATCTCCAGTCCTAGTTCCTGAAGTGATAACTCAACTCATCTCATCAATCATACCGTTGTGAGAGTGAAGTGCTGATCATATTCTTTAAAAGGTAGAGATGAATAGTGCAATATAGCGCTCAGATCTTTCAAATTAGGGAAGTGTGGATTATTAAGTTCAAAAATTATAATGACTAAGGCATGTTAACTCGGACTCTCAAGATCACAGAAATCAAGTGTCCTCAAATCCTCAAGCCTTGAGTGAATGTGAATGTGTCAGGAATATGCCAACTCCTCATTAGTGAATTTTTATCTTTTGCAAATTTTTATGGATTTTAATTTTTCAATTTTTTTGAAAGACAATGACTGGCCCAGGATTATATGAATAGTTGCGTCCACTCTCAGCTAGTATGGGTGTAAGTACGAACCGTTAGACGAACCCGTGTTACTTGAGGATGGAGCCATATACATTGTCCTCTAAACCACCCACTCTGCTAAGGGAGACTGAAGTTCCCTCACTGAGAGTAGGTACTCATTTTTAAGCCTAGTAGTCAGAGCCTATAAAAAAGTTTTTAATTTTTTTCAGATTTTTATGGAGTTTTTGAAAAAGGTCACGTTTACAAAATTTTAATTTTTACAAAAAGTTATTTTTTACAAAAATTAATCCCTCAATTTAAAAATATTTTTACAGACTTTTTACAAAACTCAGTTCACATGTTTACTTAAACCAACCCCCCCCCCCCAAAAAAAGATTTTTCAAAAAATTAAAAGCGCGAACTATGGCTAAAGTATATATACAATAATATACAGCACACCCCCCTATACTTAACTTTTGCTATGCACAAATAGCACAAGTGATATGAAGCCATGACTTGGTTAAATATAGGGTGATATAGTGGAACTGAGGAGAAGGGTCCCCCTATACTTGGGTCAAAAAATGACCTAAGTATAAGAAGACTCGGAGAGGGAGGGATGGATGAATCGGACCCCCCATACTTAGGCTAAAAATAGCCTAAATAAAGGATCTGAGTTAGGGAGGGTCATTTACACTAAGATACAAGGGGGGAGGGGTGTATTTTTACAGACGGGGATGTGGGAAGAGGGGGTGATTTTTTACAGATGATTCTAGGGAGGATGAGAGGGGGGGTGGTTATTTATTGTGTGAATATACAGAGAAGATGATATGGGGGAGGGTAGATCATATAGTGATCAACTTTTTCTTCTTTTCTTTCTTTCCTTTTTTTTACATCATGCGAGCCCTCTAATGAGGACCGCTAAAAATGCACATGCAACACAATTTTTTTACAACGTGCAAATGCAAGCAGTGCTGACTAAAATTCCTATAATTCTCTATCAAATCTTTTAAGGCCTTCTCAGCGGGAGCTCCCAACTCCACGCCTCCATGGAGATCAAGCGTCCTCGATCTTCATGGGCCCTGCCACAAAAGAGAAATGTCAGAAAAATAACAAGGAAAATAATCAAAAGAAAATGATACAAAAATGCATGAAGAGAAGACCTGTAAATTTTGAAAATATTCAACACAAAAATATGATTCAAAAGTCAACACATAAATAAAGGTGAGCCATGTCCCCGGCAACAACATCATTTGATGAACGTGAAATTCACCTCTTTAAGAATCGATAATTGTAGTATAGGAGGTGAAAAACGATTCGTCAAAAACCACAATCTTTAAATGTTGTGGAAAATTTATACTTGGCAAGTCTACCAAGGTCAAACACAGGGACACAAGCTACTTTAATATATTTATCAAATTTTGGTTAATTAGAAGCACGTGTGAATAAATCCTCATTTTCAGGTCTTCATGTAGATGCAGGATGAATTGCAAGTCAAACAATGCAAATAACGATGCATGTATTTTTATGGATTTTTCACTGCAATTGTAATATATGCAATGCATAAGGTATGATTGAATGCAAAGATAATGCATGCTAAGTATTTATTACAAAAATTCCCTACAATTTATGAGCATGGATTAAGGTTTGAAATCAGGGTCAGATTGGAGCACAAAAATTACGAACAAACATCCATTCAATGGCAGAGACATATAGATCAAAAACACGAATTTAGCAATAAAAATTCATCATTTTTCATTTGGTATCAGATGGGAAATTTAAACATGTCATGAGATAGATGATGAAATAAGGAACAAAATGAGACTGAAATCATGTAATCTGGACCTACGATGCTCAAGTTAAGCTAAATGGAATGCAAGGGCATAAATGTAATAAAAATGCAAGAAATAAAAGGATAAATAATCACAAATAGGTCTATGGAGGGACCTATTTTCAATAATGTAAAATCGTTTAGGCATCCTTATAATTTTGCTTGTAGACGAGGGCCATTTAGTAATTATACATTCCCGCTCGGGCCTTTGTGCAAAATGTCTAGGAGCGCACGTGTGCGCGCCTGGACCTTCTTGTAGTTATGAAAAGTCTCGGGTGTTATCTGCAAATAACCCAACCCCTCACGTCCAGGGCACGCACGAAGCTAGGTTTGGAGGAGGTGTCGCTTCGGGGCTGACGTGGCAGGCGATGGCGGCACGGTGGTTGAGGCTCGACTCCTGAGACTTTAGGTCTGGATGAGATGACGTGGTTCCACCAAGGCCGTTGGATGGCCGCCGCGGGGCGCCATTCAATGACACTTGGACTTCATCTACCCCGGAGGAGGAGCGGCATAAACGGGGCTCCAACAAGCTCGCCAGAGCCCCTCCATGCGCGTACGTGCTCGTAGAAGATCACCGGAGCGCGATGGACATCTAGCGAGAATGGTTGATGGAAGGTGAAGCTCCGAGGGTAGCGGTAGGTGGCGATCGATGTCACCTCGCCGGAGATGAAGGTTAAAATCGGAGTAGGCGTGAAGACTCCGACCATTGACGATTCTTGTACCTGCAGGCGTTAGAGGAATAGCTGAAGCAATGTGCGTGCAAAGTGAAGTGAGATGGGAGCCGGGCGGAGGTGAAGAAGGCGGCGGCTTTTGGGAGTCCTTCACCATGACGACAGAGGAGTTGGGTCAGATCGTGAGGGGATTCTAGAGGAAGGAAATGGTGGCACGAAGTCGTTGGTGAATGGCGAAGATGCGAGGGTGGTTAGGTGGCAGCGACGATGGGCGTAGGCGGTGAGATAATTCGGAGAATATCAAAGGAAAATAAAGAAAATCACTTGGTCGGAGCAAGGTGTTTGGTGGAGGCAGCAACTTGGCTGAGGCTCCTTGAGAGCCTCTGATCGTCGTCCGACGAGGTCAACCGTGTCCTCGGAGCTCAGCGGTGGCGAATGCGCCGCTAACATAGTCGTGCTGACCATGGGTCAACACATGATTTGAGGGCCATGATGGCCTCCCGTCCTCCTCCGTCTGTCACAGGGAGGAGGCGAGGAGCTAGGTCCTAGACCTTGGAATGGTGGACGAAGGTGACAGAGGTAGAGGGGTTGGTTTTATAGGCAGAGGAGGCAGTCGTTATGGCGGTGGCGGAGCGTTTTGAACTAGGGTCTTGATGGTGGAGGAGTAATGGAGGAGGGATGTGGGGGTTACACGAGGGTGGCTGGCGTTAGGGCTACATGGGGCTGGCATTAGGACAAGAAAGGGTGACCGGAGATACCTTCCAAAATAGGAAGGGGGCGGAGTGGATACGAGGTGAAACTCCTGGGAGGGGGTTTACCTGAGGTAGGAGATGACACTGTGTCCGTTGGATCTTAAGATCCAACGGTCCTCGAAGGGGTTCGGGTGAAGGGCTAGGATCAAATCATAAGATCTGATCCGGCGATGGAGGTAGAGGCGCTAAAGAACAGTCATGATAGAGCGATGGGCTTGATCTAAGGGTGGTGAGAGAAGGGGAGACGTGGAGCGCAGAGAGTCGTAGGATGAGAAGATAATCGTATGGTTATGAGTGAGGCGGAAGGGGACGGATCAGATCTCATCAGATGGTGGGATCCAATGGTTGTGTGTGCAGCGGAGGTGGAGGGTAGAGATGAAGGCGATTGGAGGAGATCGAACGGCCTGGAAGGGCGCGGGGTGGCCGAAGATGAGGCACCACATGGGCGGCCCAGTGGGTGCCACGTGGTTGCACCAGAAAATTCAAAAAATACAAAAAATAAAGGAAAATATGAAAGAATTAGTTAGAGGCAAAATTAGGAAAAAGTCAAAACATGAAAGTTGTAGATATCGATGAGATCTACAAGTTTCATATTGGACAAAAAGCTAAAAGATATCATTTGTACAAAAAGTATTTTTTAGGAATATTTCTAAAGGGTTGAAAACACCGATTTTTTTGATATTTTTTTATATTTTTTAGTTCTTTTAAGGGTTAGGAAATTATAGACAAGTGTTTTACCTAATTTTTATAGGTTTTTAACAAGAAAATAATTACAAAGTATATAATAGTAATTAAATACAATAATTATAGGGCAATTATACATAATATAATACAAGACAATAATGAGGAATTATTGGTGGGTTTTATTGGATTCTTTAAGCAAGGGGATTAAAAAGTGAATTTTAGCATGATGAATACAAGATTCAACAAGTGTATGAACCTATGCTGGGGAATGTTATCTTTAAACTTACTGTTAGGAAAGCGGGAAGGTTTTCCTTTCAACTCAAAACATCTTTATAATTTTATCTCCATCAATTTATAGTATGATCAGCATGAGTCCATATTGGGTGATAAATCAATATCCTAATTTGCGGTAGTGCCATAAAAGAAATCCAGTGTTTATTATGTTGTCAAAATTCAAGAGGTAAACATAGAAAACAAATGAATAGATGGTATATAACCCGAATGATATACATATGAAATTATCTGCAAGTTGCATACATCTTAACCTATGTAGGTAGTTATCCAATATTTCAATGTATATGATTTTGTTGCAAACCACATGTGACAGAGAAAACATAGTTTACAGGGTCATTCGCGTTCAAATCACATAATTGCTTTATGCTTGTGACATCAATGAAAATGGGAAGATTTCTAAAAATTTATTAAATCGTGACTAAGCACCAATTTGAAATTCGTTTCCATAAACAAGTAATTATAAGAACCAACAATTTCGAATAAGGATTATGCGCATAGGATATCTAAAGGCCAACAACCGCACCTCCAATTAACTCGAGAATCACAACATCGGGGAATTATATTGACTATCAAGTAGTCAAAGCTTTAGATTACTCCTACATGGAATGTAGTTAAATAATACAGATTCTAAGGGATAGACACATACCTCAATGGCACGAGAAATTCATCGACAAAGACATCTCGATTTTATATATCCAATCCATTGTTGACCACACCATTTCTCCTCCGATTTTACCAGATAAAACCTCGACACTGATGGAGAAGGTTGTTGTTGCCGGATTCGAAAACAACACCAATAAAGGAAAGTCGTCACCAGCCTCTCTCTGTCACGATCCCAATTTCGGATCATCGGATCCTCCCATATCTGGATCTGTTGCTCAACAATAATTTATTCAACAATCGCAACTAACATTCAAAAACAAACCGTAATAAAAAATACTAAGAAGGAAGTATTTAACACTTTTTCATTCAAAAAATAAAGTTTACATGTTACATTGTCCCACTATAACTATCTACATGTATATCAGCTGGAAAAAAAATACACAACAAAATTATCAATTACCTTATAGAATAAAGCTATTGTGGTTGGCTGGATGGCTACTATTGTTAGTTGTATGGATTATTAAAGTCCTTACGATGGCTCACCAACACATGTTAGGTTTCCATAAATAATAGGATGAAGAGTATCAAGCGCTAAGTAACGAAGAAGATAAAAGTAAACATGCGGTGTAGTTTAGCAAAACTTATTATCGCAGAAAGTTTCCTTTCTTCTTATTAGTTTAAGTCTCATTCCTTCTATTCCACATCAGGAATTAGTCCAGGAGAAGTCTCACCACTCATGGACTCTGAAGTTGTGAACACATCGGGATTGGAGATTGCACTGATCTGGTGGCTGTCGCATGTCGCCTCAACCAATCCTTTAATACTACCCTGCCAATTTCCTTTTCTTTTATTATCCAGGTTTTCAAACCTTCAGCCTGACAAACAAAGAAGCGCACCATCCTAGAGGACCCGATAGCTTTAAAACCACATGCTAACCTTTAATCCCATATATTAGCGACTTTTAATACATGTTATCGTGATCCAGCTGCTATCCAATCACCCCTGCCTCCACATGATACGACAACATCTTCAGTCAGTCAACATGCCTAATAGCAACCGAGTACCATACATTACAAATAATTTATTTCACACGCTCAACATATCCGAGCAATTGTGTACCACCTAGGTTTGGCATGCCAATACGGATATTCTTCTGACAAACCTACAGGTTGCATGCCCGACCTTTAGCTCTACTCTCCGTCATTCTTAACATAACACACGATTCTTTTTAGGACTCAAATAAGTACACATCAATTCCCATGATGAAATTCTCCCGTTAAGCCTTCGATTTGCATATTCACCAACATTGATTCTATACTCACACACACATACACATAAACACACACACACACGCGCACACACACACACAGAGATATATATATTAATTCATATGTATATATACTCGTATTTATACTTATTTTAAATCCTAACTTTCCAAACCACTACATCAATTCGATGCTTAGCCATTATTTTAGTGAGATCACAAAGCAACTTTTCATAATTTCTCAAAAATAGCTAAATTAGGGTTCTTCATAGTGAAGAATATAAAATCAGAAATTTTCAATGATCTTGTATGAAAATGCAACAACAAAAGGAAGGATCTCGTTACCTAATCGAGATCACTCTCGCGTATGCAGTGCTTTATTGTGATTCATTTTTCAGAAAGGATGAGTTACGGCTCCTGAAATGACCGAATTTCATTTTCATATCAAGAACACTAAGAACGTGTCAAGAACGCGAAGAACGAATGAAGAACGCGAAGAATGCAAAGAATACACAAAGAACACGAATAACGCGAAGATCATATTTTATCTCGAAATTTCAGCAAACTTCTCCTTATACAGGGTGATATTTTTAGGAAAATTCTGACCGAGTTTCCTATTATATCGGGACATATTTCTATGAAAATTTCAGTAGAGCTTCCCCTTATATCGGGACATATTTCAAAAGAAAAATGAAAAGAATTTCCTATATAAAATCACCGTGAGGAAAACAACATCGAAATTGAAAGAATATAATCAAACTTTAAGCGATGGAGAACCGGTAGACATCACGCGTCTTAGGTGAGTGAAGGTGTGACGAATCACATGGTTCACTGATGTACATAGCCACCAACACCTAAGTAGGGTGTTATACAAATTTCTCCATCAAACCAACTATATAAGCAAAATCGAAAGAATATAATAGAACTATAAGCGATGGAGAATCGATCGACACCACACGTCTTAGGTGGGTGAAGGTGTGACAAATTACAAGTTTCATTGACGTGCATGACCACCCACACCTAAGTAGGGTGTTACACAAATGCTTCCTTGAACCATAATAGAAAATGAATGTGAAAGGAAGATGAATCGAAAACTAAGCTGGAAAAAAATGAATCGAAAACTTGGCTCAAGTTAGAGCTTTCTTACGAAGCCAACTAGAAGAGGATCGTATCGTCCCCCTCCTCGTTCTTCCGGCAGTGCTTCGTTAGCGCTCGTTCCTTGCCTCTCGCTCTTCCTCTCAACCTCTTGACCCTAACCCTTGGGGTAGTGGTGGTAGTGGAAATCGTAGAGAATGAATGGGCAGGAGGCTATTTATAGGCTTCGAAAAAATAGCTAATTGTGGTTAGTAAACCATGATTTAATCCTTAACTGCGATTAGCGGTTATGGTTTTGGCACATGATTTTGGCCAATTCTTATTCGGAACTTAAGGCTTAAGTTAGAACCTTGCAGAAGCCACTAGATTCGCTAATGATACTTAACTAGTGCTGATCGCGATTAACTTTCACTAATCATGATTTAACTTCTGCAATCATGCTTAATTTTTGCTGATCTTTGATTAATATTCATTAATGATCATTAGCAGTCCTCAATCTATCATTAGTTTCTATAATCCTATTCAATTAGTATTAATGACGATCATTAAGAGTTAATGATATATTAAGTCTCCTTACTTCACTTTCTTATGAACAAGTCAAGGCTTTACACTCTCCCTCTTCCCTCTCTCTCTCTAAAACTCTCTCTCATGTGTAGAGCAATGTATTAGGCTTTCTTGGCTCCCTTGATTCCTTTTAAAGGCACTCATGGAGATCTTTCTATACAATAAGAAAATAAAAAGATAATAGGGATAAATTATTTACGATTATTACATTTTATTTATTGAATGATTTATTTTTTTAATAATTATCCCCATATTTAATTGGTTCCTTGATTTACGTTATGGGATTTATTTCTTTTTTCTTTTAATGTCAATCAATTAGGGAGCAATACCGAGGAAGGTGTAAAGATCAGGAGACTGGGTCTGACGAGGAGGCTAGGGGTGAGGACTGGAGGTGGTCGAGGGACGGAGTGGGCTCAGAGGGGGTGATGGGTTTGGAGACGGGGAGGAGGATGGTGTTGTGGGGGTGAGGATCGAGTATGGGAAGGAGATGGTTGAGGGGTAGAGGGGGTGGGGTTCGTGGAAGCGAAGAGGAGAGGGTTGGGCCGAGGATTGGGGGCAGAGTAGAGCGAAGGTGGTTGGAATAGGGTAGATGGGGTTAGGAGTGGCGATGAGGTGGGGAAGGAGGGACTATGTATGTAGAGGAGGACCGACGTTGGGATGGAGGTTAGCACTATGGAGGAAGGAAGGAGGAAGAAGAAATGAAAAATACACTTGCACACCTCTTGTTTCATTCCAATTACACTTGCACACCTCCCATTTCACTCCAACTACATGCACGCCCTCATGTTAAAGTCTATTTAGGAGGGGAATGGTTAGTAACTAACTCAAGGTGTACAAGTTATAAAGGTCCAAGAAGGTAGGAGCACAAGTGATACACTTTCACCTTGTCGAACATCATCACAACAACAAAAACTAATCAGAAGAACATAAATGTTAATGTATAGAAAATACAAGGGCATGTAATTGTAGAAAAGCTAGATGCACTAGTGTTAGTAAAAAATATGAAGGTCACTGATAACCGCCCCGCACCCTATGTTAATCCGGGCAGATTAATGTCCAAATTAATGTTTAAGTCGTTCGTTGCAGTTGGATACGAGGACCTAATCAAAAACCACTATTAATTAATGTCGAGTTAATTTCAAGCGGCAATTTTTTTACTTGGTGGAAGTCCAACGTCGATTTCAGTGAGGCATCTGTCTCCTTAGGTAGATTTTAGCAAATATCCAAGTGTTAGATTTTAAGGAATTATTTTTTTGTCTTTTTAATTTCAATGCAGACACATGCAACCAGCAGGCCAATATAACG
This sequence comes from Ottelia alismoides, assembly GCA_037367405.1. Classification (NCBI taxonomy): domain Eukaryota; kingdom Viridiplantae; phylum Streptophyta; class Magnoliopsida; order Alismatales; family Hydrocharitaceae; genus Ottelia; species Ottelia alismoides. The sequence goes on from JAZKJV010005279.1 coordinate 157,094, forward strand.
TTCAATTCAATTATGATATCAAATGAAGTCCAAAAATTCTAAAAATTGGCCAGATGCTTAATAATGATGAAAATGAGTTTCCCTAATTTTTTTGGATTTTTCAGTCACTAAATGGATTTACTGGGAATTAAATATGCAGACAGGTGATTTTCACTATTTAATTATTAATAAATAACAAATCAAATTTTTTTTGAGAAATAAAATTATCCTAGATGGCACTAATGATAAGGGATCCAGGAAAATTGACAGATCTGAATTTCAATGTGAAATGAATTTATTGGAATTAAAATAAGAAAATCACTCAATAATTTATTTAGGCCTCGATATGAGTGCAAATGACATGAAAATTTTACGGCACGTTAAGAATACTGTCCTTAAGCTACTGTGAATTTTTGAGAATTTTTGGAATGACAGAGAATTAACTACAAATTAAAAGGTGTCACGGGGCAAAATATTTCAAAAATATACCAATTAATTCATTAATAATTCCACTAAAATTACAAAAATGTGACACGTGGACCAATAGACAGAGGACACGTTTCTCAACAAAATGCAATTTTTAGATTTAAAAAATGATGTAAAATGCAACCTAGGGATGCGTGCAAACACAGGGGTGTAAATGCAATACAGGAAAATAAAAATACATAAAGCAAATATGCGGACAGGGACTAAAATGCAATTACTTATAATGCTGGGGACTCAAGTGCAATTTCTCCAATAAGCACGTGCTCCTCACGTGGGCTCAGCTTCACAGGGACCTTTTTGCAATATTGGAAAGCTCCAGGGGCCTCTGTGTCAATTTCCCAGGCCGCACGTGCTCCTCACGTGGGCGGCCTAGGCTCGGATGGCTGCGGAGGCTCGGGGCTAGGCTCGGGCACCTCTGGAGGTCCGGAGTGAGGCTCGGAGAAGAGGCTCGGGCCGAGCTATGTGGCAAGCTGTGGACCGTTCGATCAACGTGATCGAACGGATGGCTGTGTGTCTGCTCCGACGATCCTCCACCGCCTGCGGAGGAGATGGCGGGGCTCCGGCGAAGGTGCCTCAGCTCCGCCCGTCCTTCCTCGTGTCGATGACGCTCTCCGACTTGTCGGAGATATCCCAGAAGACGCGTGGCGATGCGGCGGAGATGCTGGTGGTCTCAGGAGCGACGGAGGGCGGTCTGACGTCGATGGCGATGAAGCTCGAAGTCTTCTCCGGCGAACTTCCGTTCAATGAGCAAAGGGGCACCTGCAGATGTTAGAGATAGAGCCGGAGCTCGTGCGTGCACTTGTGGAGTTGTGAAGGTAGTCGGCGGGGCCTAAGGAGTAATGGAGATGGGTTGGCGATGGTGCTCCGGCCAAGTGGCGGAGCTGGAGCTGATGGAGGATGAAGTGAGTCGTCGGCGGGCGTAGAGATGGCCGCGAAGATGAGAGCTCCGACGCGGTGCTCGGCAGAGTGGAATGGAGGCGTGGGAGTGACCGGAGGCGGAGAATAAAAAGCGAGAAAATCGACGAGGACAAGAAAAGAAGATCGTAGAAGAATGGAGGGTTCACCTGGGGATTGGAACTCCTTCTTGGGTTCCAGGTCTTCGCTCGAGGGACCGGTGGTGTCCCGAGCTCAAGCAGCTGCTCGGAGGAGTGGCTGCGACACGACGGTGGGCCGAGGATCTCGCCGGAGAAGATGACCGGTCTTCGCTCGAGGAATAGGTCGCTTGCTGTCACCAAACGGTTGCTCCGAGCTCGGGGTATCTCTCAGGGTTGGCGGATAGGGCTGAAGTTCGTCGGTGGTCGAGTATTTAAGGGAGGAAGGTCTCGTCGGGGTTGTTGAAGGGGCGAAGTTCGTGGAGGTCGTGGGACGTCTATGGTGGAGGTGGTGGCAAGTGGGGTAGCTGGCGAGGATGAGTTGCGAGTGGGGAAGGTCGTGGGAGAGAGGGCGGACGGCGAAGGTGGCTGACGTGCGGCCGAAAATAGAAAGGGGGCGCCCCTCCCGCAAGGCGGAGATCGTGGGAGAGAGGGTGCCAGAGGTAGGAGACGGAGCCCTGACCGTTGGATCTTGTGATCCAACGACCTAGATCAAAGCGTGAAGGGATGTATAGGATTAGATCAAGGTGATGTGATAAGAGGCGTGATGGCGCCACGTGGAAGCAGCTGGGCGAAGCACGAGCGAGCGGCTGGGATCAAGTCAAGGTGACGCGATCTGAGGGTGCTGAAGCTGCCACGTGTCGTGGAGAGGTAGCGGCGCGAACGAACGGTTTGGATGAGGGGTTGAGGCTAATCGAGCGGTTAGGATCCAAGAGCTGATTGAGCGGCTTGGATGAGAGGATCGCGGGCGTGATCCGATGGTGTACACGCCGCCACGTGGCGAGCTCTGGAAGAGGCGCGGACGGGCGGGTCAGATGAGACAAGGGGATGATCTGACGGTGTGGATTTGAGGCGCACATGGAAGCAGCCAAGCCATTGGATCTAGAGCGTAATCCAACGGTTGTGGCAGTGGGCGGATGAGGCAAGGGGTGCGGGCCGCGTGGCGCAACCAGAGGGCGCCACGTGGCCTGCTGTGAATGGCTGAAAGAAAATATATGTGTAGAGAGAAAAGGGGGCCGAATTTGGAAAAACTCAAAACATGAAAGTTGTAGATCTCGATGAGATCTACAAGTTTCATGTTCACCAAAGACGGAGATGAGGTCAAATATGATACATAAATACAAAGATACAAATATACATATATGTAGTATACAAAGTGGCCCAAAACCCAACTTTCTCATACGAGCTCCAAATTGGATGAAATTAGTCTTATGTTAAAGGTCTTTTAATGTGTAGTATTCTAAGAGTAAGTAGACCTAGTTCGGAGTTTGTATGAGGGATTTATGTGCATTTTAGTGTACAGGGGTTCTAGGGTTTTATTGACTAATTTACCAGGGGGATTTTTGGCATTCTTCCCTATATTATTAACTAAGGAGTACATATTATAAGGAAGAGGTTATTTTAGTGAGTGGGTATTTTACAAGGGATTTTGGCTTCTTATTTGAATGCAAATGGACTGCTAAAATGAATGTATTATGTATGCATGCATGAGTGCTATTTATGCATTATAAAGGGAAATATGCCTCTATTTACTCGGGAACAAGGCTCTATTTTTGACTTTTGAAGTGATGAATCGCATATTCATCAACCCCCTATACTTAAACCTTGCTCGTCCCCGAGCAACTAAATGAAATGCAAGAGTGAAATGATTTTGGATTCCATACCAAGGTCATGAACAAAAGTTAAAAATGGAGCTTGACTCGACCTTTGGATTAGTTGTGTGGCGGAACCTTATTTGGGCCTAAACTTAAGACCTAACAGACTTCAAGATCCACAAGTCTTCTATTCAAGACTCCTCAATCGTCAGGTCAGAACAAATCCTCAAACGCAAATTCTGATGACTATGATTCTTACTTTTACTGTGTAAGTGATATGTAACTCTTCACATCAGAAATGGCTCAGAACCAGCCTCCTCTAACAAGGTAACTCAATAACCCGGTCCAGTAACTCTTTCCTCGAGGAGCGGGGTATTCCCTTCTAAGTTCAAGTGCGACCAACTCAAGAGGAGGGGGTAGAGAAGAGAATGGACGGTAGCCAGTGTAGCTACCTATCCCGGGATGCCTGACCAGTGTAGCCAAGTCATCCAGCTGCATTTCTTTACTAGTATACAGACTCCGACAGGTATTTTATTTTCTCTTGGACCTGTCTGATTTTTTTTGGAGTTTTTGCAAAAAAATTTTCAACAATGTGCAGCATGTACATCAGGAGTTTTTCCTATTGAGTCAGTAGACTATCCCTCTTTTGAAGCATTATTGCAACCCACAGCATCCCGTCCTTAGATGTCAACACCACCAGACTAGGTTGAGATGCACTACCCTCCCTATAGGAGGACGGATGTTTCCACCCGTGTGCTACTCCAAGCTAAAGGATTCTACCTCCTCACCACCTCATCAATGAAGAGCTACGTGCATTGTGCTTGTCCAAGTTAGGTCACTGTCTATAAGAATCATGCGTGTGCACGAGATATTCTACTTAGACTAATCAAGATGACATGTGAACATAGACTTGCGGACTCAAAGAATTCAGTCACTTGACCTGAGAAATCTTAACTCCAGTTCCTATAAGGTTCCTCTGGAATTAGGTGGATTAAGGTCGAATCAAGTCCATCCTCAATATCTACTCATAACTTGGTTCAGAACCCACTAGCTTTTCACTTTGCATATGCAAGATATGCATATGAGGTGCAAATGACATGCTATGAATGAAATGCAAGACTTTTTTTTTGAAAATGCAAGATAATATGCAAGAGTAAATAAGAAGCCTTTTTGTTTTATTTTTTTTGGTATACAACAATTTTTATTATTTACAACAATTTTTAGTTGATACAATTTGTACATGGTATACACGATTTTTTTTGGTATACAACAAATTTTACAAAAGTATGTTTTACAAGAATTTTACAACTTTTTATACAAGTATTATACATATAGTACATATTATACAAGTATACAAAATTTTAATAATAATATTATTTTTTTTAAATTTTTACAAAAGGTTTACAAGTATTATACAAGTATACAATTTTTTTTGTTTTTTTTATTTTTACCCACCCATAATTATTGCAAAATATATACAAAAATACGCGAAAATACGCGAAAGTACGAGCTATGGGTAAAGTATATATGTAATATATACACGCCCCCCTATACTTAGCGTGTGCTATGTCCTCAGAGCACGAAAGCGACTAAAAAGACATAGCTCGGGCTAAGCGTAGGAGAGCTAAAATTACAAAAGTATAGAAGTCGTCTCGCCCCCCTATACTTAGGCTCTGGCAGCCTAAGTGTAGAAGAAGATCAAAAATGGGGCAGACGAGGAAAAGAGGGGAAACGGATGGATATATACACGGCAGGCATCGGTCCCCCCTATACTTAGGCTCTGGTCAGCCTAAGTATAGGACAGGAGTGAGTATGAGGACCAATGTGATCTAGAGAATGTACAAAGAATCGGCTCACGTGGCTCCTCCCCCCTATACTTAGGATCTGATCATCCTAAGTATAGTCCAAGATAGTGATGTAATGAGACGGGGATGAGTTACTAGAGTCGCGGGAGAAAGGATAGGATGTACAAAAATGATGATATATACAGATGAGTCGGTTTGAATCTTTCGAGATGCTGCGGATGGCTGGAGTTCACTGCTGCAAGGTCTCATACGCGGCTCGAGGTGTATCTGCTGTATCTGTCTCGCGCATGAATACAATCTCCTCAACATGGACTATCTGCTCATTGGATTCGACGAAGTGCTTCAACAGCTGTCCATTCACTAGGAATGTCGGTGCGTCATCTGCGAGATCTGAGATCTCGACACATCCACTATCATGCACCGTACGGACGACAAATGGGCCTGTCCACTTAGACTTCAACTTGCCTTGGAAAATCTTCAGCCTAGCATTGAACAACCATACCTTCTGTCCAGGAACAAAGGTCTTTCGTCTGATATACCTATCATGCCAACGCTTCACCTTGTCCTTGTACACCAAACTGTTGTCATATGCGCGGTTTCTGACTTCCACAAGCTCATTCAGATCCATGTCTCTCTGTTTCTGACCCAGGTGTGTGTTCCAGTTGACCTTCTTGATTGCCCATTCAGATTTGTGTACTAACTCTGCGGGCAAATGGTACGGCTTTCCGAATACCATTCGGAATGGGGAGGTGCCTAACGGTGTCTTGTAAGCCGTCCTATATGCCCAGAGGACTTGATCTAAGATCTGAGACCAGTCCTTCCTGTCCGGGCGGACAAGCTTTTGCAATATGGTTTTCACCTCCCTATTTGACACCTCAGCCATACCATTGGTTTGTGGGTGGTAAGGACTCGCGACACGGTGTTCGATGCCGTAGTCCTTCATGAGTTTCTTCACCTCCCAATTCACAAAGTGGCTACCCCCGTCTGATATCATCATTTTGGGGATCCCGAACCTAGAGATTATGTGCTCTCTGATGAATTTATAGACAGTCCTGCTGTCTGCGGCTCGGGTTGGGATAGCCTCCACCCATCTGGACAGATAATCTACCGCAAGAAGGATATATTCGAACATGTGGCTGACAAGGAATGGACCCATGAAATCGATGCCCCAGGCGTCAAAGACATCACAAATGATGACCGGCTGCATTGGCATCTCATCCTTGGAACCAACGGTTCCTCCCATTCTCTGGCAAACTGGGCACGACTTCGCGAAGGCGGTGGCGTCGCGAAACAGAGTCGGCCAGTAAAAGCCACACTGAAGTACCTTCCATGCGGTCCTCTTCCCGGAGTGGTGTCCTCCTGCCTCCAAGCTATGGCATAAAAAAAGGACACTCTGGTATTCCTCCTGAGGAATACACCGTCTCCAGACACAATCCGGTCCTTCAAAGAAAAGGATCGGATCCTCCCAATGGTAGTGTCTAGCGTCCGACTTTAGTCGGTCGATTTGGCTCTTGGGCCAATCTTCGGGAACTTTCTTGGAGACAAGATAATTTACGATATTGGCGTACCATGGGAGTGAGTCGATAACAAAAATCGACTCGTCAAGGAAGGAGTCTCGAATTGGTGAAACCTCAGAAGTATTAAGATCTTCGAGACAAGAAAGATGATCGGCAACTACGTTCTTCTTTCCAGGTTTATCACGGATGTCCAAATCAAACTCCTGGATAAGTAAAATCCAACGAAGAAGACGTGCCTTCGCGTCCTTCTTCTCCATCAAATATCGTAGTGCCGTGTGGTCAGTGAACACAGTTACCTTGGATCCAATTAGGTGAGATCTGAATTTGTCCAAGGCAAACACTACCGCAAGCATTTCCTTTTCTGTAACTGTATAGTTACGCTGAGCAGAATCAAGCACTTTGCTTGCGTAGTGAATTGCAAACGGGACGCCATCTCTTCTTTGTCCTAACACAGCCCCAACAGCATAATCAGAGGCATCCGTCATGATCTCAAAAGGTAGAGACCAATCTGGGGCTTGCAGGATGGATGCGTCCATGATAATTCCTTGTAAAAGCTTAAAGGCCTCAAGACATTTGTGATCTACAATAAACTCCATGTCTTTGCCTAAAAGCTCAGTTAGCGGTCGGGCAATCTTAGAAAAATCCTTAATAAATCTCCTATAAAATCCAACATGCCCGAGGAACGACCGCAACTGCCTTACGTTGGTTGGTGGCTGGAGTCGTCTGATCATGTCCACCTTGGCAGGGTCAACCTCCATTCCTCTCTTGGAGATGACATGCCCCAACACTATGCCCTCCGTCACCATGAAGTGACTTTTCTCCCAGGAGAGCACCAGATTAACCTCACAACATCTTTTGAGGACTCGGTCCAGATTCCTAAGACAGGAATCGAAAGAATCGCCGTGGATCGAGAAGTCATCCATAAAGACTTCCAGGAATTCACCGACCATTTCGGCGAATACAACAATCATGCACCTTTGGAAAGTACCTGGAGCATTGCATAGCCCAAAAGGCATGCGCCGGAAAGCATAGGTACCAAAGGGGCATGTAAACGTGGTCTTTTCCTGGTCCTCCGGAGCTATGGCTACTTGATTGTAGCCCGAGAACCCATCTAGGAAGCAGAAGAACTCTTTCCCTGCGAGTCTCTCTAGGATCTGATCAATGAACGGTAGGGGGAAATGGTCCTTTTTCGTCGCGGCATTCAGGCGTCTGTAATCCACACAAACGCGCCACGACGTGGGTACTCTCGTCACGATCTCCTCTCCGTCCTCGTTGGTGGTCGTCTGAATTCCCGACTTCTTCGGGACAACATGGATTGGGCCACCCACTTAGAGTCGGAGATTGGGTAAATGAAACCCGCGTTGCACCATTTTTCTATCTCCTTCTTCACAACCTCTCGTAAATTTGGATTCAACCGTCGTTGGAATTCACGAGAGGGTTTGGCTTCATTCTCCAAGTAAATATGGTGCGAACACAGAGCGGGATTTATCCCGTGGAGATCGGAAATGCTCCAGCCTATCGCCTTGCGGTTCTTCTCCAGGATCTCTAGCAAGCGAGATTCCTGCTCCTCGGTCAATTGCGAACTGATAATGACCGGAAATTTCTTGTCTTGGCCCGCAAGGAAGGCATATTTCAAGGTTGTGGGTAGGGGTTTGAGCTCAGGAATAGTGTGATCGTCTAAGAAATCTGGCTCAATCTGCTCTGGTTCAGTGTTGAAAGTGGCTGGATCGTTTTCTGTGATAGTTGCCACCCTGGAGTCGGATCGTCAAAAGTTTCCATACAATCGGCAAACGCCTCGTTCGACTCGTCATCCTCATCTTCCGATTGTCCTAAAGATGTAAGGACTGACAGGCCCAACTGGGCCTCTACGTCATCGAAGATGTAGGGCGATTCAGGCTCAGAGCTGTACTCGTTCTGGAGGATCTTGCAGACTGACTCATGCACTGGATCATCTTCGAAGGAGATGGACACATCGGTGCTGGCTGGGTTCTGTCTCCATGGCCCAACTAAGTCTACATGCTCGCAGTCTGTTCCGGTAGAAGAGTACTCGGTGCTAGATTCGGAATCCGGTCTCTGCCATCTTGTCTGCTTCATTTCAAGTTCCTCATCTCCGCCTGGAGTTTGGAACTGAATCTTCCCATTCTTATAATCAAATAAGGCCCCTGCTGTTCTGAGGAAGGGCCTACCTAGAATGATCTGGGAATCTCTCCAATTGCGAGGGGTTTCCATATCTAGGACAGTGAAGTCCACCATGTATTCTTGCCCCTCGACTTTGATCACAATGTTCCTTAACTCTCCTTGGGACCTCTTAGTTGATTTGTCAGCGAACTGTAGAAGAGCTCTGGATTTCCTAAGAGGTCTGAGATTAAGCCGCTCATAGAGGGTTGTAGGCATTAGATTGATTGAGGAACCATTGTCTAGGAGAGTGCGTGCAAACGCGATGTCATCAACATGACTCACTACATATTGTGCACCCATGTCTCTTCGTTTCCGAGGAAACGAGTTCTTTATTGCACAAGTCGTGGCTACTGATAGAACGTGTTTTTCAACATGGCTTTTGGTTTTCCTGCTAACCCTAGTAGGTGTACATCTCACCTTAAGGTATTTTTGGAATGCAGGGGTCATTTCCACGAACTTGTCAAAGGGGATTGTGACCTTGATATGTTTATTGCAGAATTCAGCCATCTCAGGGTCATCTTTTTGGATTTTTTTGTTTTTCTTCTTTCCACCCTTGAGAGCTCGGGGGAAAGGGATTATTGACTCCAACTCAGGTTCGGAAACTGAAATTTTCTCATTAACTTCGGGAACTGAGTTCTTTACATTACTCTGACTCTGAAACAAACTAGGACTCTGACTCTGACTGAAAAGAAAATGCTGAGGCGAAACCGGTGACGCTTCTTCCGCGACTGCTGGACGATCCTCCTCAGATGGAGGTGCGGGCTCTTCATCGGTCTCGTCTGACTCCATGCGAATGCGAGAATGCTGCTTCGAGAACTTAGATGTCTTCTTCTTCTGCCGGAGATGATGGTGGTGATGCTCCTCCTCTTCTTCCTCCGAGTTCTCCTCTGGTAGAGTGTCGGAGGCTCCTTCCTTCTGCGCCCGTGCCCGATCAGGTATGGTCACGGTCCTTCCGCTCCTGAGGGACATATGTTTTACATTATCATACGAAAGGATCTCATGTTCAGATAAATAATTATCTGAATAGTATACCTGATCTCGAGGTCGGTTCTGGCCCTGGTGTAAGTTGTTCGGGTTGGCCTGAACCTGTGCGGGAATTGGGGTCTTTGGCGCCATGTGTTGGTCCTGGGCACGAGAGACCCGATTGATGTCGGTTCTCATGTCCAGGTAGTCATTCTGTATCTGCTGGACCCTATCAGACAGGGTCTGGATCGCCAAGGTGAGAGAATCCAATTCGGTGAGTTGGGCTTGCTATTGCGTAGATGTGGTTCTGTATTGGCCCTGCTGGCCATGCCGATATTGCTGTTGCTGATGGGACGGTGCTGGCCCCTGCTGATAGGTGCGCTGCTGCTGGTACCCCTATTCTGGCCTGGACTGGAAGCGCGGTATAGGAACGGGTCTGGTTTCTTGGTAGACTGGGGATGGACGGTGTGGTTGATCCTTCCCCATTTCGATCTGCCTGACCATCGGGTCACGGCTATACCAAAGCCCGTTGATCTCGTACACTGGCGGAGGCTCCTCGTATCCCGTCTCCACTTGTGGGGGTGCATGATGGTTCTGCTGGGTGTAAGTCTGGTCCCAGCTGCTCTGAGACCTCGATGCCTGATCCTGTACAAGATGGATTCGATGTACAGGTACAGGTGGTGCAGAAGGGGTAGGTAGCTTGATCTTAGCTACCTTCTCAGAAAGTTCCTCCACTTTCTTCGGTAGGCTCGAAAGAGACTCCATCTCCGCGACTCTCTTGTGGATCTGCTCGACCATGGTAAGCTTGTCGGCAATCATCCCCATGCTGGGAATGAGGTCCTCAGTCAGATCTGCTACAGTCCTTCGAGTTGCCTCATTTGATAGGATTGAGGGAGACAACTGATAGGCCCTTGTGGCCTGCGACCTGCCAGTTTCTGCCATCTGCTCTAAGATCTTCCATACAACATGCTCGATTTTGTTCAGATAGCTTCCTCCACAGGAGGCACTGACTAACCCCTGCATCTCCGGGGTTAGATCACAGAACAAGGTCTGTACTAAGATCGCCTTCGAAATGCCGTGGCATGGGCATTTCTGCACTAAATCATTGAACCTGTCCCATGCTTCATGGAAAAGTTCACTGGGTCCTTGAGCGAAGCTGGCGATCTTCGTTCTCATCTGGTTAGTCCTACTGAGAGGGTAGAACTTTTTCAAGAATAGATCCTTGAACTGCATCCAGGTAGTACATACCACCCCTAAGTTCTTCAGCCAATGAGCAGCCTTATCACCTAAGGCAAAAGGGGTGGCCTTCAGCCGGATATAATCTTGGCCAACATTGGGATGGCTAAGATTATTGCACACCAGTTCGAAGTCACGGAGGAAAGTGTATGGTTCTTCAGTGAGGTTTCCGTTGAACTTCGAAAGCAGACTAAGGAAGTGGGGCTTCAGCTCAAATGCCTGGGCGGGAACTGCGGGTGCTAACCAGTTCTGAATCTCTTTCTCCGCCGGGTTGTAGGTATCGACCATTGGTCGGTCGATTCCTCCAACTACAATAATCTGTCCCATTCGCGCCGTAAGATCTGCATTCTTCTGTTCGGCTTCGGCAAGGCGAGCAAGAATCTGTCGTATCTGGTCCGCATCCGGTGGCATCCTTGGCGGCATCTTGTCCTCTAATTCTGGGGATTGGGAAATAAGATCTGGTTAGAGGGCAAATTAAGGAAGGGATTACCGAGGCAATGGTCTTCCTCGGTAATCTCGGAGGAGATGAACGGTTGGTTTGAGAGTAACCACCCCGAGCATGAGGGAACCAGGACTCAAGAGGGTCATGAGTCCTGGGTGGTCCAAGGTGCGCTCGAACCGATAAAGATGAGTTACTTGGGGGACTTATAGAGAGATCGGTGAATAATGCGTCGAGATCTCCCCAGTCACTCATCTTGATGAAGCGAGAAGAAGATAGGATTTTACTCCTACCTGAAGCAAGCACAAAGAACAATCCAAGACCCTGGGTTCACACTCAACACAGTGAAGGACTCGAAATCGAATCCAATTAATCTTGTAGTTTTTAAGTGTGATTTTCAAGCAAAATAAGCAAGGATTACGCGGCCTATAGGGAAGTCGGCTCAGAGCCGGATGCGTCTTCCCTGTTTAACCTGTCGCCTAAGATACCGCCGCTCCTTCCTTTCTTCGCTCCTATCCCAAGCCGATGGATTCAATGACCACGCCCCTATCTACCTGCAAGCAGGCGGAGGCTGACAAGGCCGGAACTTCACCCCGGGGGGTTACTGGCAGCTTGTCGCAAAGTGTCGCAATTTCGCCCCTATCTACCTGAGACAGGCGGAGGCTACTTGGTACTAGTCAAAGAATCTGAAATTATTCGACTTGTGATATTTGCTAGGATCAGTTAGAACGTGATATGGAAGGCGGGGATTTGGGCTCTGCCTTAAGGTGTTCACACACACTCAAGTACCCTCACTCAGCCTGAATACAAGGTCGGGGATTAATCTCCCGCAAACAATTTTCAAATTTTATTCCTTTTTTTTGGTCAATACTGTTTAGCAGTCCCGATTTTTAAGTTAGGTTATCACTTATTAAGTCCACCACAAAGCACGCCTATCGGACAGTCCCAATTTCCTGTTTAATTTAAATGAGAAAATCAGAGGGGGAAATCGAGAAAAGCCGATGCATGAAAAATCGATGATGCTTATGCTGAGTGAAGAATACTTACAGTGATCCCTTCGCCTTTTTTATGCAGGATGCAATACAGAATTGAAAGCTTTTTAATCTAGATGCAAATGCAAACGATGAAAGCCGCTCCTAGACAGGCAGTTCTATTAGCGTGAAGAACAGGTTAATTTGGCTAAGTACTGTAGTCTAAGTGTGTCTTTTAAGTGAGTTGTGTGGTCCTAATGATTACGAGCACAAGCACATCCTAGAGTGGCTCGGGGAGCCGCTAGTGCAAGCTAAGTTACAATTCACCCACACAGCACACGGGGACACGGTTCCACTATCTTTACAGACGCGAGAACCCAAACGGGAACCACTGGAAATGATGCGAAAAAGAAATAAAATAAAAAAAATACAATGCCTCTCTTTCACTCAATAAAGTTAAAACGCTAGATCCTCGAAGCGTCGTCGACTCCTCGCGTTCCTCGCACAGAAACAAATTGAGGTCAGAGAGTGACACAAAAAATAAAATAATGCAAAGAAATAAAGGAGAGAAAAAGTAATTACAAGAAAACCGGGGGTCAGACTACCCGGGGATAGAAAATCAATCACTCAAAAATTCACTAAAATTTAACCTAAGCCGTGCCTCCCCGGCAACGGCGCCATTTTGATAAGCGTCCAGCACCCTATGTTAATCCGGGCAGATTAATGTCCAAATTAATGTTTAAGTTGTTCGTTGCAGTCAGATACGAGGGGCTAATCAAAAACCACTATTAATTAATGTCGAGTTAATTTCAAGCGGTAATTTTTTTACTTGGTGGAAGTCCAAGGTCGATCTCAGGGAGGCATCTGTCTCCTTAGGTAGATTTTAGCAAATATCCAAGTGTTAGATTTTAAGGAATTATTTTTTTTGTCTTTTTAATTTCAATGCAGACACATGCAACCAGCAGGCCAATATAACGTTCAATTCAATTATGATATCAAATGAAGTCCAAAAATTCTAAAAATTGGCCAGATGCTTAATAATGATGAAAATGAGTTTCCCTAATTTTTTTGGATTTTTAAGACACTAAATGGATTTACTGGGAATTAAATATGCAGACAGGGTGATTTTCACTATTTAATTATTAATAAATAACAAATCAAAATTTTTTCGAGAAATAAAATTATCCTAGATGGCACTAATGATAAGGGATCCAGGAAAATTGACAGATCTGAATTTCAATGTGAAATGAATTTATTGGAATTAAAATAAGAAAATCACTCAACAATTTATTTAGGCCTCGATATGAGTGCAAATGACATGAAATTTTTATGGCACGTTAAGAATACTGTCCTTAAGCTACTATGAATTTTTGAGAATTTTTGGAACCACAGAGAATTAACTACAAATTAAAAGGTGTCACGGGGCAAAATATTTAAAAAATATACCAATTAATTCATTAATAATTCCACTGAAATACAAAAATGTGACACGTGGACCAATAGACAGAGGACAAGTTTCTCAACAAAATGCAATTTTTAGATTTAAAAAATGATGTAAAATGCAACCTAGGGATGCGTGCAAACACAGGGGTGTAAATGCAATACAGGAAAATAAAAATACATAAAGCAAATATGCGGACAAGGACTAAAATGCAATTACCTATAATGTTGGGGACTCAAGTGCAATTTCTCCAACAAGCACGTGCTCCTCACGTGGGCTCAGCTTCACAGGGACCTTTTTGCAATATTGGAAAGCTCTAGGGGCCTCTGTGTCAATTTCCCACGCCGCACGTGCTCCTCACGTGGGCGGCCTAGGCTCGGATGGCTGCGGAGGCTTGGGGCTAGGCTCGGGCGCCTCTGGAGGTCCGGAGTGAGGCTCGGAGAAGAGGCTCGGGCCGAGCTACGTGGCAAGCTGTGGATCGTTCGATCAACGTGATCGAACGGATGGCTGTGCGTCTGCTCCGACGATCCTCCGCCGCCTGCGGAGGAGATGGTGGGGCTCCGACGAAGGTGCCTCAGCTCCGCCCGTCCTTCCTCGTGTCGATGACGCTCTCCGACTTGTCGGAGATATCCCAGAAGACGCGTGGCGATGCGGCGGAGATGTTGGTGGTCTCAGGAGCGACGGAGGGCGGTCTGACGTCGATGGCGATGAAGCTCGAAGTCTTCTCCGACGAACTTCCGTTCAATGAGCAAAGGGGCACCTGCAGATGTTAGAGATAGAGCCGGAGCTCGTGCGTGCACTTGTGGAGTTGTGAAGGTAGTCGGCGGGGCCTAAGGAGTAATGGAATGGGTTGGCGATGGTGCTCCGGCCAAGTGGCGGAGCTGGAGCTGATGGAGGATGAAGTGAGGTGGCCGCGAAGATGAGAGCTCCGACGCAGAGCTCGGCAGAGTGGAATGGAGGCGTGGGAGTGACCGGAGGCGGAGAATAAAAAGCGAGAAAATCGACGAAGGCAAGAAAAGAAGATCGGAGAAGAATGGAGGGTTCACCTGGGGATTGGAACTCCTTCTTGGGTTCCAGGTCTTCGCTCGAGGGACCGGTGGTGTCCCGAGCTCAAGCAGCTGCTCGGAGGAGTGGCTGCGACACGGCGGTGGGCCGAGGATCTCGCCGGAGAAGATGACCGGTCTTCGCTCGAGGAATAGGTCGCTTGCTGTCACCAAACGGTTGCTCCGAGATCGGGGTATCTCTCAGGGTTGGCGGATAGGGCTGAAGTTCGTCGGTGGTCGAGTATTTAAGGGAGGAAGGTCTCGTCGGGGTTGTTAAAGGGGCGAAGTTCGTGGAGGTCGTGGGACGTCTATAGTGGAGGTGGTGGCAAGTGGGGTAGTTGGCGAGGATGAGTTGCGAGTGGGGAAGGTCGTGGGAGAGAGGGCGGACGGCGAAGGTGGATGACGTGCGGCCGAAAATAGAAAGGGGGCGCCCCTCCCGCAAGGCGGAGATCGTGGGAGAGAGGGGTGCCAGAGGTAGGAGACGGAGCCCTGGCCGTTGGATCTTGTGATCCAACGGCCTAGATCAAAGCGTGAAGGGATGTATAGGATTAGATCAAGGCGATGTGATAAGAGGCCGTGATGGCGCCACGTGGAAGCAGCTGGGCGAAGCGCGAGCGAGCGGCTGGGATCAAGTCAAGGTGACGCGATCTGAGGGTGCTGAAGCTGCCACGTGTCGTGGAGAGGTAGCGACGCGAACGAACGGTTTGGATGAGGGGTTGAGGCTAATCGAGCGGTTAGGATCCAAGAGCTGATTGAGCGACTTGGATGAGAGGATCGCGGGCGTGATCAGATGGTGTACACGCCGCCACGTGGCGAGCTCTGGAAGAGGCGCGGACGGGCGGGTCAGATGAGACAAGGGGATGATCTGACAGTGTGGATTTGAGGCGCATGTGGAAGCAGCCAAGCCGTTGGATCTAGAGCGTAATCCAACGGCTGTGGCAGCGGGCGGATGAGGCAAGGGATGCGGGCCGCGTGGCGCAACCAGAGGGCGCCACGTGGCCTGCTGTGAATGGCTGAAAGAAAATATATGTGTAGAGAGAAAAGAGGGCCGAATTTGGAAAAACTTAAAACATGAAAGTTGTAGATCTCGATGAGATCTACAAGTTTCATGTTGATCAAAGACGGAGATGAGGTCAAATATGATACATAAATAAAAAGATACAAATATACATATATGTAGTATACAGAGTGGCCCAAAATCCAACTTTCTCATACGAGCTCCAAATTGGATGAAATTAGTCTTATTTTAAAGGTCTTTTAATGTGTAGTATTCTAAGAGTAAGTAGACCTAGTTCGGAGTTTGTATGAGGGATTTATGTGCATTTTAGTGTACAGGGGTTCTAGGGCTTTATTGACTAATTTACAAGGGGGATTTTTGGCATTCTTCCCTATATTATTAACTAAGGAGTACATATTATAAGGAAGAGGTTATTTTAGTGAGTGGGTATTTTACAAGAGATTTTGGCTTCTTATTTGAATGCAAATGGACTGCTAAAATGAATGTATTATATATGTATGCATGAGTGCTATTTATGCATTATAAAGGGAAATATGCCTCTATTTACTCGGGAACAAGGCTCTATTTTTGACTTTTTAAGTGATGAATCACAGATTCATCAGTCACTCATGTAAAAAATCATGAAAAGAACAAGAGTATTTTACATGGAGATCCCCAAACTTTCCATCTCACATCAATGGGGTTCCCAAACTTGCAGACATAATGACTCGAGCCTCATAATATTTTAAAGGTGATAATGTGGTCCCTCAGTGGTCCAAATGATGTTGCATGTAGAGGCGTAATCAAAGCGAACGTGAGCAAACCTACCCAAGTTGAGTCCTATTTGTTTAATCTATTTAAGGATTTTGATTCGGCTTGGTTGGTACACTAAAAAATGGTGTTTAAGTTTGGTTTGACTTGGTTCAGGGTCATAAAGATTTGATTTGGCACATCAATGCCATGTTTTAGAACAAACATTGAATAAATATCCATTTTATACACTTTTTTGCATTGATTAAGCCTTTTTTTAGAACAACCTTTCAACCATATACATGTGCACTCATTTCCACTTTAATCAAGCATCGATAAGGTTTGTATATATAATATGGTTGATTTTATCCTTGATTAAGAATCACATAATTTTTTAAGAACTTTTATATTTAATACTTAATAAATAGTTACTAAATCTTCATATGTTCTATCCATGGATACATACACACTTTTAAATACATACATAGGATTCGTTTGTGTTTGTGTGCATGCATGTATGCACATTTAATTGAACCTTTAACCAATCGATCTTGAAAGAACCTACTTGATCGAGGGTTGGTTCCTTCGTATAAATGAATTTAAACCTGTGTTTAAGTTTGGTTCATTTATTTTCAAAACAAATCTTAATCATATTTTTGACAAAACAAATCTGAGTGAATACCATACTTAGATAATTTTCTTACAACCTTAGTTGCGTGAATTGAAAGGATCAAAAGGAGGCTATGTTGTTACCTTTAAAATACTTTGAAACTCAAATAGTTACATTCATAAGTTTTGGAGACCATATTGATATCAAATAGAAATACAGGGGCCTCCCAGTAAATTAAAAACAAAAATCAGTTGTCTCGTTAACCGAAGAACTCCACCCGCATGTACCAGAAAAAAACCCTAGAACTCGAAGCGGGGTGCGGCGCCGCCGCCCCGAAGAACGAGGGTTTAGGAAGATCTGGGGCTCTCTCCCCTGCCGGCGAGAATGGGGGCGATGAGATCGCGGAAACGGAGACCTGTGGAAGAGGAGGAGGACAATGAGCTCGCAGCGGTGATCCTCACCAGCAGTGACGATGAGGAGGCGAATCGCGACCTCACCATCGAGATCGTGGAGAGAGCAAGGAGACGGCTGGAGGCAAAAGGCGCTGCCTTGACTGGTATTAGGATCGCGGAGGATGTGGCCGGAGTGGTTGTCGATGGTGCGAAGAAGAAACGGAAGAAGGAGAAAGGGAGCTGGAAGAAGGTGGATGCGGTCGTGGAGGTTGAGGTGGAGAGGAAGAGGAAGAAGAAGAAGAAGGAGAAGACGCATGAACCTGATGGGGGTGCTAAAGTTGTAAGCTTTCTTCTTCTTCTCATTGGCATTTTATTAGAATTGGACAATGAACATGACGTGATTGCCACTGGATAACCAAGTTAAATGCATTAAGATTCCTATCTCTTCTAGGTTTGGTTAAGTGATGACATCTTATTATAATGCCCACGGATTGTTTACATATTGTTAAATTGCGCTACCCTGAGTTTGGTATCCAGAAAAGACCCCTCTTCCGGTTCATTACCAATCGTGGGGGACAACCAGGTCGGCCGCCCCTGACCGAAGGAGACCCCGAATCCCCAAGGACCAGCCAACCACGATTCCGGATGGGAACTCATTGGTTCAAAGGAAGTTCCCATTGAAGTTCAATATGAATCCTTGGGTACCTATCATGAGATTTATGGGAACTACCCTCGGATCTCGTCTCTGGTCTTCTTTCCCATCTTCCAATTTTTTCACTTATGAGAGGTCTCATTTCGCTGTAGCCAGGACTGAAAGAATAATCGAAGGGCCTTCAATGATCGGGCGGGATGGCTGACTTAACGCGTGTGAGGTGAGCTGGTTGTTCTGCTGAAGCAGAGCTGGGCTGGTTGAGCAGCTTAGACGGGAGACTGAAGCGGCATTTGATGCAAGGGCTGCTTCGCGCATTCGTGCTTCACTCGTTCGCTGTTGCGTAGTGTTCTTTGCGCGCTCTCTCTTGCTAGCTAGCTTGCTTTGTTCTAAACCAGTCGCGATATATAGTCTTTTCCCTGTCTTGCCTTTCCGAGTAGTCCAATGTCCAAGCTTATTAGAGTAGGGCCTCCGGATCGGGAAGGCAAAAGGGATTAGGCCTAGGGCAATCGTCAGGTAGAAATCATCCATGCTTGCCCCTATGACTCTTCTCTCATTCCTTTCCTTCCTCACCCCCGCATTCTCCGCCCCTTTCTATATAGGTCTGTAGGGGTTGCCTTCTTCACGGGGTTGAAGCAGGTGGGCAACTAGCTTGAAGTTCGCTTCTCTTGCTGCTCATCACCCAACCCTTAAATATATACAAGGAAAAGTGTGAGGGGATTGGAAATCTTTCGAGTGAAATAATATTTTAAAAATCAACCAAACATCAAGGCTTGTGTTCTATGATGGGGCCCTCTTGGATTTACATCTAAATGTCAATATTGAAGACAAACATTTAGTTGCAATCTTCATCGATACAGAAAGGTGATTTGGTGAATTCGTAATGATTTGCTCATAGTCGATCTGTGGTTACCGGCGAAGATCGGAATTGGGGCTGCTGCTAAGAGTGAGCCAAGGATTGTAGATTTGCCAAGGGTTGGATGATTCAATTTGGGAATGGCCGCGTAGATTTTATTTCTTTATGTTTAGTTGGAAAAAAGAGATCATTTCTAAAATGTAGGAATCTAATTTTATTACACTTGGTGGGAGAATAATAAAATGGATGCTTATCGAGGTTGAAGGTTTGCTAAAGTTGTGTGAAGCATTTTAACTAAAGTTGATAAAACGGAGATAGAAGTGGATTAGCTCATAGAGCTTGTTACGATGAAATGATGGTGCACCTTGCAAGGTGAATAAAAATATGTTGGGCAATTTAGAGCATGAATGCTATCAGTTTATGCTTGGTCATTTCTTTAGTTTCTAGTTGCATTGTTCCTTTCATTATATAACGATATATGAAAGTTTGATTAGTAATTCAAAATTTAGATAACAATTTGATTTGTGTCTTTGATTTTGTACGAAGGGTTATTCCCATGACTTGGCTAGGTACTAGCCGAGCCATTCATTTTTGTTGCAATTAATCATTCATAAATCAAATCGTTGATATAATTTGAAATAAAAAATCCTTGTTATTGAAGCAAGAATAAAACCTATTTTTATTTTTGTAAGTGTTTTTTATTATTCGCTTATTAATTTGGAGAAGACTTATGATTCGGTCACACGTGAGATATTGTGGAGAGTTTTGGAGAAGAGACAAGTACATGCCTATACATTAACCTCATAAAGGATATGTATGATAGAGCTTTATCTTGCGTAAGAGTCCAATCTGTGAAGACTGACTATTTTGACATCAACATTGGTTTACATCAAGGTTCAATTTTGAGTCCATTTCTTTTTACTTTGATTATGATCGAGTTGACAAATCACATTCACGATGAGATCTTGATGTATGTTATTTGTTGATGATATTGTGTTGAATGATGAGACTAGAAATGGAGTAAACGAGAAGCTCGAGGTCTGGAGATATGCATTGGAGACTAAAGGACTTCGTATAAGTAGGGCTAAGACTGAATATATGGAGCGCACTTTTGATGGAAGCAATGATGAAGGAATCAAGGTGTAGATTGGTGACGATAACATTCAGAAGAGAGATTCTTTTAGATACCTGAGATCTATTTTGCAACACGATGGGGAAATTAATGGAGATGTTATTGATAGAATAAATGCAGGCTGGCTTAAGTGGAGAGGAGCTTCTGTTGTTCTCTGTGATAAGAACATTCCTTTGAAAATCAAATGAAAGTATATTGCAGCCCAAGAAGTGTTGGAAAGAGACTATACGAAGGGATCTTAGTTTTTTTGGATATGAGCCCGAGATTGACCCAAGATAGATCTGAATAGAGGCGAAGAATCCATGTAACCGACCCTACTTAATTGTGTAAAAAGGCCTTGTTGCTGTTGTTTTTATAATTACTTATCGAACGAGACTACAATAAAAAATATAAATGCAATCAAAATAAATAAAAAGAATAATAAAAATACATAATCTCAGTAAAATAAAATAATTAATATATAAGAATACTTAAGAATAAGAAATATAATTAATTTGATCGTCTATAATTACAACTTAATTCATTTACTTATTCAATTTGCAGCGAACTTTGTTTTAAACTGACATTATAACAATTAGTAGTTGAGAGAAAAAGAGAACTCTTTATTCTTATCCACCATTATGGTCCAACTTCAATGACTACTTCAAGTCGAAAGTATTAATAATGATTTAACTGCAAAAAGCATAATTTTACACATGGATCCTTTCATTAGGTCTCAATGAAAATTTGATTGTTGTAACATATAAAAAATACATCTTCTCCTTGATCACTATTATTACTACTACTACTACTAGTATTATCATCCTCATGATCCTTATTCGTGTAAATTACTACCGTTTGGCCTTTCTTGAAATAATTTTATGATCTTTTTTTTGCTCTTCTTGATCTTCTTCTTCTTTTTCCAAATAATTGGTTAATTTGTATGACCATCGAGGAACCTTTTTATTGATGCCGTCTATTGCAGTAAATTATTTCTAATTTAGCGTTTTTCTTGATGTTTGGAATCAATTCCTCTTTGTTCTTAGGTTTGACATTATGAAGAACATTCACCCATTCAAGGTATTGGGGTTAAAGAATTATCAGTTTGTGTCGATAATGATTTCTCAAAATCAACAAATTCATTTTTTTAAATCTTCACATTCTTGTTAATTATTAAGAAATATACTATGAATTTTATTTATCCAAATCGAATCCTCTGTAATGGAATTCGTTGCGGAAAATTATTAAATCCTTTATGTGAAAAAATAAATTTTCTAGCCGTTGCACTGCAATCTTCTTTAGAGACACCATTTTTATTTGGAAATTTTCCATAGGTTGACTCATCTGCTCAGGAGGATGATAGTGTCAGGTTGGACGAATCCGTACAGGAGGAACCAGTTGGAAATCCTGATTATGAAGTCACTGAAGTCAACAATGTTGAGGACAACATGGTTCTTCGAAAGCTTCTTGTACGTTGGTCATGTTATCTTTTTTCCTGGTCTTTGTAAATATTTCCCCGCATCTGTATGTTTAGATTTTTGTTGTTCTTGATGTGTAGAGGGGACCTAGGTATTTCGATACACAAGTTTGCAATGTGCAATCGTATTGCTTCAATTGTGGAGAGGAAGGTCATGTTGCTGTCAACTGCACTGAGGAGCGGAGACGGAAGCCCTGCTTTGTCTGTGGAGCATATGGTCATAATCCAAGGCACTGCTTACAGGTGACATTAATTGATGGCCTCCAAATAGTTGTAAAATTTTCTTTAGTAGTACGACTGGCTTTTTTGGACAATTTTTATGGGAAATAGAAATATAACAGCTGGCAGTCACCCTATTTCATGCATGTAATGCGTATCATGAAACTCAGCTAGTGGATTGCTTGTTTTGTTGAAGTAGCATTAAAAACAATAAAGTGTAGTTGATTGGAGATTTATTAAGACATTCTCTTTCTATTCTAGATCAGCATGTAGACTAATGCATTTTGCATATCAGGCATTCTGAAGTTACCTTAACTTTGTGATTGCATTACCAATGTGACCCCCAGTTTAGTATCACCAACTTCTGCATGAATTCGATAACTATGAGGGGCAGTGAATCCACATAATGCCAAAAGTTCATTTTGGAAATGTTAACATAAATTTCTGATAAAAAATGATCACATATTTTCATGCTGACCAATTACTTGGCCCTCATTCATGTGCGATCATGCATCTAATGAATCATAATATGGGACAATATATATTTGCTTTCAAATTTATCTACACATCAGTCAGTCCTTGAAGTATCATGCCTTAACTCTAATGAGAGCCTTTGTTCTTGTCATTTTCATCTCAAGAAATCACATGTATGGAAATGAGACTCCTGTGATTCACTAAACCAGCTTGAATACGCGTGCTCTCAAAAGGAAGATCCAATATTGTTACTGACGTAGGCAAAACTTTATCAGTTGTGGCTTGTTTTCATGTCTCAAAACCTGTTTTGTCATTAATTTAATAATAGCAAAGGAAACCCATTAGAAAGGGTTTCATTTTGCGATTATTGGAATGGATCGATTACAGGAAATTTTGTTGATGCTGAAAAGGGTACACTAGAAAGACAACCAAGTTTTTCCCACTTTGAAGGGTCTGTTATACATATTCTGCCTTCCAAGCTAATCTAATTTGGGTCCATCCATGCTAAAAAATGTTTTATCTCTTGTTATTTTAAGCCTCTTCCTCATACTCCCGAACAGAGAACTTTTTGGTCATGTTCTACTGTCCTTCAACAAGTTCTTATATTTTGTCTACAGATGTCACACCACCATTTTATATTATACTCTCATCACTGAATCCAATTCGTCATTACATGCGAGCGTTTACACTCACATACATTCTCTGCTCATGTATATAGTTAATCATCTAAGACTCCGAATTATAAAGCACGTCAAGTCTCATTGCAGTTCTATATTGAATACTTTGACCTGTAATGATTTTTTATCAGAAAGATTAGTTGGAGCTTCTTTCTAGATTAACACCCCTATATTAATTCCTTGAGTGACGTTCATCTGTTTCTTCAGGTTGCTAGACTAATTCCAAGTATTGAGAAGTTTTTCATTTGGAATTCAATGTATAAGCTTTTCTTCTGCCACATTTTGAAGTGTCGTAGCATTGAATGAACTTACGTTGCATATACTTCGTTCTTGTGCCATTTAAATCAAAACCTCTTCTTTTCATGGCAATTTCTTATCTTAGTGCTCAAGTTGTCATCAGAGAACATGCACCTCTCCATGGATATGCTTCCTTAGTTTATAATCAAGGAGAAGGCTAACTCTACTCAAAACTGATCCTTTGTGTGGTAAGATATGACCCTGATATAAATATCATCTATCTCAGTTGATGTCCTGATACATGCTAAGTTATACAGATATCTTAGGATGTCTATATACAGAACTACTGCTCTCTTCTCTAGAATTCTCCACATGGTACCTCTTATAATAACGCAAACCTTTTCAGAATAAACATATGCCTTCTTCGAAGTAAATGCGCTCTGATTGTGGAATTTACGTGATGGTTATATGCTTATACTTGGATCAAAATTAAAGAGGACAGGATGAAGAAAAATATATCTAAATTAACATCTAAATGAGAATGTGACTTACAGTACAGCCTGCTTGTACCAGAAGTCTAATGAGTCAACTGTGCAAGAGCTTAAACAAGTCTATGAAAAATAGATCCCAGGTATCTAAAGGAATCTCTCTTCTAAATGTTATCATCACCAATCATAATCAAAGCTCAAATCTTTGAAACAAGTTTAAGCCTTGATCAGATCTTCGCATTATGCTTGTTTTTGAAGGTTACCAACATGCTTGACTTATAAAGTTGAGGTTGATGGGAGGTGATTGTATGATTAGATGGGGTGCAGATCTTGAGTCTTGATAAGACTTGCCCCTTCAATGGTATTAATGCCAAGGATGTGGATCTTCAGTTCATGAGTTCCTCACGTGTCAGATTGCCAGTTTGGTGTATTATGCAATCTGAATTACATGGATGGATGCATGTGGCTTTGATGAGTTTTCAAGGAATTTCTAGATAGAAGCGGAAGATGGGTGCGGGCTAACATACAGAGGCATCATGTTTGAAGCTATTCACTATCGGTCCTAAGGGCATTGTGGACACAGAAGAATGCTTTGTTCCAGTCGGAGGCAAGGTTTGAAATATGGATATCGAATTGGTCGGTTTGGAAAGAAATATATTGAGGATATATCTGGATATATCGATGATATCGGTGGGAATCTCGGGAATAACACAAAATTGATTTTTTCGTAAATTAAGATCATCTTAGTTCTTAAAACAATAAATAACATACAAATATACATATATGCAAGAATGATGTGTATTTAGCACATCAATACACATTATATCACATATACCACTGATGTCTAATGTTGCAAAAATATGTAATTGTACTTGGTCAGTCAGCTCACTGATTAGGGATTAATCAACAATCAGGTAATTAAGCCTTTTGTCATTTTGATTTTTTGATTTTTTAATATATAAATCATTTTTATACATATATTTTTTTTTCATATATTCTTACATATTTACATAAATTTGTACATTTTGTATTCCGTCATAATGGAATAAAGGAAGTCATAAAATTTAAATAAAATATTAAGCATATTAGAATAAGTTTCTTTTGAAAAATGGAACAACAACAAAGTCTTTTCTCACATTAAGTAGGATTGGCTACATGGATTCTTTGTCTCCATTAAAATCTATCTTGGGTCAATCTTGGGCTTAGTTCTGAAAAACTAATATCTCTTCGAATAATCTCATTCCAACACTTCTTGGGCCTTCCTCACCCTCTCTTAGCCGGCTTAATATTCCAAAACTAGCATCTCCTAACTGGTGCGTTAGCCGACCTCCTTTGCAAATGGTCAAACCATTTTAAGTGGTTTTCTCGCATCTTATCTTCGATCGGAGCTACACCAATTTCTCTTTTGATTGCATCATTCTGAATTCGATTTTTACGTGTGTCCACACATCCACCGTAGCATTTTCGTTTCTGCTATTATTATTCTCTGCGCATGTCTATGTTTCACATGCCAACATTTAGATCCATAGAGCATAACAGGTCTCACGATTGCTTTATAAAACTTTCCTTTGATTTTCAAAAGAATTTTCTTATCGCAGAGAATAATAGAGGCTCCTCTCCACTTTAGCCAACCTGCATTTATTCTATTAGTAACATCTCCATCAATTTCCCTATCATGTTGCAAAATGGATCTCAAGTATCTAAAAGAATCTCTTCTGAATGATATCGTCACGAATCTTCACCTCGATTCCTTCACCATTGTTTCCATCAACAAAAGTACACTCCATATATTCAGTATTAGCCTGCTTATACGAAATCCCTTAGTCTCCAATGCATGACTCCATATCTCAAGCTTCTCATTTACTCCATCTCTAGTCTCATCAATCAACACAATATCATCAGTGAATAGCATACGCCAGGGTATCTCATCCTGAATGTGACTTGTGACTCAAAGCAAAACCTTGATGTAGACCAATGTTGATATCAAAATAATCAGTCTTCCTAGATTGGATCCTTACACAAGATGAAGCCCTATCATACATATCCTTTATGAGGTTAATATATAGGACATGTACTTGTCTCTTCTCCACAATATCTCCTGTGGGACAGAATCATAAGCCTTCTCTAAATCAATAAAAAACATATGGAGGTTCTTCCTTTATCTCTATAAATCCCCATTGTTCTCGTCAGCAAGTGGGATAGCTTCAATAGTTGAGCGACTTGACATGGATCTGAATTTTTTTTCTTTTACTTTGGAAACTTGCCTCAACCTTCTTTCGATCACACTTCCCAAATTTTCGTAGTGTGACTCATCATCTGTAATTTGAACAATTTTGAATGAAATAAAAATTAAATAAAAAATCTTCATGCAAAAATTGACCAACTAGGATGACTATTGGGATGTTTCAATCCATGGCCAGAGGGATATTATGTTATGAACTATGCCTTGCCTTGTATGCATTGTGGTTATGTTCTCATAGTGGTAGTATATGATTCAGTTTTTCTATGCATTTTTTTCTGTTAATGAAATTTGATGACTGCTTAGTTTGAGAGGCCATTTTTGGCTTCTCCATAAATATTATAATTCTGAAATGAAGTCAAAATTTTCAGACTTAACTAGGTTGCTAATATCACCAATATGTAAATTGCATTGCATGATTAGGTTTCTGGTTTGCTGTTATCATATTTACGTTTTGTATTTCCTCTCTATTTATTATTTTCATGTCATGTGAATTGTGCATCATATGTTCTTTACAACACAGGGGCAGGATTGTTTTGTATGCAAGAGAAGGGGTCATGTTGCAAAAGATTGTCCAAATAAACGTCAAAGGGGCGTCAGAGATCTCAAATTTTGTCTACAGTGTGGAGATTATGGTCATGACATGTTTTCATGTAGAAACCCTTACTCGCCTGAAGACCTGCAGGTAGGTGACTCTTGTATTACTATTTTCATTAAACAAAGTGTGATAACAAACAAAAGTTGACCGGGTACTTTGCTTGGTTTCGATGCAGGAGATACAATGTTACATGTGCAAGGAATTTGGTCATCTTTGTTGTGTTGACTTCCATGATTCAGCCCCTATTGGAGTCTCTTGTTACAACTGCGGGCAACGTGATCATGCTGGTGTGGTAAGTATGATATTTCGTGTACCCAAATACGCTCAAAGAATACATTGTACTGGTTTGCCCCTTTTGTTACAAGTAATGATGACATGAATATTTCATAGGGATGTTGTAAGCAGCAAATGCAGAAGATGAAAACTGATTCGCCTTCTCTACTTTGTCACATGTGTGGTGAAGAAGGGCATTTTGCTAGGGGGTGTACAAAAAAACTCAAGGTTTGTTGCAAACAGAGTGATTATAGGCTCTATCTTTACTTTAAACAAAATAATGCTACCTTTTAAAGGATAGTTCAAGTGACAGTTTCATTAAATAATGCAGCCTGATAAGTGGGTTGATGAAACATCGATGCCATCTAGGGAACCCAAGAAGCACACCGATAAGGCTGGGTCAAAATCGGCTCCTCCCTACTTGGGTAAGCCTCACAAAAAAAATATGCAGTGCGAATGGGCCCGTGATTCTCGCAGCACGTTGGGCAAGAAATTTGAAGCCAAAGGGTTTAGCAAGTCATCTCCGATGGGAACACCCAGACAAAGCCGCAAGTGGTTTCCACCAGAACCACTCATCAGATATAACCATCATGGTTGGACTGGTGGCGATTCTCCCTGTGCACTGGGTGGGTAGTAAGTTAGAAACTAATGGGTTTCGTAAGCCATATCCATTGGTACCTCTCACTGGAAGCCACAAGCGTTTTTCAACGGAATAAGTAGTAAAAATTTACGTCATTCCTGCAGAAAAAAAGTTTGGATAGGGTAGCAAATTGTCTGCTTTGTCTGTAAGTGCTGAATGCTCAGGAACGAAGAAAGCACAAGACCGTGAAAAAGATGACAGCATCGTTAGATTTGCTGGTGATATGTGATTAGAGTTCCCGACCATAATCCAAAGTCATGGGATGAGAGCAGGCAGGAACTGATAACTGTATTATTGGCATCAGATTCAGAAGTGATATTTCAGGAGCTCTCTGTGGTGCTCTTCTGTACACAAGTTTTGAAGTTTTACCCTCAAGTGGATGTTTAGTTACAGAAGCCAAAAAAGGCGGCGATCTTTTTCGCATATTTGTTATTCAATTACACCTTAGTCTCAATTTTATTTGGCCAATTTTGGTTGTATGCCAGAATTTAGTGAACACAGTCTGAGAGAAGTTCAGTCAGTGGGCAGATCCCCTGTAACATTAATTGTTTTGTTTTACCTTTGCTTGTATTGTAACATGAGGGCGACGAGCGTGTGGTGGCAATAAAGTTGTTATTTGGCATGATTTTGCTCTGACATCTGTTTATCATAATGATGTTTCAACTCATCTTAGCCGATGCGTCAAGGAATGCAAACTGGATGTTAGAAACATCTCAGTCATGTTTGCTTCCATATATTTGTATGGAAGCTCATGATCGGAGCATGGATGGATGTGTGTATGCGGTGCACATGCAAAGTATACTACATACGCAATGATAAAGGAGCTCTCTATGACCATAAACCATAGAGATCCATGCAAAATGTAAATGGTATTCTTATCCTTGCCAGCTTCATCTTGTCGCTCTTGCTAACAAACATGCATAATCCATTTTTTGAAGTATGCTTCTGGATATTCCATAGTCTCAATAGTTAGTTCTAGGACTCCCAATCAAAAAGCAACGTTTATGAAAATGTGTGGGAGTACTGGGAATCAAACTTTTTCTCGCCATCATGTGTATTCACAATCTGAAACTCTATGTCTCATCGATCCTCTATGGATTGCAATCAAGTTCGTTGGGGGCGTTGGGACGGAGTGTGGGAGGAGGGGACTGCCGATGAACTTATTGGCATCGGACTCATCTGTGGGGTAAATGATTTGCTAGTAGGGAGCGTAAGTGCATGAGAGGACTGGATTCACTGAAGGTACAATCACCGGAGGGCATGAGAGCTTGGGTCAGCTTGCCAGGATGCGAAAGTCAAAGGGACTCTTGCAGTGGCCGCTTTTCCGCACTCTCGTGGTCGGGGTGATTGCTCTTTGGGTCTTGGTGCCAAATCTTCGAATCTGGTCAGCTCCCATCACCCATGCTGACAAGGGTCTGGCGAGCTCAGTATGTCCGAACTTGCTTTCTGTCTATTGGCTTTTGGGCGCTCCAAGCTTAAAGTTATCCTACTTCTGGAGGTGGCTTTCATGCGCTCTGCATTCAGGCTGATCCCTTTTGGCTTTGTTACTAGGTTGTTTTAATTGGTTGCTGCCCTTTTTTGTTTCGCAAGCTTTGGAAGTTTACATATTTGTGCCCCACGTGTGTGCGAGCCCCTCCATTCCCTTTTTGATATAAACTCAGCTTGCTTACCCACTCTGATGAATGAATCTGAATCCTTTTACTAAAAAATGCTCGCCAGGGGCGCAAGGATGAGGATGGTTGGGTATAGTTGCTTTATGACAGGGGAGTTGCGTTGGCAAAGGACGTCATAGGCGGTTTCTCTCTACAAACTCACAAACATTGCCAAGGACATCGTTGACATCACACGCACATGCCCACAGCACCACAAGCGACATGCACGTGTGCACGCACAAGAACGCATGTGCACGTACACAAACGCGCACGCGCACGCGCAGACACATATATGGTATTAAAGAGTAGCTTACACATATACGAATTGTTTGCCAATTTTTTCCAAATTATAATATATCTGTGCAAATATTTTCAATCAGGTTCTGAGTAGGAGTAGATTTTTCCATACACGGTTTCAATTAAAAATAAATGTCTGACATAGAGTACACGTGTTAAGATTTTCAGCGAGGTTGCACCTTTGATGATGGTATTCAAATCCATCTTAATTAATTTATAACGTAGAAGTTAATATTTCGCAAACATTGGTTCATTATTGCATGCTGAAGTCAATTACTGTACGTGGAGATGGACGGCTTCAAATTAAATTCTCTCACATGTTTCTATGGACATCCAGAAAACTTTAATTATACGTTGGTCGATCTCACTTCAGTGTGGACAAACGGTGGACGGAGGAATCTCTCTCTCTCTCTCTGGGTTTGAAATTTGAATATTCGTATCGAGGAAAATAAGAAAAATATGGTGATTTTCCCAGACGATGGTCGGAGAATATAAACCCAATCACGGAGACCGTAATCGCGTCGTTCGTCATGGCATACGAGTGCAATGAAAAGAACGTCCACACCATTTTAAACAACATAGACTCTTGACAATTTCGATTGAGACCTTGGGCATGGATTTCAACCAATCCGAAATAGTCCAAGTTCAAATGCTCTTTTTCAAAATCTAATCTAATTGTTAAGCTTCTTAGAATTTTAATAAATAAATATTGATCTTGAATCAATTATAACAGGGTTTGATGGGGCTGTTCTCGTACCATTTTCTATAATTTTTTTATTTTTTTAGAAATATAACTATATATATTCATCTATATATCCCTCCAACATGTCAATTGAATTTCGTCAGAAACAAAGACTACTATTCCCTCCATCTAGAACATGTCGATTACAAAAATGTTTCGACCGTTAAAACTACCTGCTCTAGATGGAGGGCTTAGGAGTCTCGATTTTCTGACGAAACTCGAATGACATATTGGAAGTGTATATAGAGGAATATACATGGTGATTTTTTTAATAAAAAAAGTAAAAAAAATGGCAGAAAAATGACATGCCTGGAGGGAAGGGAAGCCCCATTTTTCCATTATTATAATAATACATGTATGACATATCATCTCTCTTTTTATATTAGGGAAAAAGAAGTCTATACAAGCAGGTACAAATAACTCTCTACATCCATCTCTTTTTTCATTATTTTTTATTTTTTGAAATGACATATTGGAGGATTTAGATGACCATATATTGTCATGATGTCATTTCAAAATCAATTTAATTTGAGACTTCTATCATCTCCATCAAGATTATCGAACTTCAACGATTTTAGAATTGTTATAATTGACCCCTTCTAGATGAACAAGGCATGAGCAGAACTATTATATATCTTGAGGGCCCATAGCCCCTCCTTGATTATTATATTTTACTTATATAATATTCTTAATTTGTAAAATAAACCCCCTCAATATTGTAATATAAAATTATATAATTATAAATATTATAACTAAACATTTAATGCCTAATTGGTAAAGTGAACAGATTTTGATTTTAAGGGCAAGGCTCACGATTTTTTTTAAAATAAATTTACTTATTTTACCTCTCTCCATTCTTTCTTTTGTTAAGAAAATAACTCTACTCATTTTTAATATATTAAAATTATAAGTATCATTTGATATAAATAAGATTGGAGCTCATTTATCTCTCCCATTGTTTCTAATTCTCTTTGTAAATGAAATATTTTTATTATTTCCTTTTAAATTTGAATTTGTTAACTAAAAATATTAAAAAATCACCATTGAAAATAATAATCTAATACGTTATAACTAAATTCAAATAACATCAACATGGTAAGTTTATCATATTTTAAAATACCCATTTAAAATTATTAACTCTACTTAAAGAATATCATTTGAAAATACATTTCTTTATTCTTTACTTAGACATGATAGATGTATACTTGCCCCCCTCTCGATAAAATTCCTGATTCCGTCCCTCATACAAGGAATGCTTGTTTTGCACGAAACTTGAAACACACATTCAACTCAATATTCCAAGTAAATCTTCCCAAAGTTTCATTAAAAAAACCCAAAAACAACGAAAAAAGCGGATGCGAGTTAGCTACACCCTCGATGCATGCTCCCATTCATCATCTTCGTATATCATCGATACGATATATTCTAAATCTATGCACAGAATTAAAAAACAAAAGTTAAAAATTCACTAAAATATATAAAAATAATAAACAAATAAATGTATAAATATATACACATATTGTGAGAGAAATTATAAAAACACAAGGAAAACAAAACCATCACTGCATTCGATACCTTTTCTGTTTGTAGATCAGGTCTGTATCCATTAAAATGGATATAATTATCATTTTTGTATCCATAAAAAAATATTTTTGTCGAGATTATAAATTATATTATTAAATGTAAGCATGAATGCAAGTACGCTTGTTTATAATTATGTAAGATACCATTTTATGCCTAATGTATCATTTTTAACATGATTATTTGATGATAAAGATTCATTCAATACCCTTGTCCCATACTTAATACCTGCATTTAAGGAAGCCCGACCGCAATGAGACCTAGATTCTAAAACTTACACCCAATATGTGCATCTTAAAAACATGCCGCATCTTACTGACAAAGTATGTGTCATAAGTGGAGATTACTGCTTGACAACTTAGGCTTAAGAATTTTAATTGATCATCTACGGGTCCAATCAGAACCAAACCTACCGAGTTGTCGATGTTAGTTTCCTCGATAACAACTCGAATCTAGACCAGATTGCAGGACTTCTCATAAGTTTTCCATTTCAATCAAGACTGACACCATGGCCGATGAATCGATGGTCTGGGATACAAAGTGTAAATGACTTCTTCTGACGACACATACACAGGTTCCTGAAATTCATGAGACACTTGTGGAAAATCCTCGGAAATATTACCTTGTTCTTCTAAAATAAATTCACAGGGCTCGCCAAAATCTTGCTATTATACACCACAATAAGGAACAAGATCTACTTGTAGTGTTCTCCCTGAATCCTTGGAGTATTTCAAAAGGATGGATCCATGACCAAATTCCTGAAGGAAAAACAAGCACCGGTTTACGAGAATATGACCCACGACGAAATATGGATTCGCAGCGGCTTCGGAAGGAAATAATTTAGTTGCCATGAAGGTTGATATTAGTTCCTGAGCGAAAGAATGATACCTTGTCTAATTGGTATGCTCCCAACCTCCCAGCCTTCCCTGTGGATCATGGTTGGTAAAGAGTAGAAACTCATTCCCAAGTTTGCTGGAGTGTTGAGGCCGGAAGCCGCATGGGTATAGATTCAATAGCTCCGCGGCTCTCTCCTTTTGAACCGCACCTGATTAAACACCAGATGCCACCAGTTAATGATAACAGTCAAATAATAGTATAATCATTAGATATAATAAATCAAATTAACAGCATCGAGATCAATATATCACTTTTCGGCTTGCTCAATTAAAAAAAAGAGATCTATCCATCCCTAACAGCGTATAACCTACCCAGAACCAAACAGTGTGTGTAATCCTATCTTAGGGTCTCTCACTCTCAGCATGATCTCTTCTAGGCAAATTAGGACTAGACATGAACCTGATACCGATAAATGGAAGCAGAAAAGGAACCAATTAGCTATAGAAATTAACACACTGTCAACAAGAAGAAATCCCGGTAAGTGACGAGATCCTAGAACACATCTGAGTGACATTTTGCCATAATTTGATAAAAACCATTATGGACAGGTGAAGTGCCCCTAGGTAAATCTGTAACATAATGTTGTGTGGGTGCATATCCCTACGGACGCACTAGCACATGCTTTCTTAAACCTAATAAAATATAGATAGCACTAAATCGATCCTTGACGACTGCAGCAATGCAGTAAATGATAAGGGCAAAGTCCAACAACCTGTTAGATTAAAAGACAGAAAGTAGCTGTTATCTCTAAGAGACTAATATTGTCTCGATAATGATTATCACATTTTGAATTTCTGAGATTTAATGTTCAGTCAGTCCAAATATCTAGGCCTCAATATTTCAGGTGCAAGA
The DNA here is from genome assembly GCA_037367405.1 of Ottelia alismoides. NCBI lineage: Eukaryota > Viridiplantae > Streptophyta > Magnoliopsida > Alismatales > Hydrocharitaceae > Ottelia > Ottelia alismoides. The sequence goes on from JAZKJV010005279.1 coordinate 190,546, forward strand.
ATGATGAAGACGAAAACAAGTTGAGAAGATAGCAAGTCTCTATGACTGAATTGTTGTAGAAAAATATAACACGAAAAAATAGCTTAAAAAACGTTACAAGCAAACGGCCAAAGCCATGCTCAAAACCATCAATTTAGCAATATTATCTAAGAATAACTGAAAGAAGTTAATTATTTTTCTGATTGACATTCTGATTTTCAATAGATGTAACAACTCTTTCTCGCTTTTACAACAGAGCGCTATCCTCGGCTGAGAAAACTGTCCTTGCTGCGTTCTTGTTGTATATTCAGTCATTGCATAAACTGCATATTTTGATGGTTATTGTTGGGAGAAAAGACTTCGATAATCATTCAGAAAACCTAGGCTCTCTTATATAGGGAGAGACCTTAAGGGTAAATTACAAAGAGGTCTATAAAAGATAAAGAAATAACGACAAGATACATAAAGAGATAATAATACTAAGAACTATCTCTACACTCCCCCTCAAGGTGGAGCATAGATGTCTATCATGCTCAGCTTGGATGAACATCTCTGAAAAGGTCCTCTGAGCAGTGGCTTGGTGAATACATCTGCAGCCTGATCTCCTGAGCTCACATGTGCAGTAGATATCAATCCTCTCTGGATCAAGTCTCTAGTGTAATGGCAGTCAACTTCAATATGCTTGGTCCTTTCATGAAAAGCTGGATTGTTGGCAATAAATAATGCTGCCTGATTGTCACACTGAAGCTTCATAGGTAGGGGCACAGACACAGCTACATGAAGATCTTCTAGTACGAACTGAACCCACATCATTTCCGTGCTGGCTTGAGCCATGGCCCTATATTCGGATTCGGCACTGGACCTTGCCACAACAGTTTGTTTCTTGCTTTTCCAAGAAACCAGAGAGCCTCCAACAAACACTGCGAACCCTGAGGTTGATTTTCGATCCTTAGGGCATCCTGCATAATCTGCGTCTGCACATGCTGAGATGGATAAGTCTGTGCCCTTTCTGAATAGCAGCCCTGATCCTGGAGAAGACTTCAGATACCTCGGTATCATGTGTATAGCATCCATGTGAACTTGTCTTGGCTGCTTCATAAATTGACTCACCCTGCTAACTGCAAATGCAATGTCTGGACGAGTTATGGTAATGTAGAGGACTTTTCCCACCATTTCTCTATATCTCCTCTTATCTACTTCATCAGTATCACCACCATACAACTTCATGCTAGGGTCCATGGGAATACTTGATGGTTTGCATGCATCCATGCCAGTCTCAATCAGGAAGTCTGTAATGTACTTTCGTTGGGTCATCACCAAGCCCTGTGCATTCCTTGCAAATTCCAACCCCAGAAAATATCTTAGGGTTTCAAGATCCTTTGTAACAAACTGACGGCCTAGGAATGCCTTCGCCCTTTCTATGCCCTGAACATCATCTCATGTAACAAGAATATCATCCACATAGACCATAATGACAACCGTACATGCCGATGACTTCTGGACAAACAACGAGTGGTCTGCATTTGACCTCTTGAATCCCTGTTGCTCAATTAGGTTGGAAAGCTTCTGGAACCATGCTCTCGAACTCTGTTTGAGGCCATATATCGCCTTGTGAAGTCTATAGACCATCTGCGTCTCCCCCTCAGCAGTAAACCCAGGTGGCTGCTGCATGTAGACTTCCTCCTGTAAGTCCCCGTACAGAAAGGCATTCTTGACATCTAGTTGAGATATACTCCATTCACGATCCACAACAACAGATAAGAGAATACGAAGGGTAGAGTGTCTCACCACTGGAGAGAACGTATCCATGTAATCTACGCCCAAGGCCTTAAATGTCGGTTTCGGTCACCATTTCGGTATCGACCAAAACAGAATTTCGATGGAATTTCGGTGGAATTTCGACCGACATTTCGGTCATTTCGGTCATTTTTTGTACTAGCACCCCCATATTTCGGTCGTTTCGATCATTTCGGTCGAATTTCGATTTCGACTGGATATCGATATTCGACAGAAATTCGACCGAATTTCGCTGAAATTTGAGGCCATGTCTACGCCATAGGTTTGTGTAAACCCATGGGTGACCAAGCGTGCTTTGTACCGATCCAACGTGCCATCTGCATGATATTTAACTGTGAAGACCCACTTATAGCTCACAATGGATGCATCAGGATGTGCAGGGACCAAAGATCATGTGCCACGGAACTGCAAGGCACTCATCTCTTCTTCCATAGCTAATCTCCAGCAATCATTCTTCAAAGCTTCCTGGTAGGTCCGTGGTATATCCACGGAAGACAAGGCTGAGACAAATCTCTGAAAATCACCAGTGAGACGGTGAAAGGAAACCTGTGAGGCAAATGGATAAGAGGCACATTGCCACCTCTGCTTCCGAATAGCAAGCGGAACATCAAGATCATCATCTGCTGCACTAGATGGGCTAGTGTCATCATGTTCTGAAGAATCATGCACATGTACCAAACCTGACCCGTCAGTAGTAATGCCATCTGAACATACCTGAGAGGCGTGATGAGTGGCTGATGTGTAGTCTGAGCAAGACCTGACCGACGCGTATAGAATTTTGGTAGCGGTGAAACGAGAGGCCGTGGAATGGGTGGAGGAAGAGGTGGTGGTGGTGGTGCTGGCGTGGAGGCAAGCACAGGGGAAGATGATGAATCTCGTATTCATCATGCTAAAATCCACTTATTAAAATCCCTGCTTAAACAAACCAATAAAATTACCTCTAATTCTTTGATTTTATCATGTACTATATTGTGTATAATTACCATTAATTTATTGTATTTAGTTTGCCTTATTTTTCTTGTAATTATTTTAGCCTCAAAAACCCCTAAAAATTAGGTAGATAACTTGTCTATAAATCGCTGACCCTTAAAAAGATAAAAAAATACAAAAACAAATCAAAACCACAAACTGGGTATTTTTACCCCCTTGAAAATACCCCCAAAAAATAGCTTTTGTACAGATGACCTCTTTTGGCTTTTTGCCCAACATGAAAGTTGTAGATCTCGTCGAGACGAGCAACTTTCATGTTTTGCCTTTTTTCAAATTCAGCCTCTAACTATTTCTTTTCTAAATTTCTTTGTTTTTATTTTTGAATTAATCTGATTGGGCCACGTGGCGCCCTCTGGGCCGCCCACGTGGCCCGCTCTTCTTCACGCCACCTGGCGCGCTTCCTGGACCGTTCGATCGACTCCTCATCGCCTCCATCCCCGCCGCCCAAACCCGCCTCGTTCACAGCCATTGGATCTGATCTTCAGATCAGATCTCAACCGCACACTGGCGCCTAAACCACAACCCTCCGATCAACCTATCATCCAACGTACCGCCTCGCGCCACGTCTTCTCTCCCCCACAGCCACCCGATTCCTCTGTCATCCCACGGTTGACAAGGCTCCACGTCACCCTTCAAATCTCCGCCGTTCGATCTTTCCCTCCTAGACATCTAAACCGCTCTTTTGCGCCTAATCTCTACCGTCGGATCAGATCTTTTGATCTGATACTAACCCTCCCTTCGCGTCATCATCCCAGCCGTTGGATCGTCAGATCCAACGGTCCTCCGTCGTCTCCTTCCTCCGGCCGAGTCCCTCTCCAGACGTTACGATACGCGAGCCCATCACCCCCTTCCAATTCTAGCCGTCGCTCCGACCATTCCCTTAAGCTCGTAACGCCCCCCCCCACCCCGTATAGCCCGCTCCTCCATCATCCTCGCGCCATCTCCAGAGCTCCCAGACGTTACCCCATCGCAATTACACCGCCTCTCCAAAAACGCTCCACACCACTGTAACCCCCGACCACCTCCGCCTATAAAACGCCATCTCCGCCACCGCTGCACCTTGTCCACCATTTTTGGGCTCTAGCCTAGTCTCCCCCGCCCCTCCGGTGACAGCGGAGAGGGCGGGGCGTTGAGGCAACGATGGCTGGAGTTCGGTGTCGACCCACGGCCGAAGTGGCCGTGTCGCGGTGTCCCCGACACCACTGAGCTCCGAGGACTGCAGCTGGCCTCGCGGGCGACGACCTGAGGGCCACCCAGGTCCTCCGCCCAAGCTGTTCCCTCCGCCAACACCTCGCTCCGGCGAGGTGAGTTTTGTCATTTCTTTTCTTAATTTTCCCGACTCCATAAACCCCAGACACCCTCATCCGACAAGCCTACCATCTCCGCCCAACCACCCTCGTTTTCGCCGACCACCTTTCCCTTCTCCAGAGCCCCTCCCGCTCCGACTCCCCTCTTCCCCTCCTTCGCCGGAGAAGAGGCTACGGCCATCACTCTCGACGCCTCCACGGCCTTCCGATCACCTCACAAGCACACAAACACACTCTGCTTCGGCTATGTTAACATTTGCAGGTCGCACATTTTCAATGGCCGGAGTTCGGATCTGAGCATCTTCAAGCTTCCAGCCTCCGGCGAGGCTTCACCGAGCTGCACGTCTGATCCACCAAGGAGCCTCGTCTCTGCTCCAGGAACCTCGCCGCACATCCAGATAGCTCCGACGACCTCACGACGACCTTTTAAGGCGAGGCGGAGCCAGCAGCAGCTCGCCGGAGACCCGCCTTCTCCGGTGGGCCAAGGCGGAAGACGAGTACAGGTGCCGTTCGATCGAATGGATCGAACGGCTGTGTTGACGCCACGTGGTGGACCCGAGCCTTCGTCCAGACCTATAGGCTCGGGTCCTCCAAGCCTAATGCCGAACCTCCAGCTATCACCACGTGGCCCGAGCCTGAGGTGCCGCCCGAGCCTAGGCGCCCCACGTGCGAGGCACGTGGGGGCTTGGGTAAATTACAGAGATGACCCTGGAGGAAATGAAAATTGCAGTTCGGTCCTCCAGGCGCGTGCCTCACGTGCGCACCTGGGGTTATTTACAGGGAGGCCCTTCAGACTTTCAGAAATTGCAATTATGCCCCTGCGCGCAAATGGAGAAATTACAAAATGGCCCAGGCGGTTTTTGGTATTTGCATTTAGGTCCCTCCAGGGACCTAAATGCAATATTTATCCCTTTATTTTATTGCATTTTTATTACAATTATGCCCTTGCACTGTTTTTAGCATAACTTGAGCATCGTAGGTCCAAATTGCATGATTTTAGTGTCGTTTTGATCCTTATTTTGTCCTCTACATTCTAGCATATCTATTTGTTCCATTTGGCACTGTTTTAATTTAAGTAATTTTTTATGTGAAAAATGGGACCATGCTTTACTTGTCCTGCTGGATTTGATGACCGATTTTTAATGATGTGTTCAAATGGGCCCTAATTTCATTCTATATCACGTTGCTCTCATTTTAGGGTATAATTGTAGCATTTGATTCATCATGCATATTCCTTTGCATTATTTGCCCATGCATCATTTTAACTTGCATAAAAACAAAATAAAAATGCATGCATCATGGCATCGCCTTGTAAATATCATAGTGCATCATAAATTGCATATGGACCTGAAATTGAGATTAATTGACATTATGCCTTCATGAATCAAAATTCAATGCTCAGATTAGGCTGTCGTATCCCTGTGTTCGACCTTGGTACACTTACCAAGTATAAATATTCCACAGCATTCAAAGATTGTGGTTTTTGCTGAACAAAATTCGCCTCCTGTACTACTGCATAATTCCATAATATTATAGAGGCGAGTTTTACGCTCATCAGAAGACTCAGGTGAACTCCATGTAGGTGGTGGAGGAACATAGACATCATCATTGGTAGTGGATGGTACCGGTCTGTCACCTGCAGGAGAGAAATACATGACAGACTCAAAGAAAGTGACATCAGCACTCACGAAGTACTTCTTATTCGTAGGATCATAACACCGGTAGCCCTTCTGAGTCCTGGAATAACCAACAAAGACACACTTGACTGCTCTAAGAGAGAGTTTGTCAAGTCCGGGAGATAGAAGATGAACGAAAGCCACAGTACCAAAGACACGTGGAGTCAGTGAGAATAACTCCTTGTCTGGAAAAATAAGAGAGATAGGTATCTTCTCACCAAGAACAGAGGATGGCATTCGATTGACCAGATAACATGCAGTAAGAACAGCGTCCCCCCAGAAAGAAATAGGAGCACAACTCTGAATCAACAGGGTTCGAGTAATATCCAAGAGATGGCGATGCTTTCTTTCCACCACACCATTTTGCTGTGATGTATATGCACAAGTGGTTTGGTGAATAATACCCTTTGATAAAAGAAATTGAGAAAGTGTTCGTGTACAAAATTCTAGGGCATTATCCGTCCGAACATATTTGACTGAGGAAGAGAAAACATTGTGCACTTCATTAATTAAATTCTTGATCACATCTCCTGCTTCAGATTTATTCTTCAAAAGAAAGACCCATGACACACGAGAAAAATCATCCACTACCACAAGATAAAATCTGTGCCCCTGATGATCGGGAACACGACTCGGACCCTATATATCTATATGTAACAACTCGAATGGGGAGCTACTGCTCCGACTCTGACGACTTGGAAAGCTCGACCTATGATGCTTTCCCAACTGACATGCTTCACAGCGGAAAGACGAACTAGGAGAGATCTGGGGCAGAAGATGGCGCATTTTCTGGAGCGGAAGGTGACTAAACCGGAGATGCCAGATGTACGGAGAGACTGGTCCGGCAGAATGAGAGGAGACGCCAGCATAGGAATCCCGAACCAACCGATATAGACCATTCTGCTCAGAGCCACAGCCAATCACCCTGCCCGTGAGTATGTCCTGAAAAATGAGAGAAGACGGGTCAAATATAGCACAACAATGCAAATCCTTCGTAATCTGACTAAGAGATAACAGATTCATAGAGAACTCAGGAGCATGTAGAACATTCTGTAGCTGCATAGTGGAGGATAGGAAGACCTCCCCCTGTCCAACAAGGGGTAAATGGGTACCATCTGCGATCTGCACTGAACGGCCGTGAGGAATGTCCCTGTAGGACTGTAGTCTATCTCTATCTCGGCAGAGATGATGTGTGGCTCCCGAATCTATAACCCAGTCAGATATATCATGAAACGGTGTGAATGCAGTAGATCTACCTGAGGTACTAGCAGCGGCAGATGAACTGACGGAGGCTGTAGCAGCAACATCTGAAGGACCACCAGACGAATCACCAGATGAATGTGGCATAATATCTCGGAGACGTGCCACAAGTTCGTCAAATCGATTATCTGCAGTAGATGGTAATGGGGACTGAGAATGCTCTGCAACACATGCCGATGCTGGAAATCCATGCTTAGAATAGCATGTCTCCTCCGAGTGTCCTGTGCGGTGACAATAGGAGCATGTCTGACCGAAGCGACCCCCCCTTCCCTGGGGTCCACGTCCACGTCCAAGACCACGGCCAGAAGACGGGCCACCTCTCCCACGCGAGACTGCCATCGCTGATGGGGGTGGAGTAGAAGAGCTGGAAGAAACTGGGATGCGACTGAGTCGCCTGTAAACATCCTCGACTGGAGGAATAACTGCATCAGCAAGGATCTGAGACCGGGCGGCATCATATTCAGGATCAAGCGCCGCAAGTAGAACACCCACCATAGTGGCGTTCCGAAACGTCTTCTGCTGTTCAGGAGTAGCAGTGAGTGGAATAATACTGTATAGCTTCTCAAACATCCCTCTCAGGGATGTGTATAAGGAATGGAGAGGTCTGTCGCTCTGCTTCATTGTGAAAATGTCATGCTGAAGCTGCAACATCTTAGTCTCATTTCGCACCTGCGAATATGTAGCGGCGAGAATATCCCACATTGCCTTGGCAGTGGGCTGATGAAGGACATCGTTAGCAATCTCCATCGTCAATGTACCAGACAACCAGACCTTTGCGTAGGAGTCATCAGCCTCCCATGAGGCATATATCCCTGTCTTCTCTACGGGTTCATCCTCGGTAAGAATGTGCTTCTTACCATCCGACTTCATGAGGCTCATGAACTGCATAGCCCATAACTCGTAGTTAGACCCGTCCATCTTCACTATTGGCGCAGGACCTTTGAATGCGCCGGTGGAGGGCATATCGACCTTCGATTCTAACATACTGCCGCTGGAGAAGAACTAGGGTTTGTAGACAAGATAATGATTGTCTACACCAACTGCATCGGATTTGAGTGCGTATGTTGACGTTACGCACTCAAATCCATATATCGGCGGAAGAGACGAGGTAGACTAGGGCATGCCTTGGATGAGGCCTATAACCCTCGCAACGGGGTCACGCCCAAGACGCCTGGGATGGCGTTGTGTGAATCGGCGGCCTGGGGGATCCGCCTGGGATGGCTCGACGGCGGGCTGGGAGCCGCCTGGGAGGTTTGGCGGCGGGTGGGGGCCGCCTGGGATGGCTCGGCGGCGGGCTGGAGCCGCCTGGGATGGCTCGCAGCGGGCTGGGAGCCGCCTGGGAGGTTCGGCAGCGGGTGGGGGCCGCCTGGGAGGTTGTACGGCTGGAGAGAGAGAAACGAGACGGAGAGGGCGGCGGGTGGGGAAGGGGCGGCGGGTAGGGAGAGCCCTAGGGCGACTCTGATACCATGTTGGGAGAAAAGACTTCGATAATCATTCAGAAAACCCTAGGCTCTCTTATATAGGGAGAGACCTTAAGGGAAATTACAAAGAGGTCTATAAAAGATAAAGAAATAACGACAAGATACAAAAAGAGATAATAACACTAAGAACTATCTCTACAGTTACAAAACCTGGTTTATTTAGCTTGTAGCTTAGGTAACGGAGACTAAGTTGGGAAGCTCATGCTTAAGGACGAAGAAGATCAAGCTCAAGGAGGGATCTCAAACTCAAAAACAAGAAGGGATATTTACACCCATAACCATGAGTAGTTCCGTAATTACCCCATGAATCCTCGATAATCATGAATTACATCCATAGCCCTGAATAAATGCTCCGTTTTACACACATAACCTTCTGTTAGTTTAGTTCATTAACTCAACCATATGGATGAGTTAATCTAACAAATACAAGATCTAACGGTTCAGATTAATCAAACTTAAAAAAGAAAAGAAAAGAATTTTGTAGGAGGGAGGATGCTGGCTATGGGGGGGGGGACGGTGGAAGCTGGCGGTTGACTGAGGGCGGAGTTCGGGGTGGGTTCCGGTGGCAGAGCTTCGAGGCGTCAGAGGTGGGCTCTGGCCGCGGGGCTTCGACTGCCAGAGGAGGAGGTGCTTGCGAGGATTGAAGGGTGATCGACGAGGGCTGAGAAAGACTAGTTCAACGACCACATGAAGTAGTTAGAGATGCAAGTCAGGGGATCCTCGAAGATGAAGGTCATCGACGGTTGAGAGGCATTAGGGTCGAGGCGCGAGCGGTGGACAAGAGTACGGTGGAAGTGATGATGGTCATGTGCACGGTCATGTGCGAGGGCTTTAGCTATTGTGGTGGTGGCACTCGAAGGTGATCGTCTGAGGCACTGAAGAGGTTGAGGAGAGGCATGCAGCTAAGTGTGAATGGGGAGACGGTTTACGTTGAAGATAAGAGTAGAGATCATAAGGTGGAGGCGTTATCTGGTAGTCGGGGGGTGGGGCTTACAGTAGGCGTCGGGGTTGTGGGTAGGGCTTGCGGAGGCGGGGGTCAGATTTGCAGGCGGCGACACCGCAGGTAGGGGCTTACAGGGCAGAGGTGGGGGGGGGGGGGGGGGCAAGGTGGTCGGGTTTGCATGCGGCGACCGACGCGGGTAGGGGCTTGTAGGGGGGTGGTTCCAAGCGACGGGGGAGGAGCTTGCAGAGGCGGGGGGTCAAGTCGGATTTGCAGGCGGCGCCGCCACGTGTAGGAGCTTGTAGAGCAGAGGGGGGGGGTTCCAGGAGACAGTGGCGGCAAGCTTCAGGGAGGGGCTTGGAAGGAGGGGTCTTCGATGGTGGAGGCTGGCTCAGGCAGGGGGGCTTCGATGATGGTGAGGGTCGGGCTTCCGGCCGGAGGACATCGAAGGGGGGAGGGGGTTACCTGGTGAGGGTCGGACCTGCGGCGGGACGACGTTGCCGGCTTGGTCAAAAGAATGGTATCATGTTATAAATATGATGTGTTTCGAAGGGCAAAATGGTCAAGATATGACTTTTCCCGTCAAAATTAACGAAGAATCAAGATGGAATTTGACACAGGGTTATGCAATGTAAAGGTTAAACATTATTTGGGCCTACGGACGTAATTCATGATTATCAATGGTTCTTGGGGTAATTACGAAACTACTCAGGGTTATGGGTGTAAGCATCCCAAACAAGAATTATGCTCTAAAAATCAGGGAAACTGAAGAAAACTTAGACAAAGACTTCGTACTAAGAAGATTAAGTTTTAGTATGCATCTTAAGTCATGCAATCATAGTTTTTATTTTAGAAGTATGTAAAAACCTCAAGAAATGCACCATGCAACTATATTGTTAGATTAGGGTTCAACCTTGAATCGGTTGACTAATTAAATCTATTAGCCAACTAATTAAAAATCTTGAAGACAAACACCTTTCCGTTGGACTGATTTTCAATCGACTATGATTAACCATCAGGTGATTAACCAGCTCCGTCAACTTCTCTTAATTTAAATTGACTAATTTTTTTCTAATCAACTATTCATGTCCCAATGATCAAATTGCAATGTCATAAAAATGGCAAGGCCTTCTCCCGGTTTAAGTAGGGTCGGCTACATAGAATTTTGCTCAAATCCATGCTGAAAAATCCGACAATATCATAATGAAAAATATTGTCAGTCAATTTTTTTCAGCCCGGTAATTTCTTTAGTCGACTAATTTATTTTTCTATCGTCTAGTTTTTTCGCCTATAATCGTTTTAAATGCTAACACCAACTTAGGCTACTTTACTTAACAATCACATCCTTTCATCAATTAACATTATTTAATTACCTAAAACAGCTAATTTACTGGCTTATAAATGGAAAGCCATCTCATTTCATTTCCTCTCATTCCATATACTAGGTACTCATTCACTCACATTTTTCTAATGCCAAAAGAAGATAGTTTCTCATCATTTTCAACTCCAGTCTTTGTGAGAGAAGTTTTTTGTGCAACAATAAAATCGTTTCTTAAGAGCCATTCTGTTGTACAATTCACTCATGCTATCTGAAGTTCCAGTGATCAATAATGGACATACTACTTGCTCTCTAAGAACGTTCTTTAGTTATCTCGCATTACATTGCATGCACATTTTTTATTGAAGTTTGCAGGAGTATTGCACTTTCGTACTTACGATTAGAGTTGTTTGCATAAACATGTTGCATTTAGAGTTTTGAAATATAAAATAAAAGCAAAATCAAGAACAAATGGAAAACATGAATTTACGTGGAACCCACTCTCCAATGAGCAGGATGAAACCACGGGAATAAGATGTTAATGGATGTGTTTCATCTATTCACTTTTCACAAATATTACAATGGGTGTGGAGTGCAGTGTGCCTACCCCCCCAAGAGACCAGGGTTCAAATCCCCCCTTGTGGGGGTGGCATTACGTAGTCGATGACCGGCGTAAAAAAATTGTCGGTTCTTTCAACATGGATTTGAGCAATAATCCATTTCGCCCCTACTTAAAGTGGGAGAAGGCTTTGCCAAATTTTTATTACAATGGGTATGGAATTCTATATATAGCCTACCAACACACCAAAGTTTGATGAATAGTTAAGACATAACTAAACATGAAAGTATGGTGATTGGATCCTAGAGAGATCCAATTACCCATCTAAGATATTCTTTAATAAGAGTTATCCACAAAAATCACGTGCTTTAATGATTAGATTTAACCACATGTAATCTGTTGGGAGAAAGGAAAATGAGAAGATAAGATTCCAAAGAACCCTAGGCTCTCTTATATAGAGGAAGCCTATGGGTAAATTATGTAAGGTGGAACAAGGAAAATAAATATAACAGAAAAGTACATAAACTCTAGAAATATCTCTACACTCCCCCTCAAGATGGAGCATAGATGTCAATCACACTCAGCTTGGAAGAACAATTCTGAAATGGCCCTATGAGCAATGGCTTGGTAAAGATGTCTGTAGCCTGCTCTCATGAACTGACATGAGAAGTATAAATCAAGCCCTTTTGAATCATATCTCTAGTATAGTCTACCTCAATATTCTTTGTTCTTTCATGAAATGCAGGATTATTAGCAATAAATAATGTTGCTTGATTGTCACATTGTAATTGCATGGGTAGAGGTACATCTATATGCAGGTCTTCTAATAGGCTCGAACCCACAGCATCTCCGTACTTGCCTGTGCCATGGCCATGTACTCAGATTCAACACTAGATCTAACTACCACTGTCTGTTTGTTGTTTTTCCAAGAAACTAAGGAATTGCCAACAAACACTGTAAAACATGAAGTAGATTTCCGATCCCTAGGACATCCTACATAATCCGCATCAGCACATGCAGAAATAGAGAGATTTGTTTCTTTCCTGAACAACAGTCCTGCACCTGGAGATGACTTTAGATATCTCAGTATCATATATATGGCATCCATATATACTTGTTTGGGATGTTCCATGAACTGGCTCACCGACTTACAACAAAAGCAATGTCAGGTCTAGTGATAGTAATATAGATAAGCTTTCCCACCATTTCTCTATATCTTCTCATGTCGACCTCCTCTGTATCATCTTCATATAACTTCATGCTAGGATCCATGGGAGTAGTCGATGGTCGACACCCGATCATGCCCGTCTCAACAAGAGTATCTGTAATATACTTCCTTTGGGTCATCACAAGATCCTGCGCATTCCTAGCAAATTTAATCCCAGAAAGTATCGTAGGGTACCAAGATCCTTAGTCACAAACTGATGACCTAGAAATGCTTTTACCATCTTCATCCCCTGCATGTCATCTCCCGTAACAAGTATATCATCAACATATACCATGATAACAACAGTACCTCTGGGAGTCTTCTGGACAAACAAAGAATGATCAGCATTTGATCTTTTGAACCCTTGCTTCTGAATTAAGTCTGAAAGCTTCTGAAACCATGTCCGCAGGCTTTGTTTAAGACCATATATGATCTTGTGAAGTCTACACACCATCTGACACTCCCCCTCAGCAGCAAACCCCGGAGGCTACTGCATGTAGACTTCTTCCTGCGGATCCCCATATAAAAAGGTATTCTTAACATCAAGCTGAAACAAGGGCCAATTACGTACCACAACGACTAAAGAACACGTAGAGTGGAATGACGTGCAACCGGAGAAAACGTGTCCATATAATCCACGCCATAGGTTTGAGTGAATCCACGTGCTACTAACCTTGCTTTGTAACGATCAAGGCTGCCATCCGCATGATATTTGATAGTAAATACCCATTTACAACTGACAACAAAAGCTCCTGGGGGAGCAACAACCAAGCTCCATGTACCACGAGACCGTAGAGCAGCCATTTCCTCCTCAATGACTCAACGCCAGCAGCTACCCTTCAAGGCGTCCTGATAATTCCGTGGTATCTCCACGGTAGATAAGGCCATAGCAAACCTCTGAAAATCACAAGTGAGGCGATGGAATGAAACCTGTGAAGCAAGTGGATAGGATGCACACGTCCGCTTTGGTTTCCTTAAGGCAATAGGTACATCCAAATCATCAACAGTAGCCACCTGTATGCTATTCTCCTGCAAAGATCCCTGCACTTGCACATTTTCAGTCCCATCGTTAGTAATATCACCTGGACATACCTGGGGCGTGGTGGATGAATGACGGCCTCCGTGAGCAAGGACCAGACGATGGGTAAAAAATCTCGGTAAAGGTGGCACTGGTGGTTGTGGAGATGGTGGTGGAGCAGTAGGAGTTGGTATGTGAACAGACGGACACAGAGGAGGAGGTGGCACATAAATCTCATCATCAGTAGTAGAGGAAGTCAACCTGTCACCTGTAGGTGAAAAATACATCACATACTCAAAGAAGGCGACATCGGCACTAGCATAATATCTCTTGTTCACAGGATCATAGCATCTGTAACCCTTTTGAGTACGAGAGTACCCAAGAAACACACACTTGACAGACCTAGGTGAGAGCTTGTCAAGTCCCGGAGTGAGCTGATGTACGAAAGCAACTGAGCCAAAGACACGAGGAGTTAGGGAGAACAATTCCTTGTCAGGAAAGACAACTGAAAGAGGAATTTTCTCACCTAAGATAGAGGAGGGCATACGATTCTCCAGATAACACGTCATAAGGACAGCATCACCCCAAAAAGACAAAGGAGCACAACTCTGGATAAGTCCGAGTGATATCAAGAAGATGACGATGTTTTCTCTCTGCAACACCGTTTTGTTGAGACGTTTTGAGATGTGTAAGCACAAGTTGTTTGATGGATAATGCCTCGAAACAAGAAGAATTGTGAAAGAGTACGAGTGCAAAACTCCAAGGCATTATCCGTACAAACAATTTTCACAGTAGAAGAAAAATATTCTGAACTTTATTTATAAGATTTTTTATTGCATCATTTGCTTCAGATTTATTCTTCAATAAAAACACTCATGACAATCTAGAGAAATCATCAACCACGACTAGGTAAAACCTGCGTCCCTAGTGATCAGGGGCACGACTCGGACCCCAAATGTCAACAGCAATAATTCAAAAGGGGAGCTACTGCTCCGAGACTCACGACTAGGGAAAGTAGATCTGTGATGCTTTCCCAACTGACACGCTTCATACTTGAAAGAAGAACTTGGTGAAATCCGGAGCAAGATATGATGCAGCTTCTGAAGAGGGAGGTGACCAAAGCATAGATGCCAAGTAAAAGGAGAGATTGTTCCATTGGACTGAGATGAGACACCAGCATAGGGAGTTCGGACCAACCGATAGAGACCATCCTGCTCACAGCCACAACCAATCACCTTGCACGTAAGAATGTCCTGTAAAAGAAGAGACAATGGGTCAAAAATAGCACGACAATGCAAATCCTTCATAATCTGACTGATAGATAGTAAGTTCATTGAAAAATCTGGAGCATGCAAGACATTCTATAGACGCATAGAGGGTGTCAAACTGACCTCCCCCTGTCCAATGATGGGGGAATGAGTCCTGTTGGGAAAAGAGTCTTCGATATTCATTCAGGAAAACCCTAGGCTCTATTATATAGGGAGAGGCCTTAAGGGTAAATTACAGAGATGTCTATATAAGATAAAGAAATAACAAGGAGAGACATAAAGTGATATAAAAACTATCTCTACGCTCCCACTCAAGGTGGAGCATAGATGTCTATCATGCTCAGCTTGGATGAACATCTCTGAAAAGGTCCTCTGAGCAGCGGCTTGGTGAATACATCTGCAGTCTGATCTCCTGAGCTCACATGTGCAGTAGATATCAATCCTCTCTAGATCAGGTCCCTAGTGTAATGGCAGTCAACTTCAATATGCTTGGTCCTCTCATGGAAAGCTGGATTGTTGGCAATGAACAATGATGCCTGATTGTCACACTGAAGCTTCATAGGTAGGGGCACAACTACATGTAGATCTTCTAGTATAGAACGAACCCACATCATTTCCGTGCTGGCTTGAGCCATGGCCCTATATTCGGATTCGACACTGGACCTTGCCACAACAGTTTGTTTCTTGCTTTTCCAAGAAACCAGAGAGCCTCCAACAAACACTGCAAACCCTGAGGTTGATTTTCGATCCTTAGGGCATCCTGCATAATCTGCGTCTGCATACGCTGCGATGGATAAGTCTGTGCCCTTTCTGAATAGCAGCCCTGACCCTAGAGAAGACTTCAGATACCTCAGTATCATGTGTATAGCATCCATGTGAACCTGTCTTGGCTGCTCCATAAATTGACTCACCCTGCTAACTGCAAATGCAATGTCTGGACGAGTTATGGTAATGTAGAGGAGTTTTCCCACCATTTCTCTATATCTCCTCTTATCCACTTCATCAGTATCACCATCATACAGCTTCATGCTAGGATCCATGGGGATACTTGATGGTTTGCATCCATCCATGCCAGTCTCAATCAGGAAGTCTGTAATGTACTTCCGTTGTGTCATCACCAAGCCATGCGCATTCCTTGCAAATTCCAACCCTAGAAAATATCTTAAGGTTCCAAGATCCTTTGTAACTAACTGTCGGCCTAGGAATGCCTTCGCCTTCTCTATGCCCTGAACATCGTCTCCTGTAACAAGAATATCATCCACATAGACCATAATGATCACCGTACCTGCCGATGACTTCTGGACAAATAACGAGTGATCGGCATTTGACCTCTTGAATCCTTGTTGCTCAATTAGGTTGGACAGCTTCTGGAACCATGCCCTCAGACTCTGTTTGAGGCCATATATCGCCTTGTGAAGTCTACAAACCATCTGCTTCTCCCCCTCAGCAGTAAACCCAGGTGGCTGCTGCATGTAGACTTCCTCCTGTAAGTCCCCGTACAGAAAGGCATTATTGACATCAAGTTGAGAAATGCTCCAATCCCGGACCACAGCAACTGATAGGAGAATACGTAGAGTCGAGTGTCTCGCTACCGGAGAGAAAGTATCCATGTAATCCACGTCATAGGTTTGTGTAAACCCACGGGCAACCAAGCGTGCTTTGTACCTATCCAACGTGCCATCTGCATGATATTTGACTGTGAAGACCCATTTGCAGCTCACAACTGATGCATCAGGAGGTGCTTGAACCAAAGACCATGTTCCACGTGACTGCAAGGCCCTCATCTCTTCTTCCATAGCTAATCTCCAGCAATCATTCTTCAAGGCCTCCTGGTATGTCCGTGGTTAGGGATGAGCATGGGTCGGGTTGGGCCGGGCCCTAAAGGGCCCAGGCCCAAGCCCGCTTAAAAAATTCGGGCCTTGGGCCGGGCTTAGGCCTGTAAAATTTTTTTTTCTCGGCCCAAGCCCAGGCCCGGCCCAATTCCTTCGGGCCGGGCTTGGGACGGGCCGACCCATCGCCACCCGTTAGAGACTATTAACTTTGAGTCTTTTGTTTCAAGTTAATCTCAATTCAAGTTACACAAACTAAATTTGATTAAAACATGTGCCATAATACTTGTGAAACAAGTAAAATTCGATTCCACCAAATCCGATGATATCTCATTTTTCACACGTGCACTCAATGTCGGATACCATGAATGTCTCACATGTATATAGACTGAAAGAGTGAAACAAACTTAACCAGTTAACAATAGGTGCACCAGATTAAAAAATGGGCATACGACCCATATTGGGTAAAGGTTCAATAATAGAAAATATGTTGACTGAAAAATAAATACTAACAAATCCAAGAATAAAGAATACGATCTAAACCAAAGACTAATTAAGGAAAATTAATACTGAATTGAAATACAATAATCAGCATCTCATATGTCACACACTTTACTTTCTTGATTTATAAACATTGTATGAAGACGAGATACAAGAAGGGAGTGTACATGAAATATGTGGGAGTTTTCATGCGTGTATGATATGGGAAATGGTTCGGGCCCTCTTCGGGCCGGGCCCTTGGGCCGGGTCGGGCTGGGCCGAGCCAAGCCCGAGCCCGGCCCAAAAAAATTTTGGGCCTAAATATTGGGCCCAAGCCCGGCCCGATGTTCATTTGGGCCTGGGCCGGGCTGGGCTTTTTGGGCTGGGCTTCGGGCTGGGTCGGGCCGGCCCAGCCCAATGCTCATCCCTATCCGTGGTATATCCACGGAAGACAAGGCTGTGGCAAACTTCTGAAAATCACCTGTGAGCCGGTGGAAGGAAACCTGTGAAGCAAACGGATAGGATGCACATTGCCTCCTCTGCTTCCGAATGGCAATCGGAACATCAAGATCATCATCTGTGTCTTCCTGTACTGAGGAATCCTGCACGTGTACCAAACCTGACCCGTCAGTAGTAATGCCATCTGAACATACCTGAGGCGTGATGATTGGCTGATCTGTAGTCTGAGCAGGACCTGACCGACGCGTATAGTATTTAAGAAACGATGATATGGTAGGCCGTGGAATGGGTGGAGGTGGAGGTGGTTTTGATGGTGCTGGCATGGGAACAGGCACAAGGGACGACTCAGGCGAACTCCAGGTAGGTGGTGGAGGAACATAAATATCATCAGTGGTAGTGGATGGTACCATTCTGTCACTGGCAGGAGAGAAATACATAACCGATTCAAAGAAAGTGACATCAGCACTCACAAAGTACCTGTTGGTTGTAGGATCATAACACCGGTATCCCTTCTGGGTTCTGGAGTAACCAACAAAGACGCACTTGACTGCTCTAGGAGAGAGCTTGTCAAGTCCGGGAGACAGACGATGAACAAACGCCACAGTACCAAAGACACGCAGAGTCAGTGAGAATAGCTCCTTGTCTGGAAAAATAAGAGAGATGGGTATCTTCTCACCAAGGACTGAGGATGGCATTCAATTGACCAGATAACATGCAGTAAGGACAGCATCGCCCCAGAATGAAATAGGAGCACAAGTCTGAATTAACAGGGTTCGAGTAATATCCAAGAGATGGCGATGCTTTCTCTCCGCCACACCATTTTGTTGGGATGTATAGGCACAAGTGGTTTGGTGAATAATACCCTTTGATGAAAGAAATTGAGAAAGAGAGTGTGTACAAAATTCAAGGGCATTATCCGTCCGAACATATTTGACAGAGGAAGAGAAAACATTCTGCACTTCATTAATTAAATTTTTGATCACATCTCCTGCTTCAGATTTATTCTTCAAAAGAAAGACCCATGACACACGAGAAAAATCATCCACTACCACAAGATAAAACCTGTGCCCCTGATGATCGGGAACACGACTCGGACCCCATATATCTATATGTAACAACTCAAATGGGGAGCTACTGCTCCGACTCTGATGACTTGGAAAGCTCGACCTATGATGCTTTCCCAACTGACATGCTTCACAACGAAAAGACGAACTAGGAGAGATCTGGGGCAGAAGATGACGCATTTTTTGAAGCGGAAGGTGACCAAACCGGAGATGCCAGATGTATGGGGAGACTGGTCCTGCAGAATGAGAGGAGACGCCAGCATAGAAATTCCGAACCAGTCGATATAAACCATTCTTCTCAGAGCCACAGCCAATCACCTTGCCCGTGAGTATGTCCTGAAAAATGAGAGAAGATGGGTCAAATATAGCACGACAATTCAAATCCTTCGTAAGCTGACTAATAGATAGCAAATTCATTGAGAACTCAGGAGCATGTAGAACATTATGTAGCTGCATAGTGGAGGATAGGAAGACCTCCCCCTGTCCAACAAGGGGTGAATGGGTACCATCTGCTATCTGCACTGAACGGCCGGGAGGAATATCCCTGTAGGCCTGTAATCTACCTCTATCTCGGCATAGATGATGTATGGCTCCGGAATCTATAATCCAGTCAGATATATCATGAGATGGTGTGAGTGCAGTTGATCTACCTGAGGTACTCGCAGCGGCTGATGAGCTGGTAGATGCTGTGGCAACAATATCTGAAGAACCACCAGACGAATCACCAGATGAATGTGGCATAATATCACGGAGGCGGGCCACAAGTTCGTCAAATCGATTATCTGCAGTAGACTGTAATGGAGACTGTGAGTGTTCTGCAACATGTGCCGATGCTGGGAACCCATGCTTCGAATAGCATGTCTCCTCCGAATGTCCAGTTCGGTGACAATATGAGCACATCTGACTGTAGCGGCCACCCCTTCCCTGGGATCCACGGCCACGTCCACGACCACGACTAGAAGGCGGTCCACCTCTCCCACGCGAGGCTGCCATCGCTGATGGGAGTGGAGTAGAAGCGCTGGAGGAAACTGGAATGCGACTGAGCCTTCTGTAAACATCCTCCACTGGAGGAATAACTGCATCTGCTAGGATCTGGGACCGGGCGGCATCATACTCAGGATCAAGAGCCGCAAGTAGAACACCCACCATTGCAGCGTTCCGAAATGTCTTCTGTTGTTCAGGAGTAGCAGTGAGAGGAATGGTACTGTATAACTTCTCGAACATCCCTCTTAGGGATGTGTATAGAGAATGGAGAGGTCTGCCGCTCTGCTTCATTGTGAAAATGTCATGCTGAAGCTGCAACATCTTTGTCTCATTTCGCACCTGCGAATATGTAGCGGCAAGAATGTCCCACATTGCCTTAGCAGTGGGCTGATGGAGTGCATTGTTAGCAATCTCCATCGTCAATGTACCAGACAACCAGACCTTTGCGTAGGCGTCATCAGCCTCCCATGAGGCATAGATCCCTGTCTTCTCTGCAGGCTCCTCCTCGGTAAGAATGTGCTTCTTACCATTAGACTTCATGAGGCTCATGAATTGCATAGCCCAGAGCTCATAGTTAGACCCGTCCATCTTCACTATTGGCGCAGGACCTTTGAATGCGCCGGTGGAGGGCAAATCGACTTTCGATTCTGACATACTGCTGCTTGGAGAAGAACAAGGGTATATAGACACGGTGATGAAGGTCTACACCAACTGCATCGGATTTGAGCGTGTATGTAGACATTTACGCACTCAAACCCATATATCGGATGAAGAGAGGGCTAGGGCACGCCTAAAGGAAGGCTTACAGCCCTTGGATCGGCAAGCGGGTGCCGATTGGGAGCCGCTGATCGGCTGCGCGGCTGACTGGGGGCCTACGGCGACAGGTAGGACCGCTGGGACTGGGTTGGGGGCGGCCTTGGGGCCTAAGGCGGCAGGTGGAAGCGCCGGGGATGGGTTGGGGGGCGCCTGGGGGCCAAAGGCGGCGCTGGGTTGGGACTGGGGCCTTCGGCGGAGGGCTGTGCCCGCTGGCGGTGGGCTGGTGCCGCTGTCGGTGGCTGGGAGGAAGAGCTAGGGCGAGGCGGAAGCCCTAGATGGGAGCCGGAGAGAGAGAAGCGGCGGCGTGAGAGATGCCGAGGGGAGGGCGGCGGGTGTGGAGAGCCCTAGGGCGGCTCTGATACCATATTGGGAAAAGAGTCTTCGATATTCATTCAGGTAAACCCTAGGCTCTCTTATATAGGGAGAGGCCTTAAGGGTAAATTACATAGATGTCTATATAAGATAAAGAAATAACAAGGAGAGACATAAAGTGATATAAAAACTATCTCTACAAGTCCCATCGGCTATCACTACCGATCGCCCTGGCGGAACCTCTCTGTATGATGTAAGCTTATCTCTGTCTCGACAAAGATGATGTGTCGCACTGGAGTCCATAATCCATTCTGAAACATCAAAACTATGACAGGACGTAAATGCATAAGCACTACATGATGTGCTAACTGGGGCTGACATGCTGGCAGAGGCTGAAGCTGCTATGCCCGAGTGACCTCATGGTGAGTCAGTAGAGGCAGGAGGCATGATATCACAGAGTCTGGCGACAAGATCTTCAAACCGTTGATCTGAAGTAGATGGCTGTGAAGGCGCAACGTGCTCCGCTACACGGGATGATACAGGAAAACCATGCTTAGAATAGCATGTATCCTCCATATGACCGGGGCGATGACAGAAGATGCATAGCTGACGGAAGCATCCACCTCGACCACGAGGTCCACGACCACGAAAAGAAGAAGATGCTCCTCTGCCTTTGGAAGTTGCCATCGCCGAAGGAGGTTGATGCAGCGTGGATCGAAAATATAGGTCTGCATTTATTTAATGTTGCCCAATAATTAGGGTCCCATTTTTATTTAATTGTGTCGTCGCACTTTTTTTATTTAAAGAGACCGCGTGTGATCTCAATTGATTAGTTAGAAATTTGAATTTCAAATTTAGTAGTCGGTTAGAGTCAAATTAGGATAAGGCATTTTAAATTTGAATTTGATTTCTTTTTTTGTAACCTCATCCCTCCTATATAAAGGGATGATAGGCTATTGTTTTAGACAGTTCAATTGATATGAAAAGTTGAGATTTATTCTCTATCTCTCTCCCTCTCTAGTCTCTCTCCTTCCCCACGTGGTCTTCACATTTCTCTCCTCCAAACCCCTCGTTTTCCGACGAGCATTTCTCTCCTCAACCCCTCCACTTCTTCCACCAAAAAATCCACAAAAAAATTCTATTTCACGCCGTCGCCGAATTTCAATTTGCATCAGAGGTGGAGTAGTAGCAGTAGGGGAAATTGTGATACTGTTGAGCCTTCGATACACTTCCTCCATTGGAGGAATAGTAGCATCCACCAGGATCTGCGAGTGAGCCGCATCATACTCAGGGTCAAGCGCCGCTAGTAAAACCCCCACCATTGTAACATTTCGAAACGTCTTCTGCTGCTCATGGGTCGCCGTAAGGGGAATAATGCAGTAGAGCTTCTCAAACATCCCTCGTAGGGATGTATATAACGAATGCAGAGGCCGGCCATTCTACATGACCGTAAATATATCATGTTGAAGTTGGAGGATCTTGGTCTTATTTCTCATATGCGAGTATGTCGCAGCAAGGATGTCCCACATTGCCTTAGCAGTGGGCTGATGGAGTACATCATTAGCAATCTCCATCGTCAATATACCTGAAAGCCAGACCTTGGCATACGAATCATCAACCTCCCATGAGGCATAAACCCCAGTCTTCTTTGCCGACTCATCTTCGGTAAGAATGCGCTTCTTACCATTGGACTTCATGAGACTCATGAACTGCATTGCCCAAAGCTCGTAATTCGTCCCATCCATCTTGACTATGGGCGATGGACCTTTGAAAGTGCCGATGGAGGGCATATCGACTTTGTTTTCTGATATTGATGCCGGAGACGGAGAACTAGGGTTTGTAGACCAAGAAATAAATGTCTACATAAACATGTAAGGATTTGAGTGCATATGTAGACTTATGCACTCAAATCCATGAGGAACGAGAGAGAGAGAAGGAGACTGGATGGTGCCGGGTAGAGGGTGGTGTGGAGGGGGGTGGCGCCGACGGCTAGATGGTAACGGGGCGGTAGAGCGGGAGGAGGGGTTACAGGATGAGGGGCCGTGGGAGGAGATGCGGCGAGAGGAGGGGCGACGGGAGGGTGGCGGCGCCGGCGAGATGAGAGGAGAGGGCGGCGACGTCGGCGAGAGAGGAGAGGAGAGGGCGGCTAGGGTTTCAGGGTGGTGGCTCTGATGCCATGTTGGGAGAAAGGAAAATGAGAAGATAAGATTCCAAAGAACCCTAGGCTCTCTTATATAGAGAAAGCCTATGGGTAAATTACATAAGGTGGAACAAGGAAAATAAATATAACAAAAAAGTACATAAACCCTAGAAATATCTCTACATAACCTATTTTAAAAAGTTGCAATATGATTAGGTTGCCTACTTAAGCAGACTAGATAGTGGGAAGGACCAAGTGAGTCGATCAGGTTAAAAGCCCAAGCCGGAAAAACTAAGTCATGGTTTTTATTTAAGAGGATTTCCACGTGAAACATGTGTCTTCATTGTTGCAATACCAAATCTATTATTTTATGGTTAAACGGTGTCGCCTAGTGTTTTTGTTTTATGGGATTCGTTGATTTTTATTTAAGAGGATTTCCACGTTAAACATGTGCCTTTCCTAACGTTCCGATCCCATTTCGAAATCTCATTTGGTACAAAATCCCGATTCACGCCAAGGATGTAACAATCCAAATCATATGTCAGCATTAATAGATAGTATTTAAAAAGGAATTCGTTAACTCATCCCTCATTCTTCAATGGAATGAATTATATGAGTTGGAACCCTAAAATCAATCCAAATCATATGTCAGCATTAATAGATAGTATTTAAAAAGGAATTCGTTAACTCATCCCTCATTCTTCAATGGAATGAATTATATGAGTTGGAACCCTAAAATCGACCTACTAAGCTATTTGAAATATGACCAAAAAGGAGTTCCAATTCGTTGAAGAGATGGAGTTCAGTTACACTTGATCAAGATGGATAAAATGGTGTTAAATGCAAGCACACTAAAAGAAAAGAATGACCAATGAGATATGGATGTGCTTGAAAAGCAGGCACACTAAAAGAAAAGAAGCATGAATCAAGCTCAGAAGCATCAATCATTGCAAGAAATGGAGATGAATAAGAAGCTTGCTAAGCACTTGTTAAGATTATAGAGTCCGACTTATCAGACTCAGATGATGAGATTTGTAAGTCTACAAACTTTATAAAACTTCTTAAAAGTTGTTTAAAGAAGTTTTAAAAAATGAAAAATTATGTAGAATCACTAAATAAAATTGAAAATACGGTAGTAGAAGATAAAAGTAGTTAGTTAAAAGACTTATAAGTTGTAAATAACGAAAATGAATTGCTCAAGGATAATTAAATAGTTTAAAAAAATATTAATCTAATAAAACTAGCGAGCTTGAAAGAAATTTTAGTTTCTTACCAAATGGAAAAGGAGAAGGAAAAGTAGATTCTAGCGCTTCTAAGTTTTAATTTTTCTAAAAAGATGGCATGGATTTGAATTCCAAAGGAACAATAAAATCTAATCTTGTAAGACCCAGAAAAGAAAGGGTTCCATAAAAGAAAATTACAGGTATCGAGGAAGAAAGAGGAAAAACAAGGAGAAAAGATCGTATCAACATCCAATGTAGACCAACCCGAGGTCACACATTTATCCAATGCAAGGATGGAGGCCGCCATTATGAAGAAGGTTTCAATACTGAAGAAGTCCATGTCAAATGACACTAGGTAATTTCTTAATTGCTCTCTTATGCATGGCCTCAAATTTCGGTGAAATTCGACCGAATTTCGATTTCTGTGGGTGACCGAAATTCGATCGAAATGGCCGATGTCGACAGAAATTTGGGGGGCCTAGTTCAAAAAAAGAGCAAAATGACCGAAATTTCGGTCGAATTTCGACCGAAATTTCATTTCGGTCAGTCTCCGAAACAAAACCGAAATCCAGCATTTGAGACCTTGCTCTTATGTTATCATGCATATAATCATTTTGATGATAGACCCTCAACTCATCATAAGGGAGAGCCTTTAAGCAAAAGATTAAGGGGAAACTCAAAGTTTTTTTTGGAGGGGGGGACACTTCATAAAATGAGATTTTTTTTAAAAGAAGCATCATGTCAAAAGATAAATTAACACGTCTTTTGGTATCTTTAACAATTAACTTGGTATTTTAGACCTTTTTTATAATGTAAAAATGGGAGAGAGAAAGATAGGAAATGTTTTAAAAAATTTAAAAGTTTTAAAATCACTTCTTTCAAAAAAACGCAAAAGTTTTTATAGTACACTATTTTTTTGCTAACATTAAAATATTTTGTCATCATCGAAAGAGGAGAGACTGTTTAGTTTTTTATAAGCATGCATATTTTAATGATAACAAAATCTGATATATTTAGCTTGTAGCTAGGTCATGGAGACTAAATTGGAAGCTCACACTTAAGGGTGAAGAAGAAACTCAAGCTTAAGGATGGAGCTCAAGCTCAAAAAGAAGAATCCTAGTCTAAAATAAAGGAGATTCAAAAAAACTAACCCAGTGACTTCACGCTAAGAAGATCAAGTTTTGGTATGTATCTTGAGTCCTGTAATCTTTAGTTTTTAATTTAGAAGTATATAAAAACCTTAAGAGACTGTATTTACAATCTTAGATTAGGTCTCTACTTTCTCATTCTAGTTGACTAATTTATTCATTGGTCAACTGATCAAACCTATCAGTTGACTAATTAAACCTTGAAACCTAACACCATTTTATACAACTGTTTTTAGTCAAATGCACCCAACCATCAGTTGGCTAACTTAAATTTTATTTGACTAATTTTTGTTGCAATCGATTTACTCATGTTCCAGTACTCAAATTAAGATGTCATTGCTGAAAAACATTCTTATTCAAATAATTTATTTTCACTTGACTATTTTATTTTTTAATCAGGTGCTTTTGGGGCCTATACTCGATTTTTAAATACCAATAGCTACTTAACAGTCGCATCCTTCCATCAATTAATTTCCATTAAATACTTAAAATGGCTATTTTAGTGGCCTATAAAAAAATAATTTCATTTAGTTCTTCTCATACCATACACTAATAACTCCTCCTTTTAGTGCTAATAGAAGAGAGCCTTCATCGTCTTCAACCACATTCTTTGTGAGAGAAGAGGTATTCTGCCTAACGTTGAGACCATTTCTTGATAACCATTCTATTGTGTAATTCACTCAGGCTTTCCGGCAATCACGTTATGGGGGTGTACTCCTTATTTTAGAACCTCATTCTTTGGTTAAATCGCATACCATTGCTTACATTCACATGAATATACTACTTTTGTACTTGTGGTTAGGATTGTTAGTGTAAACAACTTTTTATGATTAGAATTGTCCATGCAAACAACTTGTCGTAGCCGTCATAAATGTCAATGTGTACACAACTTATTGTAAAACGGCAAGGTTACCCACGTAAGCAGTCTGGTTAGTGGAAAGGAACGAGTGATTCGCTCAGGTTGAGAGCCCGAGTCATAGGAACTCATGTCGTAGTTTTTACTAGGGAGAGTTTCCTTCTTAAATCTCTAACTCTGTTTTTTTGGTGCAAAAAGGGGAAACACATGAAGGTATCAGCCAAAAGGATTGATTAAAAAGGAGCAACCCAATTGACAAGACAAACAGATTTGCCCACACTGCCGCAATAGGAAGAAGCGCCATGTTTAAGCAGAACTGGGTGCTAAAGAGAGAGTTCCAGAAATCCGTGGAATTTCCAGCCGAGCCAGTCAACTCCCAACTCTTCCCAGTCTCCTTCACCTTGTCACAATGGAAGAAGAGGTGGCTAATCGTCTCTTCCTCCCCTCCACACCAAGACTCTTAAGGCAGCTATGATCAGTACACAAAAAGTACATGGGCCATCTCTCTTTGATCAATATTCTCCCTCGCCTCAGCAACCACAAAAAAATCTTGATACATGTTGGGATTTTTAGATCCTAGACAATCTGCAATCTTAGATCAGATCTTCGGGCATGTCAAACTTTATGGTTACAATACTCTTTCTATTTTTGTGCTTGAATGATGTTGCACAATGATTTTGTTTAGTTGAGATATAGTGATGGCGGTGATACTAGCGTTCCTGTCCAAGAAAGAATTCTCATCATATGAATTAATAAATCGGTTTCTAGCTCAGACATAATCATTGTTTGCCACCATATCATGATTTCATGGACGAGGACAACAAGAAGGAATATTGCTATACACAAGTTGGGTGCAATAGATATGAGAATAAAATGCGAGGTAGGGAAGGATTTAGAAAGGAAGTTTGTGGGACCAAATAACATTCCCGTGAAGATTTGGAAGATGCTTGGGAGGAAATTATACAACGAAGTTATGGGAGAGGATAATTTAAACAGGGGTTGAAAGAAGTCCCCATGGTATCAAAGAACTGGTTTGCTTTCATTTCTAGAAGGTCTACGATTGAGGCTGTCCACCTTCTCCAGTGTTTCATGGAAGATTTCTAGATAAAAAAGAACTACATATGGAATTTTTTTATTCGGAGAATTCTTATGAAAGAACTTCAAGAAATCATGTGAGAATTCTAAAGAAAAGGGAGTTACCTATTTTGCACATCAACGTAGTAAAAAGATATGCATGTGCATGTCTGCACCGCATCTTGTGTGAGGACACCAACTAAGATGATGAATCGTTTCGATATCATTTTTTAGCATGCATCAAGGATCAATCATGAGTCCTTATCCGTTTACCATGATAGTAGATGAATTAAAAAAACACATATGAGAGGTTCCTTGATCATGATGCACGTTGTTTGTAGATGATATTGTAATAGCGGACTAGAAAATATATGGAGTCAAGAGGAAGCATGATGTTAGGGCGGAGCATGGAAGGCCGTATCCCGATATATCGGCGATATATCGGTATCGACATGGGACCGATATCGAAATCGATATATCGATATATCCGATTTTCAGCATTTTCTTCAGAAAAATTCCTTGATATCCCGATATATCGGCGATATATCGTCGATATATCACCGATATATCGATATCGACACGATATCGAAACGATATCGATATCGATACGGCCTTCCATGGGGCGGAGGCTCTAGAGTATAGCGGTTTCCAACTAAATAGAACCAAAGATTTTTTTTTGAAAGATAAATAGAACCAAAGATGAGCATATGAAATGTGATTTCAATTACAAGAAAGCTAGAGATGCCGCCATGGATGAAATATCCCGATATACACCCGATATATAGGTGATATATCCATATTAACAAGTCAGGGATACCGATATTACCATGGATATCGATATCAATCAATATTAAGCGATTTATTGACGATATGCCATTTGGTATCATCGATATTGATGAAATTTCAAGTATTTAGAGCAAACTTTCCATCATTTCTGTTGAGAAGAGAAACCAATAAGATGTTTATTCGATAGAGCTAGGGTCTCTTATATAGAGAGAAAACCCTAGAGAGTACAAGGGTTACTGAACCCAAAGGGGTTACCAAACTCAATGGTCATAGAGGTTTACGGAACTCGAAGGGTTACAAACATAAATGTAAATATAATAACTCTAACGCTCCCCCTCAAGTTGGAGCTGAGAAAGCTGCAGCTTGTAACAAAAATAAAAAAAAGTATACACCACATCTTCACACGATGCATCATAAGAACTTTAGTCCGTTGCTGGTAGAAGAACTCGCTCGAGGACGGGTCTGTGACTTTCACGTCATCAAAACATATCTCTGTCATGCCTGTAAAGTCATTGCGATATCAGGTCATCGGAACGTATCTCTGTCGTGCCTGCAGGCCACCGGAACATATCTCTGTCGTGACTGGAGAAGAATCGCTGTAGGAGAAGTCCAACGCGGAGTAGAAATCAGGTCGAAAAAGAAGTATACACACTGACGAAGAAGTTGATGCTCGGTGAAGACAAATGATCTGAGTAGTAGTCTAGACTCTAGAGTGTCGGTCTGTCAGTTGTAGTAGGGCAGCAAACGTCCTGAAGAATCATCTCTGACTCCCCCTTTCTCCCGTACTTGATAGAATAAAGAGTATGGAACATCAAGTTGGGAGAAACAAAAAAAATGGGAGAAACAAGTCGTGGTGAAGCAAGGGTTGTTGGACGGGGGGAAGGCTACAGGCGGTGCCGACGACGCAGGAGGTGCGGTTGGAGATGCTGGAGCCTCGGGCGGCGCTTTAGGTGCCGCTGGAGGTAGCAGCCGGAGACTCGGACTGCCTTGCGTGGGACCATCGAATTCATGAGCGACGCATGAGGTACAACCCTCTCTCCTTGTCGACGGAGAGAGGGCTGGTGGTGGTGGTGGATTTAGGATATTAGGCTCTGGTCTAGAACCGTCGCTCTGATACCATGTTGAGAAGAGGAATGGATGAGATATTTAGAGGTATATGCCCTGACGAAGAAGTCGATGCTCGTTGAAGACTGATGGTCTGAGAAGTAGTCTGTAGTGTCGGTTTGCCAGTCATGGTAGGGCAGTAGACGTCCTGAAGAATCATCTCTGACTCCCCCTTTCTCCCATACTTGATAGAATAAAGAGTATGGAACATGAAGTCGGGAGAAACAAAAAATTGGAGAAACAAGTCGTGGTGAAGCATGGGCTGTTGGGGGGAGGGGGGGACTCGAGGCAGCGCCGATGATGCCGGAGGAGCGACAAGAGCTGCTGGAGCCTCGGGTAGCGCTTTAGGTGTCGCAGGAGGTGGCATCTAGTGCTGCTGGGGACTCGGACTGCCTTGCGCGAGACCATCGAATCCACAAACGATGCAGGAGGCCCAGCCCTCTCTCCTTGTCGGCGGAGAGAGGGCTGGTGATAGCGGTGGATTTAGGGTATTAAGCCCCGGTCTAGGATCGTTGCTCTGATACAATGTTAAGAAGAGAGACCAATGAGATGTTTATTCCATAGAGCTAGGGTCTCTTATATAGAGAGAAAACCCTAGAGAGTACAAGGTTTACAGAACCCAAAAGGTCACGGGGGGTTACAGAACTCGAATGGTCATAGAGGGTTACGGAACTCGAAGGGTCACAGGGGGTTACGGAACTCGAAGGGTTACAAACATAAATGTAAATATAATAAGTCTAACAATTTCAAGTTATATCATCGATATCGTGTCGATATCAATGCTCTAACATCGATATCAACTATTTCAGTTGATTTCACCGTTTGTTTTATAAGGAAAGAAGCTTGGAAGGTAATTTTTTATTCTTAGCTTTAAAAGTTGATTTGTTGAGATTTCTAGCCACTCCCTATATTAACACAATTAGAAACAAATCCAAAAGAATAAATAACCAAATTTATGAGTTATAGCATGGTTCAAAAATATCATGATATATCGTTATCGCAAGAGGGATGGTTCGATATTAGGGTATATACCAAACTCCAGTATATCATATGATATGGGCTAAATATTGTTATTCCATCTCATATCAGTGAAAAATTGAAGATCTCAGTACAGGTTTCCCCAGATATCGGTCGATATCGAATGATACTATCGATATGATACTGATATTTCTCAGTATCACCATTTTTAAAATTTTTGATCTATTTGTTTGGGATTTTGCTTCTGCATCTATTCCTGGTATAATAACACATTATGATTTATATATTTTTCGGGGTGGAGGCGGCGCTTGAACGGGGGATTTCGCCCTTTTGTGTAGGAGATGAATCAACTCTAAAGCTAAATAAGGAATGTATAGATACATATATGTCAACATGCTCAGTAGCGTGCAAGGTTGCAGAAGTCGGCAGTCGGTACTCGGTCGGCAGGGTCACTGATTAAGGATTAATCGGCAGTCGGGAGAGTAATCGGATTTAGTCGGGCATTAGTCGGTTTTGATTTTTTTTAATTATTTTTAATATATAAATCAAATTTTAATATATATACTATCATTTATCTTCATAATTTGAGCAAATTTAATATTTTCAAGAGCTTAAGAAATTACAGCAAGAGAAGGAAAAATGAAGGAAGTTAAGATCAAACATTCAAAATATTTGGTACATAACACTAGCAAATGTTCAAAAGCACATACAACATGTCCAAAAAAATACAAGTAGGAAGGAAGACAAGTCAATCGAATCAATCCTCAATGTCATTATCCAAGTCCATCTCTTCTTCTTCTTCTTCTTCTTCGTCGTCGTCATCATCATCTTCTTCTTCTTCTACTTCTTCTATATCATCAAGATGTAACTCCTCGTTCTCATTCATCGGCGTAGCATTGGAGCTCGAAGATGAAGCTCCCTTGCTACGGTCAACTCGCTGGCTCCTTCTCGGTTCCAAATTCTCTTCAGCACAACTAGCATGTGCTACAGCACTCCATGTCAATCCGGAACCTGGAAAAACCTCCTCATCATGAGCATCGACACCTCCAGTACATTCAGCCATGTATGCACGATAACGAGATGAGAGAGGATCTTTTTCTTTTTCAACTCGACGTTCCCGCATGTTTGAATTGAAACGAACATACACAAGATCATTCAGCTTCTTCGTCTCCAATCTGTTCCTCTTCTTGGTATGGATCTGAACATCAAAATTCAAATTTTAAATGTATATCAATTACTACGTTATACTTTACTATTAGTAACCAAATTTGGTCGGTGGAATGGAGTCATTACCGAGTCAAAGGTACTCCAGTTACGCTCACATCCGGAGGATGAAGACGTCAAGCTCAAGATCTTGATGGCCATGACTTTCAAATGAGGCGTGTCATCTCCATGATTATGCCACCAGTTAGTTATTTAAATAGAGAATTCATCAATATAAATATAATATAATATTGTCAAAGAGAGAATTGTCCAGCATGAAATACATGGGTCATAATTGTTGTCATTTGTCATCCTCTGTCTCACAGCTAAAGGCTTGCCAAAATCACCGCGACCAAGTCTGTATGTTGGAAGCTCGTCCCTGGTAATTGCATCTTGTACATCCAAATCTGGATAAAATCTTTCCATGCACTCCTTAAACCCTCTCCTCACCACAACATCCGGATCACCACGAGACTCAGTGTAGAAGAAAAATGGGTTCAAGTAATAAGCCGCTAGATGTAATGGAGTATCGAGCCTCCCTTTGGTCTTGGAGGTAACAGCATACACAAAAAATTTGTAAGATGACTCCATGCCATTGAATGATGCAACTATCTCTCGTTTGGCCTCTTCAAGCCCTTCGTACACAAAACCCATAGATGGACGTCGATCTGCGTCAACAACACGCAATAAACGAACCAATGGAGTGAAAACTCGGACGGCGTGTGCAATGTGGTTCCAAAATGTAAGGCTGAATACAATAGAAATCGCTGCTTCGCCCCTCTTGGCCTTGTACCATTTGCAATTTCTCCACTCTTCTGAAGAAAACATCAATCTAAGCTTGTCTTTCTTCTCATTCAGGCTCTCAAGAGTAAGAAAAGTGGTTGCAAATCTTGTTTGACCAGGCCTTGCAATGTCTCTCTTGTTGGTGAACTTACGCATCAAGCTTAGAGTTTTGGTGTGAGAGTATATAAACACCGTAAGCTTCTTTGCCTTTGTGATTGCACTCCTCACCTTCGTTTCTTTGCTTATCTCCTCCAAAGCAAGATCAAGGGAGTGCGTGGCGCATGGAGTCCACCAAATCCGTGGATATTTGGTGAGTAGCAATCTTCCCGTTGCTACATTGGCAGATGCATTATCCGCCACAATCTGAACCACATTATCTATGCCCACTTCATTAAGACACTCATCCACCAGCTTGAAGATGTAATCCATAGTGTGTGCCTCATTTGAGGCATCAATGGACTTTAAAAATGAAGTCCCCAAGGTGCAATTAACACAAAAGTTGATGATGCTTCTTCCACACATGTCCGTCCATGCATCAGTCATCAAAGAGCATCCTGTCGACTTCCACATATCACGATGACATTGCAAGTCATCGTGCATTTTCTTCACCGCATCCTTCAGAAGTGGACCACTAAGCTCATACCTCGTCGGAGTCTTTAGTCCAGGCCCATACTTCCAAATCGCCTCCACCATCTGCATAAATGGCTTCGTCGTCAGTGCATTAAAAGGAATCGCCGATGTATATGCCCAGTTGGCTATATACGGGGTGACCCTATCACGACGCTCTTTGGAGAATGCATCTTTTATGGTCATCTGACGTGATGGTCCTTCCAATGCGACATTCTGCTCCAACGAGTCGGATAGTCGTGATCTCTTCACCGAACCCGCATCTCCAGTGATATCAACATCCTCTCTCAGCTCCTGAACATCAGCGGCTTTCTGGCTCTACTTCCTTGCAACGTCATCAAGATATGTGATCATCTTCTTCTTCGTATCTTCATCCACCTTGGGACATGCAACCACGTTGCCTCTACGGTGTGCTAGATGTTGCTTGAACCGATACACACCTCCCTTGATAACCTTCTTGCACAATCTACAAGTAACTGTATTCAGATCTGTACGGTTCGAAAGATAGCCATATTGCCATGCAGGATCAGTTGATCCCGGTGGCACGTAAAAAGACGAGTCGCTACCAGAAGCGACGTTCGCAGGAGGTGTATCCATCTACATAGTCACAAACTCACAAATTACTAATTATCAAACCCAAAGCTAACCAAACTTAGAAGAGAAAATATATCCTAACAATAAAATCTAAGATCATCTTAAGCAAATCTAAGCAATAACATGTTATTAACATCTAAGATCAACCTAAGAAAAAACAAAATTTTTGAAGAGAATCTTGACATAAAAGCATCTAGGTACAACAATAACATTGA
This sequence comes from Ottelia alismoides, assembly GCA_037367405.1. Lineage (NCBI taxonomy): Eukaryota > Viridiplantae > Streptophyta > Magnoliopsida > Alismatales > Hydrocharitaceae > Ottelia > Ottelia alismoides. The sequence continues at coordinate 224,021 of JAZKJV010005279.1, forward strand.
TCTTATTGGCTAGCAATAACATTGACATAAAAACATCTAAGTACAACATCAACCTAAGAAAATCTAAGCAATAACATATTAACATCTAAGATCAACCTAAGCAAAAACAAAAAAAATTGAAGAAAACCTTGACATAAAAACATCTAAGTACAACAATAACATTGATCTTATTTGCTAACAATAACATTGACATAAAAACATCTAAGTACCACATCAACCTAAGAAAATCTAAGCAATAACATACATAACCTAACATTGTTGTTTGCTAACAATTACATATTAACATATCAACTTAAAAACAAGAGGAAATAAAAGCCAAAAAAAGCCCTAACCTTTAGCTGTTGGAGCCGAGAACGAGGGGGCAGCAGCGGAGGCGGCGAGGCGGCGAGGCGGCGAGGCTGGGAGCGGCGAGGCACTGGGGGCGGCACCGGCGAGGGGGCGCACCGGCGAGGCGGCGAGGCGGCGAGGCTGGGAAGGCTCGGGTATCACGCACAGGAGCCGCGGGGGGTGGGGGTCGAAATGTTAGACTTGCGTGAAGGGTTACTGTCTAACAATAACCCTATTATTTCCAAAACCCGGACCCAGCTCGGAAACCCTATGTAGAAATCGCCCGCCTACGTGGCTGATTAATCCGCCTAAGCGCCCGACTAAGCGGGTAGGCCCGACTAGAGCCCGATTATCTCTATTCGAATCGGGCACCCCACCGAGTCGCATAGTCGGGCCGACTAGTCGGCCTAGTCGGCCGACTTTTGCAACAGTGGTAGCATGTTCGTATAATATCTGATATAGCTCAACATCTTGTTTATATATAATATGCGATGTGATGTGCTAAATACACCTCCTTGATGTCATTAAGCTCTTGTTTGAATTTCATCTTTTCCTTTCTAATATCTTTCAACAACCAACAATCAACTGACATCATTAACAACAATGATATGTACGATATAACGCGTATTGTTTTTCTACATATACATCATTCTTGCATATAAGTGTGTGTTTGTATGTTATTTATTGTTTTAAGAAATAGTATAATCTTACTTTGTGAAGAAATAACTATTTTGCGCCATTTCTGAAATTTCCATCGATATCATCGATATATTTCGATATATCCCTTTTTGGGCTAAACCGATACGATATTGATATTTTGAACCTTGGATGCGACAAAGGTAAAGTTTGGGAGATATTCCATTCCTAGAAAAGGATGTTCTTAAATATTTAGGTTTGATCCTTTAAAAAGAAAGAGGAATTGATAGAGATATTCATCTCATAGAATTAATACATGTGGTCGATGAACTAGAGATTACTTCAAGTGCTCTCTTTTTTCGAGTCAATACTTCATGTGTTCTTTGTAATAAGAAGTTGCCTTTAAAGCTAAAACTATAATGGTGTACTTTTAAGTCAATACTTCAGGTGTTCTTTGTAATAAGTTGTCTTTAAAGCTATAAAGATAATATACATCCATAATGCCACCTCTAATACTTTCTGGTGGTAAGTTTGCGAAAGTTAACAATAGATATGTGCAAAAAAAATTGAAAGAAAATAGTGTGATGGGTATTCAAAAAACTTATATAACAAGTTAAGTTTCAAACTCACAAAGACCGCTATCATGAAGGATCTTGACATATTCCAATACTGTAGCATTCCATACATAGTACCATATCTAGTAATCACAAAGTGTGGTAGTAGCTTATAAGTAGTGGGGGCTACTACTAGTCAACTTTGGCTTAAGTATTTTGGGATGGGATCAAGGGCTCCAGTTGGGCTCAAGCCCAACAAGTTGTCTGGGTAAATAATATATGATAACGGACCAAGTCTGGGGCCCGAGTTCTTGCAGATAGTATCAGAGCAGGTACCCTCTAATAGTGGAAAGGGCTATTGACGAGTCCGATAATGCAGCGTTTAAGAAGATGTTTTTATCTGTCGTGTGTAAAATGATTATTCGTGCGTTGTAGGCGGCAATTGGAATCGGCCAAGAAAATAACCACACAAAATGTTCTTCAAATTTATTAATGCGGCTTTATGTTTGTTTTACTTGGGCAAGTCCCAAGGTCGATCACAAGGAGGCAAAGGAACAACCTAGAGTTATGTCTATCAAAGTTCGTTCACGGTTTTCGAGGCGGTCTTTTTTTTTGGAATTTTCAATGTATTAAGGGATGCAAAGTGCAGTTTTGGCCTATTTTAGGGACTAAAATGAAAATTACGATCAAACGATATCCGAAAAATATGAAACTTGGCCACAATGTAAAATATGATGAAATGAATGCACTGTAATTTTTTTGGAATTTTTAGATGCAATATGAATTTTTTATGAATTTTTAAATGCAAACAAAATGAATTTCAATATTTCATTCTGATAAATATTAAACCTACTTATTTTCGAGGACCAAAATTAACTAAGATCTATCACAAGGTGATTGATCTCAGAAAAATCCTAAACCTCGAAAATGTGAGATTTAATACCTATTAAAAATTAAACACTGAAATAAGCAAAATGATCTTCATAGGGCAAATGATGAATGCAAATGCAATTCTTTTTGGGCACAATGTCAAGTACAATTAATTCTACAATATGTGATTTTTCGGGGATTTTTAGAGCAATGGTTAGGCAACTATGAATTTCAGAGCAAGAAATGGGTAAAATATGCAAATTTCAACAAAACAATTATTTATTAATTAACCATCAATCAGAAAAATGCCCACAATATGTCAAAGTGTAGAGAATTAATTGACAAACAAAATGCAATTTTTGAATAAATAAAATACGACTCGAAAGAGGTTCAAAACAAAGGGGAACACAGGTGTATTTATGCAATAAATATAAAAAATAAAGATGCAGAGTTGGACCTAAATGTAATTACCGACAACTGGGGGGCGAGAGCGCAAAATTCCCAAGGCAGCACGTGTGTCGCACGTGCTCCTTGGCACCTTGGACGATTGTGCAAATGCCAGGAAGATCGGGGGCTTCTTTGTAAAATGCCCAGCGGGCACGTGCAAGGCACGTGACCCTGGGATGCTTTCTGCTGCTGAAGAAGTCCCCCCGTGCACGCGCAAAGCACGTGCGGGGGTCTCGGGGCTCATGCCCGGTGGCTGGTGGCGAGGGCGCGGCGGAGCGCCGTTCCGATGACGGCTTCGCGGAGGGAGCTCTGGTGGACGGTCGGTGCCGAAGTCATCCTTGGCTTCGATAGTGGAGAAGGGGAGGTCCGGCCAAGGCAGAGCTGTGGCGTGGGTCTTCGACTGCGGCTGGGTTGGCGGAGACCTCCGATGAGGACAGAGGTGATGGAGTCGTCGTTTGTCGATGGAGTAGCGGAGGTGCGGCGTAGATGATGGCCGACAAACGGCCGTGGGTCGTCGGTGTCGAAGGCGGAAGAGGAGGCGTGGATGATGATCGTTGCTGAGCCGCGTCTGACTCAACGGTGGAGGCCGGAGACGTTGGTCGTCGGGGGCTCGACAGTCGATGAAGACCGGAGCAACGGCAGTAGGCGGAGTAGGCCGCACTGCAACGAAGCAGGGGGGAGGCTTCGGATCTCGTCGGGAAGGAAAGAGGAGCTCGCGCTGTCACCACCGAGCTCCGTCGCGATGTACTGCAACCGGCGAATGGTCTTTGGAGGTGGCGGCGTCGGTGGTTTTATAGAGGGATGGGTCGCCGTGTTTGGAAAGGGGGGCGGCGAGATCTGAGGGCGATGAGCGGGGGATCGACGTAATTTGATTGAAGAAGGGGATCTGACGAGACGGATGATCGGCGAGAATCGGAGATGGGGTGATTGAAGGTCGGCGACGGCGCGAGATTCGCGAGGATTCGGGGTGGCACGGAGGTGCGAGATTTGCGGCGAGCGGCCGCGAAGTCGGGGGCGGTCGGTCATGGAAGGAGTATCGGGAATGGCGAGATTAAGGGAGTGGAGGCGATCCGGTGGCTGTTGATGTCGGGGAGAGATTCGCGGTGGCGCGAGATTTGAGGGAGGCAGCGGAGATATTCGCGGCGGGCGGCACAACCTGAATTTGGGAAAGAGGAGGCGCGTTGGAGAAAACAAGCAGTGGCCGTCCGATCGGCCGAGATCGGGCGGCCACAATGTTGACAAGTGGCGGCTAGGTGGCTAAAGAGAGAGCGGGTGCGCACGTGCGGGATGATTATTTTTTTTATTTTTTTATAAAACGAGTTTATAAATATCTCAACAATTGACTGACACGTGGTGGCACCAGGTGCTGCCACGTGCCAGCACCAGAAAAATCGAAAAATAAATAGCGTGTAAAATAAAAAAGAAATAGCAAATGGCCTCGTATCGAAAAAGTTTCTTCACGAAAATTGTTCGTCTTGATAAGATCTAACTTTCATGACGACATCAAAACCAAAATCGATCAAATGCACAAAGTGAATTTTTGGGGTATCCCATGTACATAGAATACCTTGATTTTTGGGTTTTGTAATTTTTTTATTATTTTTAAAACAGATAAAAATTTGGAAAAATTACGATAAAATCAAAGATAAATAAAGACACCATAATCTATTTTTTTGGATTTTTATTAATTGATAAAATATGTACATAAAATATTAGGTCAAAAACTGCTAAAATACACAATGTACAAAAGAGGCCCAAAAACCCAACTTTCATATATGAGCTCCGATTCACTTGAACTTGGTCTTGTTTTGAAGGTAATTGAATGTTCATTAGTTCAAAAGTGAGTATGATCAAATCGGACACTGGATGGGGAAGATATGTGGCTTTTAGTCCGAAAATCCTGAAATTAGGGTTTGGGTTTTTGGTCCACTTATTTGGGTTAGTTATTTTTTTGTATTTTTCATTTATTCTGGTTAGTGATATGTACACAGTGGAGGTGATTTTGTGTCATTCGGAGTTAGCATGAATGAGTTAAAAATCGGGGAAGTTAGGCTATTGACATGTCATTTTGGCTTGGATTTTTGGCTTCTTATTTTGTGCATAAATTAGTGCTAAAATGCAATTTTTATGGAAACATGCATGAATTATGCAGAATAGATGTCTAAATGCTGTTGATTTTTAGGGATTTGAGCTTAATAAATGAGATTTAGAGTGATGAATCCGAGATTCATCATCCCCCTATACTTAAAGCATGCTCGTCCTTGAGCATTAAAAAGAAATGCCATGAAGTGAAATGAGATTGGGTTCCATACCAAGACCATGAGCTGAATGTGAAAACGAATCTAGACTCGACCTTTGGATTAATAGTTTGGCGGAACTTTTGTGAGACTTAGAATTTCAAAATCAATAACCCTCAAGTTCTACAAATCATTACTACAGTTTCGGCTCAGAAGTCATCTTATATCAATCCTCTTCCCAAAGCATACCCTATGAACATTGAACAATCGACTCATGTGTGTGAAAGGTTTTAGCTCTTCCCACCCAGAATGCCGGACTACCGCGCAAACCTCCTCTCCAGTAACTCGTCCTCGGGGAGTCAGGTATTTCCTTCTAAGGTCTGCCACGCTGTGTTCACAATCGAATTAGGGGAGAAGTTAGAAGAAGGAGAAAAGAACTGGAGGGTGGCCAGTGTAGTCACCTCTTCTTATGAAGATGGCCAGTGTAGACAAGTCTCCACCAAGATCTGCAGGTTTCTTGAAGTTTGGACCTTTTGGTCAGATATTTATTTGGTAGAATGCTTCTTTGTATTTGGAATTTTTGGTGGTTCTGCTTGGATCTTGTTGTGCCTTTACGGATATAGAATCTTTTGTTTCCGTACATTTTTTAGGGTCTTAGAAAAAATTGTGCCCAGCCGTCCATCCCTTTTCCGAAGCTTTATTTCAACCCGTACTCCGGTCTTTAGATTTCCACGCTACCAGAAAAGAAACTCACAGAGTCTTCCAACATCCCGTCTGAGTTGAGCTAAGTGCATAGTGCGAGAGTACAAATTAATTCCTTATTCCAGAATTGTACCCAGAATGAAGAGACCAGGTTAGACACTAAAAGTCAAACTCTACACATTGTCATGTGGAACTTAAAGAATTAAGTCAACGACCTGAAGTTTCTAAAATCCTATTTCTCGGTGAAGTTCCTCTGAAAATTAAGTGGATTAAGGTCAAGTTCAGACCACTCTCGGTTTCGGCTCATAACTCGGTTCAGAACCCAAAGACTTTTCACAAATGCAAATGAATGCAATGCTGGATGAAATGCAGGTGTGTGAAATGTAGACACAAATTTTTTTTGAATTTTTTTTTCAAAGGATTTTTGTTATTTGTTTGTTTGTTTTTTATGCAAAAAATGAATAAGAAGCCATTTTTTCAAAAATTTTGGGTACAGTCAGTGTTAGTGGCAAAACGTTTTTTTTTCTTTTTTCTATTGTTTTTGTTTTTTTGATTAATTACCCACCCCATAAATACATATAGACTTACGCGAAAGAACGAGGTATGGCTAAAATATATACACAGTATATATACAGACCCCCACTTAACGAGTGTTGTGTCCTCAGAGCACAAGAAGCGTAAAGAAGACATAGCTCGGGCTAAGCGTAAGAGAGTAAAAAAGGAAAAAGAACAAGATTTACAGAATCGCCCCCCTATACTTAGACTGTGAATAGTCTAAGTATAGAAGAAGAGCAGAAAAGGAAAAAAATGAAGCGATCGGGGTATGTGAATGAGGAGAGTATATACATGTGGGCGTCGGTTTCCCCTATACTTAGGCTCTGGTCAACCTAAGTATAGAAGAAGGGTGGAAGTGAGGCGATCTGGAGGAGTGTGATGGGGGAAATGGAATATACAGATGGCATCAGTCCCCCCTATATATTTTTTTTTAGGCTCGTCCCCCCCTATACTTAGGCCTTGGCCTAAGTAGAGGAAGAAGCTGTACAAGGAGATCGATGTGGTCGGGAGGGAGGGTGAGATTGATCTAATAAATCTTCACTGTCTTTGCTATGTGTAAAGTAGATGGCCTCAACTTGAACTGTCTGCTCATTGGGTGATTCTATATATGGCTTCAGTAATTGTCCATTCACTGAGAAAGGTTGTGCATTATCTTTGAGTTCGGCAATATCCACACTTTCATTGGTATGCACATCGATGACAATGTAGAGACCCGTCCATTTTGATTTCAGTTTCCCATGAAAAATCTTCAATCGAGCATTAAACAACCACACTTACTGCCCAGGAACGAAGGTTTTATCTCGAATGTGTCTATCATTCCATCTCTTGACCTTGTCCTTATAAATCACACTATTGTCATATGTCCGATTTCGGATTTCAATTAGCTCATTCAGATTTAAGTCTCGATATAATTTCCCAAGGTGACAACTCCAATTCAACTTTTTGATCGTCCATTAAGATTTGTGAATCAATTCTGCAAGTAGATGGCATGGCTTGCCATAGATCATCCTAAAAGGTGAAGTACCGAGTGGAGTCTTATAGGCTGTTCTATAGGCCCACAGAACCTGGTCCAATAGTTTTGACCAGTTCTTCCTATCTGGACGAACCAACTTTTAAAGAATACCCTTCACCTCTCTATTAGAAACCTCTGCCATGCCATTAGATTGTGGATGATATGGGTTGGCTATTCTATTCTCATATTTATACTCTTTAGCCAAAGATCTCATTTCCCTATTCACGAAGTGGCTTCCTCCATCAGAAATCAAAACTTTTGGTATCCCGAACCTTGCAATGATATTATCCTTGATAAACTTACAGACGGTTTTGCTATCTGCGGTTCGGGTTGGAATAGCCTCTACCCATCTAGACAAATAATCAACCGCTAACAAGATGTACTCAAATCCATTACTATTGGGAAAGGGACCCATAAAATCAATCCCCCATGCATCGAAAACATCACAGAAAATCATTGGTTGCATGGGCATTTCATCTCTATAACCAACAGTCCCTCCCATCCTTTGACAAATCGGGCAAGACCGTACAAATTCATTAGCATCACGAAATAAGGTCTGCCAGTAAAATCCACATTGGAGTACCTTGTGTGCGGTTCTCTTTCCCGAATGGTGCCCTCCAGCCTCGAGAGTATGACAATGTGTGAGGACACTCCGGTATTCTTCCTGAGAAATACATCTTCTACAGACACAATCCGCTCCTTCATAGAAAAGGAAAGGATCGTCCCAATGGTATTTTCTTGAATCCGACTTCAATTTATCAATCATTCTCTTGGTCCAACCAAAGGGAACCTTCTTGAAGACAAGATAGCTCATGATGTTGGAATACCATGGGGTTGAATCAATAACGCAAACAGATTCATCTGGAAAAGTCTCCTTAATAGGTCCACTGTCAGGATAATCATTTTTCTCAATTCGGGAAAGGTGATCAGCAACAACATTCTTTATTCCAGGTTTATCTTTGATCTCCAAATTAAAATCCTGGATTAACAAGATCCACTTCAAAAGCCGTGCCTTGGTATCTTTCTTATCCATGAGGTATCTAATTGACGTATGATCAGTGAAAATTGTCACCTTGGAGCCCAATATGTATGATCTGAATTTTTCAAGGGCCCAAACAACCGCGAGTATTTCCTTTTCAATCACTGTATAATTTTTCTGTGCAGGATCCAATACTTTGCTCGCGTAGTGAATCGCAAAAGGGATTCCATCCCGTCTTTGTCCAAGCACATCTCCGACAGCAAAATCCGATGCATCAGTCATGATCTCAAAGGGAAGAGACCAGTCGGGAGCTTGTAATATCGGCGATTCACATATTTCCTTTTTGAGGAGCTCGAAGGTTTCAAGACACTTGTGATTCACAATAAACTCGATGTCTTTTCTTAAGAGCTCAGTCAGTGGGCGGGCGATCTTTGAAAAATCAGGGATAAACCCTCGATAAAATCCAACATGCCCTAGAAAAGACCTCACTGACTTGACGTTAGTTGGTGGCTCAAGTTTCTTGATCACATCCACCTTGACAGGGTCGACTTCCATTCCTTTTTTGGAGATGACATACCCCAACACAATACCCTCAGTCACCATAAAGTGACTCTTCTCCCAGGAGAGTACCAAATTAACCTCCCTGCATCTCTTGAGGACTCGGTCCAAGTGCGCTAAACATGTATCAAATGAATCACCATGAACCGAGAAGTCATCCATGAAGACTTCCAGGAAATCACCCACCATTTCGGCAAATACGGCAATCATGCACCGCTGAAATGTGCCTGGAGCATTACAAAGCCTGAATGACATGCGCTTGAATGCGTAGGTACCGAAGAGACATGTAAATGTGGTTTTTTCCTGATCCTTGGGAGCGATAGCTACTTGATTGTAGCCAGAGTACCCATCAAGAAAACAGAAGAATGCTTTCCCTGCAAGTCTCTCCAAGATTTGATCAATAAATGGCAATGGAAAGTAATCTTTCTTGGTCGCAACATTCAGGCGCCTGTAATCGACACAGACACGCCACGACGTAGGTACTCGGGTCGCGATCTCTACCCCCTCCTCGTTGGTGACCATCCGAATCTCCGACTTCTTTGGGACGACATGAAGGGGGGCCACCCACTTGGAGTCAGAAATGGGGTAAATAAAACCTGCTTTGCACCATTTTTCTATCTCTTTCTTAACCACTTCCCGAAGATTGGGATTTAATCTTCTCTGAAATTCACGGGAAGGTCTTGCGTTATCCTCAACATAAATTTGGTGCGAGCAGAGAGCGGGGTTGATTTCTACGAGATCCGACATAGTCCAACCGATGGCTTTTCGATTTCGCTCAAGGACCTCTAGAGGTCTAGATTATTGGTCCATGGTTAATGATGAGCTAATAATCACAGGGAATTTATCTTTGGGTCCATTGAGAAATGCATACTTCAGTGTGGGAGGGAGAGGTTTCAGCTCTGACAAATCTAAATCACCAATCAAGTCTGGCTGAATATCTTTTAAGTCTGGCTCTGTGCTGGTTGGCGGTGAATCATCTTGTAATATGCTAGCCACTAATCCTGAAGGAATGTGAGTCGGATCGCAAAAGTAGTGCGGTAATTCGACCAAAGCCGCGTCCGACTCGTCATCGATTTTTCTTGATTTTCCCGAAGAAGGTGGGATTGACAAATCTGGAAGGATTTCTGTGTCATCAAGATTATAAACATCCGGGTGTTTGGATTTGTCTGACAATATCTCGCATACTGACTGGTTCCCTGTTTCTTCTTCTGTTGGGGTGTTAGCAATATGAAGGTCTGGCAGTTGGTCCCACGGTCCAGTAGTGCTGATGAGATTACACTCGGATGTTTCGGCATCTTCAGTGGTGGATTCAGAATCTGGTCTTTACCACTTTGTTTGTTTCATTTCCAGATCCACTTCTCCATCTAGGGAGCGGAATTTCATCATTCCGGTGTCGTAATCGAATACAGCTTTGGCGGTTCTTAAGAATGGTCTTCCAAGAATGATTTGCGATTCCTTCCAATGGTTCAGGGTCTCCATATCAAGGACAGTGAAGTCCACTTTGTATTCCGTACCCTCGACCATAATTATAACATTTTTCACTTCTTCCTTAGGTCTTTTAGTGGATTTGTCAGCGAATTGGAGTAAAGATAATGATTTCTGGAGAGGACCTAACTCCAATCTGTAATATAAGGCTAAGGGAAGAAGATTGATGGAAGAACCATTGTCGAGAAGTGTGCGTGCGAACGCAATGCTGCCAATGCGACTTTCCACATAATGAGCACCCAGATCCCTTTTCTTCCTTGGTAAATGTTGATTTCTGAAACATTTGGTAGCGGTCACTGTCAGAACATGAGTCTCCACAAACTGATTTGTTTTCTTTGTACGAGTCTGATGAATCTCAGATTCACCATTCTAAGTCTCATTAATTAAAGCCCAAGTCCCTCAAAATCAATTGCATTTCTGCATTTATTCTGCATAATTAGCATTCATGCATGATTGCATAAGAAGTGCAGTTTAGCATTAATTTCTGCATAAAATAAGAAGCCAAAAATCCAAGCCAAAAATTGACCTGTAAATAGCCTAACTTCCCCTATTTTTAACTCCTTCATGCTGACACCGCATACCACAAACTCACTTCCACTGTGTACACATCACTAACAAGAATAAATAAAAAATACAAAAAAATCACTAACCCTGTTAAGTGGACCAAAAACCCAAACCCTAGTTATAGGATTTTCGGACTAAAAGCCACATATCTTCCCCATCCAGTGTCCGATTTGATCCTACTCACTTTTGAACTAATGCACATTCAATTACCTTCAAAACAAGACCAAGTTCAAATGAATCGGAGCTCGTATGTGAAAGTTGGGTTTTGGGCCTCTTTTGTACATTGTATTTTCGCGGCTTTTTGACCTGTATTTTATGTGTTTATTTTCTTTATTAATAAAAATCCAAAAAAAATTAGATTAAGGTCTCTTTTATTTATCTGAGTTTTCCTTATTTTTCCGGATTTTTTATCGTGTTTAAAATTGACAAAAAAAAAATAGAAAACCCAAAAATCAAGGTATTCTATGTACAGGGGATACCCCAAAAATTCACTTTTTACATTTGACCGATTTTGGCTTTGATGTCTTCATGAAAGTTGTAGATCTCGTCGAGACGAGCATTTTTCGTGAAGGAACTTTTTCGATCCGAGGTCATTTGCTATTTCTTTTTGATTTTACAAAGCAATTATCTTTCGAATTTTCTGGAGCTGACACGTGGCAGCCCCAGAGGCCGCCACGTGTCAGTGATTTTTGGGCTTTTTAAATCTTCGTTTTCATTAAAAAAAAATCAAAAAGCCATCGCACGTAGGGCTGTCAGGAAAGCTCGAACTCGATGAGCTCAACTCGGGCTCGGCTCGTTAAGGGCTCGTGAGCCGGACTCGAAACCTTAACGAGCCCGAGCCCGAGTTCAAGCTTAGGTTTCTTATCGAGTTCGAGTCCGAGTTGAAGCTAACTCGGCTCGTTGAACTCGATAGACACCCCTAATCGCACGTGCGCGGCACGTGCCCCCAGGCACGCGCCAAGCACGTGCGTCCTTGCCCCCTTTGTCCTCAACGACCCCCTCCTTTATCCTCGCCAACGGCCGCCGCACCGGCCCTCCGCAACCGCCGGCCCCGCCTTCTTCGTTAACCGCCGACCCTTATCACCTCCCTTTCCCCTATTTATAACCCTCGCCGCCCCCAGTCCACGACATCCGCCGTTAGCACGAAGGAGGCGGTGGTGACAGCCCGCCTACCCAGCTCCGACGTGATCCGGCCACGCCTCCCTCCGCGTGGCCGTCGCAGCGGCTACCCCCCTGCCATTGCTGCCCTTGCTCCGCTTCCGGCGTAGAGCCTCGACGACATCTCCGCCACTACCTCATCGACAACCACGCCCAGCGACCTCGACAACCACCGCATCGTCAACGACAGGGGCGGCTTCGACTCCGCCCTCCACTTCATCTTCATCGACCGCCGACGACCGTCGCCATCAACTTCAATGCCTCCAGCTGCTGCGCCTTCTTCTCCACCACGCAAGGAGCCACCGGAGCTCTGCTGCCGGTCGACGCCCCCGCCACTCCGCCTTCTCCTCCGCCTTCGACGCCTTCGCCACCTCCAGGAGCGGAGGCCCTCCATCGACATCAACTCCTCCGCCACACTGCTCCGCCGTCTTCGACCCGCTCCTCCGACGCCGTCAGCCATCGCCAGCACCAGGAGCGGCACCATCCTCCGCCGGACCGCCTCTTCCCTCGCATCCCTCGCCGCCGGGCTCGGAGCCCGAGGCCCCAGCACGCGCGAAGCGCGTGCGTGGGGAACTGCTGCTGTACGTTACCCAGGTCACGTGCCTGGCACGTGACCGTGGGTAATTTACATCCACACCCCCGGAGGTCCCCTTATTACGCACAAGTCCCCGCCTCCAGAAGCACGTGCATTGCACGTGTTCATCTGGAACATTTGCAAAAGTTTCCCCCTGAGTTATAGGTAATTTCAAATAGGCCCCTGTTCTGCATTTTTAATTCTATCTATTTACTTAAATTGCATATGTACCCCTGTGTTCGCCATCCATTTTAGACCTCTACATCGCATCATTTTATTTGTTTAAATATAGCACTTTGTTCATTGCTTAATGCTCTACATTTTGACATGATGTGGATATTTTTGTGATTTACGGTTGATTAATAATTAATTATTTTGTGGAAATTGATATATTTTGCCCAATCTGTGCTTGGAAATTCGTAGTTAATTAACCGTTGATTTAAAAATTTTCCAAAAATCACATATCGTAGAGATTAATTTGATTAACATTGTGCCCAAAAATCATTGCATTTTCATGCATCATTTGCCCTGTAAAAATCATTTTGCACATTTCAATGTTTGATTTTTAATAGGTATAAAACCCCACATATTTGAGGTTTAGGATTTTTCTGGGACCATCACCTAGTGATAGATCTTAGATAATTTTAGTTCTCGAGAATAAGTAGGTTTAATATTTATTAAAATTAAATATTGAAAATCATTCTGTTTGCATTTAAAAATTCGTAAAAAATTCATTTTGCATCTAAAAATTCCAAAAAAATTACTGTGCACTTATTCCATCATTTTTTACATCTCGGCCAAGTTTCGTAATTTTCGGACACCGTTTGAACGTATTTTACATTTTAGTCCCTAAAGTAGGCCGAATTTGCATTTTGCATCTCATATTGCATTGAAAAATTCCAAAAAAAATACCGCCTTGAAAACCGAATTAAAAATTGGATAGACATTAATCTAGGTTGTTCCTTTGCCTCCTTGTGATCGACCTTGGGACTTGCCCAAGTAAAATAAACATAAACCACGAGATTAAAATTGAATCATTATTTTGTGGTTATTTCTTGACTGTTCCGAATCGCCGCCTACAACGAACGACATATTTATTTTCACGATTGACGATTAAAAACGATTTCTTAACGCGGCTTTTCCGGGCCCGTCAGATGGCGCCGTTGCCGGGGAGGCAAACGGCTTAGTTTTTGTTTTGAAATTTTTTTTTTCGGTTTTCCGAATTCGGGTAGTCTGACCCCCGATTCTTTCATTGTAAATCCCATTTTTATTTCTTGTATTTATTTTTCAGCATTTCTTTCATTTATTTTATTTTTGATTATTTTCTGAGTCACTCTCTTACAATCTCTCTCTTATTTTTCTTGCGAGGTACCCGGCGCACGTGGAGCGGTTTTTCAAGGAACCGACGCATCTTCACCGACACCCGAAGAAACCGCAATTAAATTAAGATCGAGTCGAGTCGTGAGAGAGAGTAGAGTCTAGGTTTTTAATTTCTGCATTTTTATTTTCTGCTCATTTATAGCGGTGTCCGTTTGGACTCTCGCGTGTGTAAAAGGACATTGAACTTTATTTGTGGTGTGTCGTGGCCTGTTTCACTCTCCGGAGAGGGTGGGGCCCGACTTGAGTGGCGATTAGGATAGACCTGCACGTACGGCTCTTAGAGCATTTATGTTTTTGCTTGTGCTCGTAGGATCTTAAGCCACACTGCACTCTAATCAAGACGCACCTTAGATCGTTCAACTTAGCCAAAAATTTAACTCAATTCTTCCCGCTAATAGAACTTTCTGCTTAGGTGCGGTTTTCATCGGCTTGCACGCATTTAGTGTAAATTTTCAATTCTGTATTGCATCCCACATGGAGATTGCGAGGAGGCACTGTAAGTCTTCTAACTGAGCATTCATCATAAGTTTTCCGCGTGCATCGGCTTTTCCCGAATTCCTCTCTCTTGTTTTATCACATAAATCTAAAGGAAATTGGGACTGGACGGTAGACGTGAATTTGTGTTCACCTAAATTCTACAGTGATCGCCTTAATAAAACTGGGACTGCTAAATATAGCCAATCTAAAAATCCATAAAATCAAGAATTTCTGCGGGAGAGCAACCCCGTCATTGTTTGATTTATCTTGCAGCGAGGAGAGAGACGCACACTAGGATAGAGCCCAGCTCCAAACCTAACATCTCGTCTAAACGGCTTGCAAGATTGATTTTATTACCAATTAAAATTGAAAAGATAATAGCCGAACTCTTACGGCTTCATTGTGTGAGTTGGTGAACCCGGGGTTTGAATTGTGTTTGCATTGGTGTGCGTGAACCGATTTCAAGATCAATAGCCGCACATTAGATTTCTCTTGACTATCCCGTGCAATCATCTCTTCCTTATCTTGATTCGAACCTCATAATGGAATTCTTGTCCAAATACTCTCACAGATCCAACCCCCCATTCCTCTCAAAAATGACGGAACACCCATCGAAATTATACTATGAAAATGAATTCGTGTCGGTTAGACCCAAAACACCTCCTCCAAGAAACTCTCAACCACCATCTCTTTTCACCAATTCGATAGGCTTCATGAACGACAACCCCTTCTTCAGACATGATCCACAATATCAAGGTCTGACCAATCAACGACACATGTCTGAACCTTATGAGCAGCCTCCTTCCATTATTTTTGAGGAGAAATTTTCAGAAAATACTGAGCATATTTCGGATATTCCAAGAAGCTCCCCTCTCAGCACAAAGAGAAAAATGGAAGATGAAATTATCGAACATACACCTACTGCTCCCATAATTAATCATGAACCAAATCTTGAGGAGGATATTTCGAGGATGAATAAGAAATTCAAGTCAATAGAGGAGAGATTTCAAAAATTTACCGATCGATTCATCGCATTCTATGGTGGTTCGGACAGTAAAATGAATGAGGAAATTATTGGATCTGAGATTGAAAATTCTGAGGATATTCAGGGACCTATGGACAATTCTGAAAATGATTATGACCCTCCCCCTGAACACCAGAACCCCTCTTCGTCTGAAGAACACCCCACACGCCCACACCACCCAGAAAATACCAAAAAAATGGAAATATTTGAAAATCACAAAAAAATTGAAAATTCAGAAAATTTCATAAAAATTGAAACTGAAGATGATCTGCGAAATTTGGATCCGACTATACGGGAAGCACTGGAAAAACGCTTGATATTTGAACTTCCCTTTATACAGGCCATTGAACACTTCCCCGACCTTAAAAGATTTATAACAGATAAATTAATGAACAAAAAGTCGGGCAGGATACGAACAAAAACCGAAAGACATATCTTGTCAATGGCCTCCTCCTTGGTGTTGAGGAAAAAAAACCAAGAGCCGCATAGTGAAGCGGTTGCCCAGATTCGATTGTGAAATCAAAGACACAGTTTTCACCCATGCTCGGATTGATGATGATTCACCAATTAATATCCTCCCGACCTCTGTATTCCATGAACTCAAACTCGGACCGATTCGGAAGATACGAGAGATCATTCAATTGGCGGACCGATCAATAAAGCGGCCGAGAGGAATTATTTCTGTCATCATGAAATTCCAAGATGCTCCGCTTAAGGTAGAATTCACGATCGTTGATATTGAGCATCAAGGAGAATTCACCCAGTCTCCAATCATTCTCGGAAAGCCATTCTTGGCAGTGGCCAAGGTGAGTATCGATTGTGAGACTCGGGAAATCAATTTCACAGCATTGGAAGCACTTAAATCTGACCCTATCTTTGAGGAACCACGATCTTCTGAGGCAACCCACGAAGTCCCCAACAACCGTAACCATGAAGCGGTAGAAGAGCCCTACCCCGCAACCACACCTGAGATAGCAGTTGTTGATGAGACTATTGGTTTAGGAAATCTCCCCAATATTCAAATCCCCGAGGATCTCAAAATAGACAAATCTTTCTACTACGATCCAGAGACATATGCATGGTCACACCCTGGAGCAACATTCTCTGAATATCTTGAACAAATCATCCCAAATCGAGAGCGCTCAAACATTCGAGAGACTAAGAACGAGCACGCAGACCAAGCACCAACCAAGGAGAATTTCAATGGCTATTCATCTGGATACTCAAGTGAACCGACACCTTCACGACGAAATAAAAAGAGAGTCACCTTTGACCTTTCGGAAGAGGAATCAGATGATGATCCCTCATCAGGTCCGGAAAAGATGGTTTACATGAGTGAAGTCTGTTCGACAGCCCTAAAGCCATATCTTCGTAAGGATCCAAAATTCAATCCTCGTTGGACAACTCCCGTTCCTAACTACTACTCATCCAAAGCTGATGCTCCTGCATTCTTCAAGTACACTGGAATTCTTTCGTATGAGCTGACTGAGACCGGTGCTTCTGAGCATTCATCCGAGGACAAAATGATTGACCCCAAGAAGGAACGAATTCTGAGAAAACAATTGAAAAAACAAAAAGACCAAAATACTTGGAGTATGCCCACTTTCAATTACTACTCCTCTGAGGATAACTCCGATGATGGATATCTTTCATCTGACTCAAACAATTCATCCACTATCCATCATAATTTGTCTGAGGATGACACTGACAATAGTTGGGAATCATATGCCTCATCTCCGACTCATCATTACGATCTCCCACCGCAGGCTCATAAAAAGATCAGCCGAAAACCGCCTTAATCATCGGCTACACACCCTCCCTCCCGACCACATCGGTTCCCTTGTACAGCTTCTTCCTCTACTTAGGTCAAGGCCTAAGTATAGGGGGGACCGATGCCATCTGTATATACCATTCTTCTCCTAACTCCTAATCATTCCATATCCACCCTTCTTCCATACTTAGGCTGTTCAAAGCCTAAGTATAGGGGGAACCGACATCCACCCGTATATACTCTCCTCATTTCCTGACCGTTTTTCTTTTCACTCTTTTTCTTTTTCTTTTTTTTTCTTTTCTTTTTCTTTTCTTTCTTTTTTCTCACTCTCTTACGCTTAGCCCGAGCTATGTCTTCTTTACGCTTCTTGTGCTCTGAGGACACAGCACTCGCTAAGTATAGGGGGGTATGTATATATACTTTGTATATACCCATATCTCGTACTTTCGCGTAAGTCTATATGTATTTACGGGGTGGGTACTAACTGAAAAAAAAAAGAGAGAAGAACACTGACTTGCCCAAATTTTCTGAAAAAAAAAGAAAAAAAAATGATGAATGAAAAAGAGGCTTCTTATTCCATTTTCTGCATAAAAAAAATCCCTTGCATAAAATGTCAAAAAAAAAAAAGAGAAGTGTCTGCATTTCACGCACCTGCACTTCATCCATCACCACATGCATTTGCATCTGTGAAAAGTCATTGGGTTCTGAACCGAGTTATGAGCCGAAACCGAGAGTGGTCTGGGCTTGACTTTAATCCACTAATTTTCAGAGGAACTTCACCGAGAAATAGAATTTTAAGAGCTTCAGGTCTTTTTGACTTAATTCCTTAAGTTCCACATTGACAATGTGCAACGTTTGACTCTTAGTGTCTAACCTGGTCTCTTCATTCTGGGTACCACTCTGGAATAGGGAATTAATTCGCACTCTTGCACTATGCACTTAGCTCAACCCAAACGGGATGTTGGAAGACTGTGTGAGTCTCTTTTCTGGTAGCGTGGAAATCTAAAGACCGGAGTACGGGTTGAAATAAAGCTTCGGAAAAGGGATGGACGGCTGGGCACAATTTTTTCTAAGACCCCAAAAAATGTACGGAACAAAAGATTCTATATCCGTAGGGGCACAACAAGATCCAAGCAGAACCACCAAAAAATCCAAATACATAGAAGCATTCTACCAAATAAAAATCCGACCAAAAAGGTCCAAGCTTCAGAAACCTGCAGATCTTGGTGGAGACTCGACTACACTGGCCATCTCCACAAGGAGAGGGTGACTACACTGGCCACCCTCCAGTTTCTTTTCTCTTTCTTCTATCTTCTCCCTCATTCGATTGTGAACACAGCACGACAGACCTTAGAAGGAAATACCTGACTCCCCGAGGACGAGTTACTGGAGAGGAGAGGAGCATGGTAGTCCGGCATTCTGAATGGGAAGAGCTAAAACCCTTCACACACATGAGTCGGTTATTCAATGTTCATAGGGTATACTTTGGGAAGAGGATTGATCTAAGATGACTTCTGAGTTGAAACTGTGTCAATGATGTGTAGAACTTGAGGGCTGTTGATTTTGAAATTCTAAGTCTCACAGAAGTTCCGCCACACTATTAATCCAAAGGTCGAGTTTAGTTTCACTTTCACCTTCAGTTCATGATCTTGGTATGGAACCCAGTCTCATTTCACTTATGGCATTTCTTTTGATGCTCAGGGACGAGCATGGTTTAAGTATAGGGGGATGATGAATCTCAGATTCACCATTCTAAGTCTCATTAATTAAAGCCCAAGTCCCTCAAAATCAATTGCATTTCTACATTTATTCTGCATAATTAGCATTCATGCATGATTGCATAAGAAGTGCAGTTTAGCATTAATTTCTGCATAAAATAAGAAGCCAAAAATCCAAGCCAAAAATTGACCTGTAAATAGCCTAATTCCCCTATTTTTAACTCCTTCATGCTGACACCGCATACCACAAACTCACTTCCACTGTGTACACATCACTAACAAGAATAAATAAAAAATACAAAAAAATCACTAACCCTGTTAAGTGGACCAAAAACCCAAACCCTAGTTATAGGATTTTCGGACTAAAAGCCACATATCTTCCCCATCCAGTGTCCGATTTGATCCTACTCACTTTTGAACTAATGCACATTCAATTACCTTCAAAACAAGACCAAGTTCAAATGAATCGGAGCTCGTATGTGAAAGTTGGGTTTTGGGCCTCTTTTGTACATTGTATTTTCGCGGCTTTTTGACCTGTATTTTATGTGTTTATTTTCTTTATTAATAAAAATCCAAAAAAAAAATTAGATTAAGGTCTCTTTTATTTATCTTTGAGTTTTCCTTATTTTTCCGGATTTTTTATCGTGTTTAAAATTGACAAAAAAATTAGAAAAACCCCAAAAATCAAGGTATTCTATGTACAGGGGATACCCCAAAAATTCACTTTTTACATTTGACCGATTTTGGCTTTGATGTCTTCATGAAAGTTGTAGATCTCGTCGAGACGAGCATTTTTTCGTGAAGGAACTTTTTCGATCCGAGGTCATTTGCTATTTCTTTTTGATTTTACAAAGCAATTATCTTTCGAATTTTCTGGAGCTGACACGTGGCAGCCCCAGAGGCCGCCACGTGTCAGTGATTTTTGGGCTTTTTAAATCTTCGTTTTCATTAAAAAAAAATCAAAAAGCCATCGCACGTAGGGCTGTCAGGAAAGCTCGAACTCGATGAGCTCAACTCGGGCTCGGCTCGTTAAGGGCTCGTGAGCCGGACTCGAAACCTTAACGAGCCCGAGCCCGAGTTGGGTTTTATGGCTCGTTAGCTTATCGAGTCGAGTTCGAGTTGGGCATTGTTCAACTCGGAAACTCGACTCGATAACTCGTTCTCTCTTAATAAAAAATTAAAAACATATATACCAAAACTTCCACATTGAGTTTGATTAAACTAGAGGTTAACATTTTTCTTGCCCAAAAAGCTACACAAAGAGTATAAAAAATCAAAATTACAAATGTCATTTGCATAATTTAATGTATAAAATGGATCAATGACTCATTAAGAGGTTCATAAGCCTGCTCATTTTGAGGCTCATGAGCCAGCTCAGAAACTCACGACTCGATAAGAGGCTCGTGAGCCAGTTCATTTTTGAGGCTTGTGAGCCAGCTCAGAAACTCGTGGCTCGATAAGAGGCTCGTGAGTCAACTCGAACTCGACGAGTTCAAGTTCGAGTTGGTGATCCAGGGCTCGATCCTTATCGAGCCCGAGTTCAAGCTTAGGTTTCTTATCGAGTTCGAGTCCGAGTTGAAGCTAACTCGGCTCGTTGAACTCGATTAGACACCCCTAATCGCACGTGCGCGGCACGTGCCCCCAGGCACGCGCCAAGCACGTGCGTCCTTGCCCCCTTCGTCCTCAACGACCCCCTCCTTTATCCTCGCCAACGGCCGCCGCACCGGCCCTCCGCAACCGCCGGCCCCGCCTTCTTCGTCAACCGCCGACCCTTATCACCTCCCTTTCCCCTATTTATAACCCTCGCCGCCCCCAGTCCACGACATCCGCCGTTAGCACGAAGGAGGCGGTGGTGACAGCCCCGCCTACCCAGCTCCGACGTGATCCGGCCACGCCTCCCTCCGCGTGGCCGTCGCAGCGGCTACCCCCCTGCCATTGCTGCCCTTGCTCCGCTTCCGGCGTAGAGCCTCGACGACATCTCCGCCACTACCTCATCGACAATCACGCCCAGCGACCTCGACAACCACCGCATCGCCAACGACAGGGGCGGCTTCGACTCCGCCCTCCACTTCATCTTCATCGACCGCCGACGACCGTCGCCATCAACTTCAATGCCTCCAGCTGCTGCGCCTTCTTCTCCACCACGCAAGGAGCCACCGGAGCTCTGCTGCCGGTCGACGCCCCCGCCACTCCGCCTTCTCCTCTGCCTTCGACGCCTTCGCCACCTCCAGGAGCGGAGGCCCTCCATCGACATCAACTCCTCCGCCACACCGCTCCGCCGTCTTCGACCCGCTCCTCCGACGCCGTCAGCCATCGCCAGCACCAGGAGCGGCACCATCCTCTGCCGGACCGCCTCTTCCCTCGCATCCCTCGCCGCCGGGCTCGGAGCCCGAGGCCCCAGCACGCGCGAAGCGCGTGCGTGGGGAACTGCTGCTGTACGTTACCCAGGTCACGTGCCTGGCACGTGACCGTGGGTAATTTACATCCACACCCCGGAGGTCCCCTTATTACGCACAAGTCCCCGCCTCCAGAAGCACGTGCATTGCGCGTGTTCATCTGGAACATTTGCAAAATTTTCCCCCTGAGTTATAGGTAATTTCAAATAGGCCCATGTTCTGCATTTTTAATTCTATCTATTTACTTAAATTGCATATGTACCCCTGTGTTCGCCATCCATTTTAGACCTCTACATCGCATCATTTTATTTGTTTAAATATAGCACTTTGTTCATTGCTTAATGCTCTACATTTTGACATGATGTGGATATTTTTGTGATTTACGGTTGATTAATAATTAATTATTTTGTGGAAATTGATATATTTTGCCCAATCTGTGCTTGGAAATTCGTAGTTAATTAACCGTTGATTTAAAATTTTTCCAAAAATCACATATCGTAGAGATTAATTTGATTAACATTGTGCCCAAAAATCATTGCATTTTCATGCATCATTTGCCCTGTAAAAATCATTTTGCACATTTCAATGTTTGATTTTTAATAGGTATAAAACCCCACATATTTGAGGTTTAGGATTTTTCTGGGATCCATCACCTAGTGATAGATCTTAGATAATTTTAGTTCTCGAGAATAAGTAGGTTAATATTTATTAAAATTAAATATTTAAAATCATTCTGTTTGCATTTAAAAATTCGTAAAAAATTCATTTTGCATCTAAAAATTCCAAAAAAATTACTGTGCACTTATTCCATCATTTTTTACATCTCGGCCAAGTTTCGTAATTTTCGGACACCGTTTGAACGTATTTTACATTTTAGTCCCTAAAGTAGGCCGAATTTGCATTTTGCATCTCATATTGCATTGAAAAATTCCAAAAAAAATACCGGCTTGAAAACCGAATTAAAAATTGGATAGACATTAATCTAGGTTGTTCCTTTGCCTCCTTGTGATCGACCTTGGGACTTGCCCAAGTAAAATAAACATAAACCACGAGATTAAAATTGAATCATTATTTTGTGGTTATTTCTTGACTGTTCCGAATCGCCGCCTACAACGAACGACATATTTATTTTCACGATTGACGATTAAAAACGATTTCTTAACGCGGTTTTTCCGGGCCCGTCAGAGTCCTGATGGGAGTATATTTCATTTTCAAGTATTTCTGAAATGCTGGATTACTGGTACATACTGATCAAAGGGTACTTTGACTGTGATATTCTGTTGGCAGAACTTTTCCATCACTGGGTCATTTTGAATGTTTTTCTTTTGTTTTCCTTTCTTAAGAACATGGGGGAAAGGAATGGAAGCATTTGAGACAAGAGAAAGAGAGCCAGAATCATAAATAAGAGCATCTTTATTAGATTTGGAGTTCTTATTACAATCATAATAATTATATTGCTGAAATGATGACAAAGGTATTTTTGCAGCAATTAGAGGTTCAAGGTCCTCTGCGGTCTCCATAGATGCCTTTCCTTTATCTCGTGCTGAAATCTTCGGGCGTCCTTCTTCTTCATCCTCAGAAGCATCCTCCGGTTGATCTTCCGAGTCTTGATTGTCTGATTCCCTTTGCCCTGTCAGGTACGACCACGGTCCTTCTGCTCCTGAGTGACATGGCATTGATATTA
>JAZKJV010005280.1:600000-895000 GCA_037367405.1 Ottelia alismoides
TTATGAAATCCTATCCTCTTTTTGCTTCCGGTCAAGAATACATGTCACGTCGACACTCCCTTTTGACATGACACAACTTATTTATATTTCATTGCTATTTTTAAAATCATTATGAACTTTGATAAAAAAATCAATTCATATTCGTATGTGGTTTTTATTCAATCCGTATTCGGATTTCATGTTTATTGGATCCATATTGGGATTTCACTCTTTATTCGATCCGTATTCGGATCCGCTCTTTATTCGATTCGTGTTCGGATTCGATAAATATCCGATTCGGATTCGTATCTGTATTTTTACGGATATGGTGTCCATAATGCATATCCGAATCATATCCGTATTCGTATTCGATATAGATGAAGCGAATATGGATATGGAAATAGGCATATCCGATCCGTATCCGATCCGTTTTCATCCCTATTTGGTGCATTTCCCTGAATCCACGGTTGGATGAGGGGAATTTTTTCAAGTTTCCGGAGGATCATTGGTCCTCTGTGGGCATCCTTCGAGAGAGATTCCCTTGGCTGTATGCTGTGACATCGAACAGGGAGGCTCTTGTTGCAGACTGTTGGTCTCCATCACCGGGGGGCGGCGGCGTCTGGCTTCCTAGGTTTACCTCGCCGCTGTTGGAGGCTCTCACTCCGTGAGGTCTGTATATGATCAAGGACAGCAAACACATCTAGAAACTGAAGGTATCACTAAAGGTGAATGTGTTTGCTTGGTTGTGTAGACACGGGGGGTCGACGATGAAGAAGCTCAGAGCACGCATAATCCCTAACAATGACATTGTTTGTCCAGGTTGCAGGGACGCGGAGGAGGCTATTGACCGTCTATTTTTCCAGTTCAAATTTTGGCTACTTGCTTTCACCAAAAATTGCTGGTACTGTTTTTCGTCATCAAGAGCTTAACCTAGTGAAGGGAAGCCTTTTTGCAGCAGTAAAGGCTGTCTCTGTCTGTATGACTAAGAGGTCACGGAATTGTTACCAAGAGGTCATGGGTTCGAATAAGATAAACATCCTTACATTAAGAAAATATTGCAAGGCAAATATGCAGCAATAGATTTAAAGTGATCTGGCCTTTTCCCCATACCTTCTGGAGCGGGATTTTTGTAGCTTCACGCTGCCCTTTATAAAAACTTAATCTACCAGTAGATACTCTATGGTGGAGGCAAATAGATTGATAGTTACAACTCTAGTTTAGACAATAGCCAACCCCACGTAAAGTATGAAAGAGCTTGGTTATTCTTGCGTACTGTTGTAACGTCCACAAATTAGGAGCTGCAATGGACACCTCCTTTGATTGTTGAACATCTCGCATTTCACACATTACACATGGATTTTAGCTGTGGTCATTAAGAATTGATGCACTATAGACCCACTATGCCAATTTTAATGTAAACTCTATTCAAGTTCTTTTGAAAATACTAAACGTAATTATCAATGTAATGTAGCCGAACCTCGTGATTTGACAATGTATTAATGAGTTTTTCTGAATATTCATCCTGGATTGATCCATAATTCTGTTGCCTATGAAATTATCGACCAAAATCATGATCCATAATTCACGATTCTTTCAAATGCTCTGTTTTTTCCTTTTAATATGTAACAACTTGCAGTTCACTTAGAGTCGCCATATGTGGCAGCCATTTCGGTATTCTAGTATGTTTGGTTGGTTGTCTCAAAATCCTGATGCCTGTTTCGAAAAATTTATTAATATGCAGTTCAGCTCATCATCTGAGATAGGTTGATCTTTAAAATATGATGTTATCTATGCAGATATTCCAGCAGATAAGGAACCACTCGACTGGAACACGAGGATGAAAATTGCTGCTGGAGCAGCGAAAGGATTGGAGTACCTCCATGACAAAGCCAACCCGCCAGTAATTTACCGGGATTTTAAACCTTCAAATATCTTACTGGATGAGGGATTTCACCCGAAGCTTTCTGACTTCGGTCTTGCAAAACTTGGTCCAGTAGGGGACAAATCTCATGTTTCCACCAGAGTCATGGGAACCTATGGTTACTGTGCTCCGGAGTATGCAATGACCGGGCAGTTGACAGTTAAATCTGATGTCTACAGCTTCGGGGTAGTCTTTTTAGAAATAATCACCGGAAGAAGAGCCATCGATAGCACCAGGCCACATGGCGAACAAAATCTCGTTGCATGGGTAACCTTTAAACGTTCTTTTGATATTGGATTTCATTGTTTGTCTATGTATTTGTTTGTTGCCATCAATGGCTGAACATCAGTCTATCTTGAAGACTGATTGTTTCCGTATATGTTGAATTAACCTCGCCGATCCAATATACAAAGGCAAATTTTTGGAATACAAGGGGTATATTGGTAATTTCTTGAAACTTGTAATCCTAACGCTGCGGTTTTTTATGGTGTGAGCGTTGGTGTAGGCAGTAGGCACATTGTCTAACCACTATATATCCTCCTATATAGTGTTTTTATGTGATTGATTTCTTCTGGTTGTTGATCAGATCCGTTCCCAGCGACAGTTAACCTAGAAGATTATCATAAAAATACATCCTTGACATCATTATTAACTTATATGTGAATGTTGCAGTAGAAGCATGTTTTATTCGACTATATGAATCAGTTTCCATTAATCTAGTTGCATACTTCACCTTCTAAAATTCTTTAGGTGTCATTTATATTTTCAAAGCCATCTAAAATGCGGACCCATCATTCCTTCACTTAAGCCCATGAGTATTTACTCGACCATTTTTACACAAGCGATGCGAATTGGCACTAAGTTTTCATTTACTGTATTTTCTAAATTTTATGCAGGCTCGGCCAATGTTCAATGATCGTAGAAGGCTTACGAAGTTGGCAGATCCCAACTTACAAGGTCGATATCCGATGCGGGGGCTCTACCAAGCCCTTGCAGTCGCATCCATGTGCATACAAGAAGAAGCAGCTGCCCGCCCTCTTATAGCTGACGTTGTGACCGCACTCTCCTACCTGGCATCCCAAGCATATGACCCCGGCGGCAATGCTGCACTGGGGTTGAAAATTGGTGGGGACCCAAATGAGAAGAGAAGCCGGAGTAGACGAGAAGAGAGGGAAGGAAGGATACCAGTTAAGAATGATGACCGAGGGGGCTCGGGACACAAGCAGGAACCGGAAGGCTTAGACCGGGATAACTCTCAGGAGGCAGTTAAAATAGTGAACAAGGACTTTGACAGGGAAAGGGCAGTTGCTGAGGCTAAAATGTGGGGCGAGAACTTGAGACGGGCGAATGCGCATGGGAATTCGAATGCGTCTGATGATTAGCATGCATGTTGTACAATGATGTATCCAGCAAAATATGGACAAGGGTAAACCTCAAATTTTCTTTTGATTTTTCTTTACCCTTTTTTTTCCAGAGAAGGAATTGTGTACATAGCAGGAGAGGAAACACAAGTTATGGGTAACTTGTGTGAATTCATGGCCAGTAGGTGGTGTTCCTACACGTTATAATGCTTCTTGCTGTAAAATCATGAAGAAATTTTTGTAGAACATATCTTTATTTTGGCAGAACTGCAGTTCTGTTCTCCAGTTTCGTTTGAGTTTTTTCATGTGGATGGTTGGGTGATAAATTGTGAAGAACTGTGAAGTTTCCATCTATTTGATTCTTGTTGTGTAGGTGGAATACGAATCCAAAAATAATGAAACAGAGAATAATTTGGTGTTGTTATCAAGTTTTGAATGCTCGTGGTTTACATGTATTTGTCAGAAACATGGAAGTGTTAATTGGTATTATTTGATTTTCAAAATGTTGCAATCAGAAATGCATCACATACTTCCAACACTCTACGTGATATCAGTTGATTCTATATGTTGAATAAAAACTCTTCAACTCGCTGGCAGTTGAACAGTGTGCTTATCACTTTAAAAATCACGAGTCAAACCTTATGATTACTCTTTCACTGAAAGAACTCTGTCAACTTCTTAAACTGGAGTGATAAAGGATTGATTAAAACCCATCCGAGTATCTATATCAACTGGTACATGTCCATCTTTTTATCTCACCGAAATGTTCAACTAGAGACCTTAAAGTATATGAGAACTGCACTATCTTTACCCAAAGAACTCTATTTGAATCTTCGATGCTAACTATTAGAAATCCCCTTTCTCAATGTCTGGCAATTTTGTTCCATGAGAGAAGATGGAAAGAGTTGAAAACATACAAGTTGGACTTATTTGGCTCTATCCTTTTAATTAGGACAAGTTCATTGTCAGGAAGCCATTCCCCAACCAACCACCTGCCTGGTATTCCCATAATAAGAAATCTCAGTAGCATACCCTTTCCATTTTGCTTGGGACCTATTTCTCCCAACCTACCAAGATTTGTTTTAATCTGGTCACTTATTCCTTGTAATTTTGAGGATTTAAGCCTTCCGCGAAGCCCCACGAGGACTCTTAGGTCTATCGTGGCAGCTATATGTTGGTTCATATGGAAAAGTCGCTGCAACCTAGCCTTTCATAATGATAATTTATCCATCATAAAACTGTACTGCAAGATTTCATCCTTTTTGCGAACTCTTTTCAGTGGATCCTTTATTGTGACCAACTTGTTCTCTCAAGGCAGGTATCTCGAAATTCCTTGGTAAGTTGAACAAAGACAGTCTAGACGACCTAAGTGATAAGAAATCTGCATAACAAAACAACGGGATATCATGACAAAACTGCAACAAACTCCACTTGTTGTACTTATCTGAAGCTGTTGTTTGGTCTCATATGTTGCATGTCTCTTTATCCTTCCTGCTCTAATGACAGGGAGCCTTCGAGCTATGGGCAGCACACATCTCTTTTTATATGAAATTAAGCCTTTTAAAGGAGAGATGCTCCAACATACTTGTTATATGCGGACATTCCCGGTCCAATCTAGACAGCGTGGGACGTCTTTGTACTGCCTAGGATCTTCAGAATCCAACAATAGACAAGGTAAACCGCAATCTGTTGGACCCATGAGCCTTGTGAGTCACTATCACATATGTGATAGTTGCATGTTTCCTTTTATCCAAAAAAAACAAACAATTTAATTTATTTTACAAGGTTACTAATGCTAAGGTGGATGTGCGGCCATACACGAAAAGATCGGATTTGGAATGATGCGATCAGAAGAAAATTTGATGTAGCTTTGATAAAAGATAAGATGAGAGACAACCGCTTAAATGGTTTGGTCATTTGCGAAAGAGGTCAGTTGATGCACCAGTCAGAAGATGGGAGATTTGGGATGTTGAGCCGACTAAGAGAGGATGAGGAAGGCCCAACAAGTGTTGGAATGAGATTATCCGAAGGGATCCTAGTTTTTGGATCTAAGCTCGAGATCACCCAAGATAGATTTGAATGGAGGTGAAGAATCTATGTAGCCGACCCTACTTAATGTGGGAAAAGGATTGTTGTTGTTGTTGTTGTTGATTACAAGGCTAATTGGGTCCCTTTGTATGATTAAGATTACAAGCAAAGGATATATTGTACTATAACTAATGGTCTTAAAAGTTAGACCAAAGACTTGAATCATAAAGATATATGTTATTTGTGTGGTCATCATGTAAACATCATTATCATTTGCGTTGATCGTGTCAAGAAGAAGTTGCTTTTCTTCAACGACAATTCGCAGGAATTGCCAAGAAGAAGTTGCTTATACACCTCGTCAACGTGATTCGATCTTGCATGGAAAGTGGAATTATTTCTAAGGTGAAGGCACTTTAATTGTCACCATAAAGCATATGCATGCCTTGAGTGAACTTAAGTTCGTGCATGAACTTTGTCATTCACAACATCTCCTTGCAGGCATATGTAGTTGCAATAAACTCGACTTCTATAGTAGATAAATCTACATACTTCTGAAGTTGATATTGCCAAGAAATTGGACTACCTATCAAATTAACAACACCAAGTAAACCTGATATGGTTTTTCTTCCATCATTATTCACTTGTAATGTTTGAATATGCGTAACAAAAAAGAATTAGTTTTCCTTCTCCAAAACAAAGCAAGTAGCTGCTAGTACTAAAAAATATCTTAAAATCCTCTTGACTGCTTCTTAATGTTAATTCCCTGGATTTGAAGCAGATCTACTAACAACTTCAACCTGGTGAGCAATGCCGGACCTTGTACAAATCATGACAAACATCAAACTATCTGTAGCTAATGCATGGGGAATTCTTTCCTTACATCTCTTCTCTTAATTAGTTTATGGACTATATTTGGAGCTCAATATAAAATAAGCTTCAAGAGGGGGTGATAGATGGATTTTCCTTGTCCATAAAGAATCTTTGAAGTACATTCTCAATGTACTTTTATTGTGATAGAGACAGCCTTCTTGCCTTTTAGTCCTTTTGATCACAAGTGACCTTCATGTCGAGGATTTGGCTAGCTGATCCCAAATTATTCATTGAAAATGACTTGCTCAGATCCTTTTTCAAACTTAAAATTCTTTCTCCCGTGTTTTCAACGATCATCATATCATCAAGATAAATCAACAAAATAATGAAGTCATCGCCTAAGAAATTTTTCGTGAAAATACAATGGTCTTAAGTGGTCTAGGAGTAGTTATGCTCACCTGTGATAGAATCAAATTTCTAGTTCCACTAACTTGGCACCTACTTCAAGTCGTATAGTCTTGTCTTCAGCATACAAACATGATCTTCCTTCCTTTGATAGTAAAGCCTTCAAGTTGCAACATGTAAATTTCCTCCTTGAGGTAACCATGGAGGAAAGTCGTCTTTACATCCATTTGTTCAACCTCGAAGTCAATGTGTCAAGATGAGAACCATTTTAATATATATTATAATTACCATGCGAGAAAATATCTCCTCAAAGCTCATCCCATCATTTGGTTGAAACATTTTAAAACCGACATGTCTTTATAATGTGGGGTTTGAAGGGTATCCATAAGGTTTCACCATAAAAATCCACTTGTTCTCAATACCCTCTTGTGTTTAGGCAAGTTCACAAGGTCAAAGGTGTGGTACTCTTGAAGGGACTTCATCTCATCTTTCATTACATCTATACACATTTCTTCGTTCACATCTTACAAGGCCTCCTCATAACGTTCGGGCTTACAAATGTTTTATCAACAAGACATACTTGTATGCAGGATATATAATGGAGGACTATCTCTTCCTCACGGGTCTGTGTTGCGGGAGTGCTTTAGAAGAAGTTCCCTCTGCATCTTGTCTGCCATCATTATCAACATCAACATTGAGAATGAAAAATTCTAGCATACCCCCCCCCCCCTTCTCCTACATCTATCCTTTGCTCATTATCGTTGTCTAGCATTACATTTAGAGCATTATGTTGTAGAATCATCTCAACGTCATAGCCGCTCGAGGGAGAGTCCTTTGAAGCTTTTTGAATGTCCTTAATAGTTTGATCTTTCAAGAAGATCACGTATGTACTCCTTACCATCTTCTCTTCAATTGGATTATATAATATGTAACCAAGCTCGTCTTGCTATATCCTAAGAAGATGTACTACCTAGTATTTGCATCCAACTTGGATCGTTTATCTTTTGGAGCATGTACAAAGGTCCTTCATTTAATTATACACAAATTATTGTATGGTACATCCTTGCCATGCCAGACCTTATCATGATCATCACCATCCTAAGATATATGTGAAGAGATATAAATAACATAAGGTGTAACATAAAATACCTTATACAGAAACTAATTAGATAACTTAGCCTTAGAAAGAAGGCATATAACGCTATATGTCATTATCGTGTTCATTCTCTCAGCTACATCATTCAATTTAGTGGTCTTTAATGAGCCTTCTAGTGCTTAATGTCATGAGATCTAAGGTACTCATTAAATGTAACATTCACTCACCAATGTTATTACTAGGATGCACTTCAACTTCTTTCCAATCTATCTCTCCGTCAGTGGGTAGAAATCCTTGAAAACTCCAAGGACTTGGTCATTCCTCTTCAAAGTATAAATCCATGCTTTCTTGAAAAGATATCAATAAATATAATAAATTAAAAAGCACCACCAAGACAACTTACTTTTAATGGATCACAAACATTAATACGAAGCTACTCTAGTGCCTACAACTTTATTCATGGTGGGAGTCCAATCAACAAACTATCTAATAAAATTATATACTTGCTCATATTCAAAATTTATTCTTCATCTGACTAGGCTTCGATTTTTTGGTTAGAGAATAAAGGGAGATGTATAGCCTTTACATACAAGAGATCATTCATCTTATTTTTTTCACAAGGTATAAATAATCTCATTAGGACTAATTATTCAACTAGAACCAACTCATCCTTGTAATCTGCCATAGAACATGGCTCAAATACCAATCTATTGGAGATCAACTTGAGAGAAGCAGATCCTCCGAAGTAGAAATACCCACAACATGGCATGTTTTGCCCTACAACAACAACAAAGTCTTTTCCCACATTAAGTGTTGTGCCCCCTTTAAAAAAAATTGCAAAATTTTGCAAATATGACAAAATCTTACCTTATATCCAATCTAAGAGTATTGTTCTACTTATCTATCAAATTTAAAAACCATTTCAAAATTGACTAAATGGTTGATCTTTTAGATAAAATAGCTGCCAATATCGGATTTTGACGAAGTTTGACAGGTAAGTAGAAAAATATTCATAGATTGAATATTTAAGGTTCGAATTTTCACAGGATTTTGCAAACAAAGAAAAAAGAAAAAAAAGAAAAAAAAGAAGATGGTACAGCAAGCCTCAATCTAGGATCACCATGTGGAGAGGAATAATTGGAAACATCGGCTGCTTCAATGGTATTTTTTATTTAACTACCCAATATAAACTTTAAGGTGTATTCTTTTGGTGTTGTCATCAACGACTTGCAAGAACATCAAAATCTGTTGGCTAATGATATTGTTTTTTGGTTGAAATATTTTCTCATCAGAATCATTTGGCAATGTCCTCTTTTCTCGTCACAGTTCAGTATCAAAAGGATTTTACATGCACACCATGTTAAGAGGGTAACAAGACAACATCCCATCTCAGAAGCCTAGACTAGAGCTACAAACACCAACGCTATGCCACTGCTCATCTACAAGCCCAATTCGCTCGATTAATGCGTCGTGCTTTTGCCGAATATTTAGCTCAAAGCATCCACAGACCTATAGCATTTGGGATGGTTTTTCAGAAGAAACACCGGGATGCTCTACGCTGCCCCGCCACACTCAGTGTTGTACCAACTCCGGTATCAGCTTCAGCAAGAAATTCAGTTCACGCTGCGAGAATTGCGGGCGCAGAGCGACATCTGAAGCCTTCCCTGCTGCCTTCAGCACCTCTGTCTCATACGAGCCCTCCTCCCCCTTGGCCGCTTGCGGTATGTAATCAGTCACAGCCTCTGTTATCTCCTCCACGAGGTCGACGATCACACCGTTAACGCCCATCAGGTGCTGCATATAAACTGCTTCTGCAACGTTGCTGTCAGAAACAGAAGCAAAACAAAAGAAAAACATTTAGGTGCCTTGCACTTCAACTGAAGGATAGTTCATGTCAGGAGGATTCTTGTAGTTTCATTACTTGAGCTGGCCATATGTCAAGAGAGAGAGATTTGATTCCTTGATTACAGGTACAAGTGTTGGATTCCTGAAGACTCCTCGCACCTCGGACACAATACCGTGCAGCTTGTTTTCCAGGCACCACTTCAAGGCCTCATCCAGAGAATTCCTCCTGGGGTCACTGTACACCTCGTTGCCCCCATTTGTGAGGAAGAACACCTGATGATCACAGCCACTGGCATAAATTTTCTGACATCAATCGCGTGGATATCGTATCACTTTATGGTTATGGTTTATTACAGGGTATGCAGACTGCAAGTTACGCATAATGCGTGCTGCATCGGGCTGGAAGCTAGAGAAGATTATAGGCCTGCCTTGAGCTTGTTCAAACACAACCTGTTCAGGAAGCACCGTCGGTTACTACTTAAGAAGATTAATGTAAGGTAAATGTATTCAAACGGAGATAAATTAACATGGTACCTTCAAGATCTGCTGCAGGCATTGCGAGAGGTCTTCTTCACGGTAGCTCACATGGTCATCGAACTTGAGCTCCACATTGAAGCCGAGGCGTGGGTGGACTTGCTGGAAGACCTCTTGCAAGGTGCACAATGCATCATCTGCTTCGGTGTCCCAGCTGAACACCCTTCCATCCTTCATCTTTCTATGTAACGGCTTCCCCACCTTCATGTTGTTATCCTTTTGCGGCCCATACGAGAGGAATTCGTGCAGATGGAGCTCTGTTATCCGCCTCTCAATCATGGCACCCTGTTTCATTGACGAGAGAATTGGAGTAAGGAGGATGCAACTGCAGATTGGGTATTGGATTCTATTCAGAACGCCATACATTTTCCTCGGAGAGGATGAAATTGTCGTGGAAGACTATTGGGCATCCATCCTTGGTCACCTGCAATTAGGAATTCATATCACTATATCAAGATGACTAACATAGCCACAACACCTCAATTTGCAAGAAACGGAGATGAATTATTAATATCAATCTTGAGAAACCGTTGAGATTATTTCCAGATCTAGATTCTATACATACTATGTGGAATTCTTCAAATAAGGATAATGGGAAAACGTGTGGGAGTAACTCATATACGACAGCCATTTGAGTAAATAGATAGGACAGGGAAACGGCATGGTATTACTATTTTCTTTATTTTTCTGGCCTTTCTGGAGGGAGGAAAATTCGTCCCAGGGGTAAGTTTCTAAACTTATTACTTATGGGCGGTCGCGATTATTTTTTTTTGTTATATACCGTAGGTAAGCCGCCTCTTCAAGAGGCGGCTTTGCCCTTAATGTTTTTATGTGTTATATGCCAGTGAGAGCCGCCTTTTGAAGCTAATACCAAAGTCGGCTCTTGAAGAGGCGGCTTCTCCCCTAGAGTTTTTATGTTATATATCAGTGAGAGCGCTTTGGCTAAAATCAAAGCCGCTTCTTGAAGAGACGGCTTACCTACGGTACATAACAAAAAAAATAATCATGACCGCACAGGAGTAATAAGTTTTAAAACTTACTCTTGAGACGAATTTTCCTCTTTATGGAGGAGTCGAATTATGCAGCCTCCAGCGTCTTTCACAACTTTTATCGAAAGAGACAATTTTCCAGCTCTCACAGCCCTAGTTCCTCCTGAAAAATCTGGAGTACCACCATTGGACGGATTTTTTCATCCTAAACTCAATCTATGTGATTAATGTCGAACTTGATAGGGACATGGATCAACCATCTTAATCTAAAACCGATCTTCTCTCGTTCGGGGTGCCAACGCAAAACGAGATTCTGTCTCCCGTTCGATTCAGATCCAACAGTCGTCATCGATTCCGCTCATCCCCCCCCCCCATCCCAATAACTAACGACCCCAACGACCACGTGCTGCTGCCTCCTCTCCGCCGCCCTACCCCGCACCAAATCTTTTCCTATCATCGGCCTTATGATATGTAATCGCAGCAATCGCACGCATAAAATTAGCATTTATGACACCAAATTGTAAGCATAACATTTATCTGAACGTTTAGCATATTTGAATAATTAATTACGTAGTTACGAATCGTTCGATCGTCAAAACAAACCTGGACGTCAAACTCGACGAAATCGACGGGGAAGCGTGCGGCCTCGTTGAAGGATCTCAACGTGTTCTCCTTGAACGCCTTGAACCGCCGGTCCCCCGACGCGAGGGCGTTCATGCCCTTCCCGCGGTGACCGATCACCACCAACCTCCCGGCCGATCTCGGCCACCCGTCTACGTTCCAGGAGGAACCCTCGGGGACGTGGTCGAGCCCGGGGACCTCGGTGACATGCACGGCCTTCAACGCCATTGCCGCGACCACCACCACCTTCCTCCTACGTTTATTTGGGGAGGAAGGGGACGAGACCGATCCAATTGGGACTATGGTCTGTGGCGAAGGAAAGGTGATGGGCATTTATTTATAGTAACAAGGGGGGCTCATCTTCGTGGTTTATGCTCCGCAGATATTCCATATTCGCTCCCCGCTATTTTCAGACTTTTTTGTAGTCCTCCATCTTTTTTAAGGATTTGGAAAAATTACGCCGGTGGGCATCGATTCCTGACGTTGGAATCCAAAACTGTGGAGATCGATGCGGGCATTTGCCGGTGGGGATGGCGACTGATGTGGAAAAGAGATATTTATATCCGCTTGAGGTTACTTGTCTGTCTTTTTTTAAATCTGTGTTTAATAAAGTAAGGTAAGTAGGTAAGCGTCGTTACTAACCTGTTGTATAATTGGGAGGGATTTTATAATGAGGAGGGAACAGATGGTGGGGAAAATTGTTGGATTAGATGACACGTAAGTGCTGCTGGTGGCATCGGTTTCTGCACCTCGAGGTTTCAGGAAAGC
Source organism: Ottelia alismoides (assembly GCA_037367405.1). Taxonomy (NCBI): domain Eukaryota; kingdom Viridiplantae; phylum Streptophyta; class Magnoliopsida; order Alismatales; family Hydrocharitaceae; genus Ottelia; species Ottelia alismoides. The sequence goes on from JAZKJV010005280.1 coordinate 612,358, forward strand.
TCGAGCTCGATCAGCTCAACTTGGACTCAGCTCGATAGGAGCTTGTGAACCTAACTCGAAAACATAACGAGCTCGAGTTTGAGTCGGATATCTAGCGAGAGCCCGAGTTGAGTGATGCTTAACTCGATAAATCAATAGATTCTATGCAAAAGTCCACAAAATTGCAAGGCAACCACTGAACCATCAGCACCCATCCCTGACGTGTCCAACTTTCTTCCACATTCTCACACGCAACTCGCCCTCTCCTCCTCCTTTCCAACCCTAACCCTAGAACGGTACAAAGTCCTCTCTGCTCCTCCGCCTCCGACCTCCCTCTCCACTCTCTCCCCCCCTCACTAACTCCACCCTCTCCGCTCGTGAGCCTGACGTGAATCTCGACCCTCTCCTCCTTTGCCTCTCTCTCAGTCTTCGCTCCTCCGCCTCTCCATCCGTCGACGCATTGGATTTGGGGCCCTAGAAACTGGATCGTGTGGCTACCATTATCAAATCTGCTTGCTTCCAATTAATGTATGTCTCTTGTTTTTTTAAAATCTGATCAAGTCTCTGACATATCCGAAGGCGAGCCTTCATTTGCATAACTCCTACTATCTTATATGAGTAAAGAAAGATACCCACTTTGATGCCCTACGAAATTCCAAAATAATTTCAATCATTCTACAATATATGATATAAAAAATTGTGTAACTCTTCACGTGATTTTCAATCGTGTTTCATATGCTTTTGATTCACATTAGATCAATACATATGTACAGAGAATAATAATACGAATTTTGATTAGGTTTTTGTTTATAAAAAAATTAATTCCAACTGATTCTATATTTAGATAGATCTTATCTTTGTTAGTAGCCCTTGAAGTGTTTTTATGGATTTATATTAGGATAAATCTTAACCTTGTTTGCAGCTTATTAAGAGGCTTGTGAGCCAGCTCAATAAGTTCACGGCTAGTTAAGAGGCTCGTGAGTCTGCTCGAACTTGATGAGTATGAGATCGAGCCGACATTGCAAGGCTCGAATCTTATCGAGCCCGAGCTCGAGTCCCAAATTTTCTTATCGAGTTTAGGACCGAGTTAGGATCAACTAGACTCATTGAGCTTGATAGACACCCCTACCCCCCACCCCACCCCAATCATCCCTTTCTACTCTATTGGGTAATTCATGGTTTCTTTTGATTGGGGAATTGGCTCGGGAATAAGGGAAAAATTCCCCTCCCGATGTGGTTCCCAAAGGTATGATTATTCTTTGTCCTTGAAGCTTTGGAAACCTTGCCACGAGCAATCTCCTTCTCCCCCATTCTCCCATTCACCTCCCCTCTCACGTTTTCCGCTCGCCAACAATTCTCTTCCTGTCCCCACTCGTGCACTCCTCCTGTCATCTGTCATTCTCTTTTTTGTGATGCCCTCCTGAAACGGGGCCACTCTTGTCGTGTGTTGTCGCCTTTTGTTTCAAGTTTTGTAGGACGTCCTTGCTCCATGTGACCCGCTGAAAAACCTGAGGATGCCCCCTCTTAATAATGTGAAATTAAAATGATATCTTTGCAGGCGAGCAAATTCAGATTAATTAAAGCAACCACTTAATAATTTTTAATTGGGATATTTACCTAGCAGACCCTGAAATCTTTGTAAATTACCTCTACGACCTTTGAAACATCGATATTCCTCCCTAGACCCCGTAATCTTGCTCCGTCTTACCCTATAGACCCTACCGTTAATTTGAGATTTTTTAAGTTAACTAGTTTGGGTTTAAGTTGAGTTAATCTAACCCTAGCAAATCCAAGGGCCCTCCTTTCTTCTTCTTCTCTCCCCTCCTTCTCTCCGACCATATCAAGCTCCAGAGCTTGCTCTCCCCACGAGTATGGTCGCGTTCTCCACGCCGTCGGGTTGCACCACGAACCTGTACAGCGAGGTGTTGAAGGTGGAGAAGGTGAAGTACCGCTTCTTGCCGACGTCGTCGGTGGTGAGCTTGAATCCGTAGAGGAAAAGGGGCCGCATCCGTGTGCCGATGAAGGTCTGCCCGTTCCACTGCCCTGAGCGCCACCGCAGGGTGGAGTCCTCCCACATGTAGATCTGCGGGGAGCCGCGTGGGTCGAGGCCGATGGAAAATTTCCCGGTTCCCGGGTCATCTGGGGGCTTCCACGACTTGAATAGTTGGCTCTGCCCAGTTTCGTAGTCCATCAAGATCTTCATCCCCGGTAGGAAGGAGTCTGTTGGATAGTCGAAGCTCTGCCACCGTCTGGGCACATCGCTATTGCCTACGATCAGGTTGCCTTCGTCCGAAAGCCGAGCTGAGTCGTTGACGGCGGAGGAAGAGGAGAAATTGGAGGACCAGTACAGTTTGAGGTTACCATCCAGGAGGACCAAGTTGTCATCTTGAGCAGAGAATCCGAAGGTGCCGGAGGTGTCGGGTAATGGGTCATCTCTGTTTGCGACCCATATGGTGGCGAGTGGTGAGATGCCGTGGTACCATATGGCGACGTAGCGGTTGCGGGAGTTCCCCGGGGAGAAGAACCCAAGCTCGAAGGTCTTTCTGGGGGAGAGGAGTGTCTGCCCGTCCTTGATTGCTTGTCCCTGCAAGAGGGTATCCTGTGCTTGGGACGGCGGAAGGAAGATCAAGAAGCAGAGGGAAGGGAATAGTAGAACCACCCAACTGATGCCCTGTGACGATTAAGGTCCCATCTTGGGGTTGTTCTTGGGGAAAAGCAGGGGAGGAACGCCGAGGGGGGCTTTGGGCGGCACGGTGGGGTTCGAGGTTTCGAGGAGGACGACGGGGAGGGCCAAATCAAAGGGGAAATGGCAATGAATGTAAATTTGACAAACAAAATGGGTATAATGTAAACAAATATAACGGAATCCGGTTAGTTTTAACGGACAAATGGATGGGAGTTAACCAGAGGGTCTGCACGGTAATGGTTAGCAAGATTACGGGGTCTAGGGAGGAATATCGATGTTTCAAAGGTCGTAGAGGTAATTTACAAAGATTTCAGGGTCTTCTGGGTAAATATCCCTTTTTAATTAGATGCAAGTGGTCAAATTTATTTTACTTGAACAAGCTCAAGGTCGAACTCGGGGAGGTCACTGTCTCCTTTGGATGATTTTTAGCTTGTCTAGATGCTAGGTTTTCGAGAAGAATTTTTAGCAATTTTTTATGTAAATAATAATGATATGCAAATGCGGAGTGATAAGATGAAGGTCAAATTAGCCTAAGTTGGAAAATCCAAAAAAATAGCAATTGGGATCAAGAATCGAGAAGGCTAATTTTCCTTAATTATTTAGTAATGATAAATCCATAACATATTTTTTATATTTATGACATAAAAATGCATGCATGAAAAATGAACAATTTTTAGGGGGTTTCTGTAATTATTTATGCCAATGAATTGCAAAAATTATGAGATTTGGATAGTAAGTTAAATATAATGAAATTAACCTACTCTAATTTTTTTTGGAATTTTTTGATGCAAAATGAAATTTTTATGAAGTAAACAATGCATACTATGTGATTTGAAGTTAACTAATTTCAATAATTAGCAAGCTTTTTTTTCAAAACTAAAATTATACTAAATATATCTAATCATGATTTATCATGGAAGAAGTATAACTTGCAAAAATATTAAGTTTTCAAACCAGTTTAAAAATTAATTACTAGAAGTACAATATAACTAATTTCACCGAGTGTAAATTGAATAGTTTTTGGAGGCATTATAAAGCATAATTAAATCTACAAATTTTGACTTTTCTATAATTTTTGAGGCAAGGAATAATTAACTGTGAATTACTGAAGCTCAGATGGGTAAAATAAGGAATTTTCCATCAAAAGTAAAATAATAAATGATTCCAAGCTCACAAAAATATAAATACATCACCCCATCAAAAATGATTAATTGAATAAAATAATACAATTTTTGGAATTAAAAAATGACAACAAATGAAAGTCCAAATTAAAGTTCAAACATAGGTGTATAATGCAAAATTATAAAACTAAAAAAATGTAAAAGATGACCTAAATGAGATTATCAAAACCTGTGAGGGGTTTGGTGCAAATCGTCCAAGTACGTGTGTCTGTTGCCGCGCTTCTGATGGCTAGGGACTTCGTTGTGATCATGGAGAAAGACAAGGGCCTCTCAACAATTTTCCCCGCACCCTACATATGCATGCGATGGAGGTTCGAGCGACGTACGGAGCTTCGGGTCCTAAAGCTCCACGTTGTTGTGGCTGCTTGCTTCGGGTGCGCCGAAGCGCTGGGCTCGAGAGCACTTCAGGAGTCGCAACGTGGGCTTCTTGGGACCCTTGGATCAAGGATTGGGCCTTGATCCAATGGTAGCTGGAGGTCGTCCCTGGGTCACAAGGGTCACAGGAGGTGTGACGGTGGAAGTCGATGGCAAGCGACAAAACACAATGGTGGCTCGGCTCTAGCGAAGGCGATGGCGATCGACGACAAGCGATGAAACATAGAAGAGAGGTGGACTAGTGTGGTTGGTGCGGCTGCAGGGGTCGATAACGAAGGCAAATGGTGACGGTGTTGTTGGGGGAGGCGGTGTTCCTTGAGGGAGTTAGTGGTGGCAAGGGTGAAAGAGATGTATTGGGTACAAGAGTGGTGAAAGATCGGTTGGAGGAAGCAGGGCGAAGATGAAGAAAAAAAGAAGAAGAACGAGGAGAAGAAGGAGACAAAAGAGGAGACGGAGGAGGGTAAATGAGGTTACTTGAGATGGGTTCTCCAGAGGGTGGTGATCAATCACCACCGTCTTCGCTCGAGAGCTCGGCGAGTTCGAGCTAGGCGGCTGCATGGGAGCAACTGGAGTAGAAGGAGTTCTCCTTCTGGATCTCGTTGGAGCTGTTGCAGGGTCATCACTCGACACCGAAGAGGCCTTCAAATGTCACTTGAAGGATCTGGGAGCTCTCTTTCTCTCTCTCTCTTATGCACTCCATATTAGCGGATGAACGGAGATGAAGGAGATGGCGAGGGTTTTGATGGGCTTCAGTCAGGTTTCGTGAGAACGCCAAAGGAGTGGGTATGTGTGGAGATAGAGCGCGAGTAGAGTGGTCAGATGAAGCAGGATAAGGTGCGGTAAAGTCAGAGGGTTTCATTCGGTGGAGTTGAACGACGACAAGGTCGGAGGTGGAAGATGACCAGTTCTGGACCGTTTGATCGGTCGAGATCGAGCGGCCAGAGCACACCATGTGCTGTGGGGGTTATTAAAAGAAAATTAATAAAATAAATAAAAGTATATCTGGACCATTGGATGAAGCACTCTTCATCCAACAACCCAAATCAAGGGCGGGGTAGAGAGCTATGGGGGCGTGGTGGCTCCAGAACTGCCACGTGTCGCTCTTAGAAATTCAAAAAAGAGAAGAAAATAAAAATCAATAAAAAATATAAAATAATGTTAAATTAAAAAGTAGACTTCATTAAAGTTGGTCGTCTCAATGAGACCAACAACTTTTGTGAAGAGATCAAAATCAAAATAAGTTATCAATACATAGCGTATTTTTGGTGGTACTCTATGCATATAAAATACCGTATTTTTAGATTCTGTGGTTATTTTATTTTTTAAATAAAATAAAATTATAAATAAAATAAAACATAAAATAAATATTTACATATTAATCTATTTTTTTGGTATTTTTAACTATTAAGAAAATAAAGAAATAAAATCAAAGGGACTTATATATACAGACTACGGATTCAGAGTGACTTATTTACTTTAATTTTTGCTTCAATTTTTATTTATATTTTTACATAATTTATTAAAACATAAATTAAATAAAAAAATGAAAAATAAATAAATTAAAAGGAGTTATTTTTGTACATAAAATAATAAGGTAAAAATCAGTCAAGGTGTACAATATACAATGAGGTCCCAAAATTCAAGTTTCACATATGAACTCCGATCCTTTTGAATTTGGTTTTGTTTTGTAGATAATTGAATGTATATTCATATTTATGTCTTTTTGTCTCAAAACTAAGGGTTGGATTTTATTGAGCAATTATACAAGTTAGTATTTCTTGATATTTTCCTTGATTAATGTTAAAAATATGTACATAAAAAAGTTGACTTTTTTTATTCCAATTTAGTGAAACATAATTATAAATAAAGGAAGTCATGGTAATATACATGTGTTTAGTTACACTGAATCAATGGTTTCTTATTAATGCAATTATGAATGCAAAAATATGAATCTTATTTACACATGTACGAATGATAATAGTGCAATATAGATGAATTAATGCAATTAATTACTTGGAAACATAGCTCTATTTTCATCTTTTAGAGGGATGAATCACATATTCATCACCTTCAATGGTGGCGGGTGGTGATCTTCCTTGCTATATAACATATACCAATGCATTTGGAGATAGGGATGTGGTGTCGTTGGCCCTGTCTAGTCTTCTCAACCATGTCCTTAGACATGGAATATAGAGTTTCGAACACACCCATCTCTAAGATGGCATGGAAGAAGGGTTCCATATGACCATCTCAATCTATTGATGAGATGTTCTTAATGTGCTTGTGCTTTCATATATCTTCGACGTTGTGGGCTATTTGGATTCTGATGTATTCTCTCTCTCTCTCTCTGTGCTCTTGATTATTGAATTATGACTTTGTTGTGTCATTTTTTCATTGTTAATATTGGGTATGGATATCGTTACTTTGTGATTTATGCCTCTGTTGTATGAATTGTGCATAACATATTGGGGATGGATATCGTTACTTTGTAATTTATGCCTCTATTGTATGAATTGCGCATAATTTCAATCTGAGCATACCCCCTTGTGGCTAGTGTGACTGTGAATCCTCCTTGAGCTTGCTTGCTACTGTCAAGTTAGAGGATTTTTGTGCTTTTGAACCCTGATTCTGGTGGTTTCTCAATTGTATGGCACTTGGATTTTTATCTGATTTCAAGATTTGAGATTTTGTTATGTTTGATGCTATGTGTCAGTTCTTCTATTTGATGTTGTTGGCTGAGAAATATTTCGCATCCTTCCTAATGTGCACACTTGCTGGTATAAAAAATTAATTCCGTATAAGAGGATGGATGTTGTGATTGGGGATGGATTGCAGTCAATTGTGTTTTTCATGGGTGTTTAACACATGCTTGTTACTCAAATGTCGCATGTATTGCGTATGATTTCTACATGAGCATGCCCCTTGTTGCTACTGTGATTGTGAATCCTCCTTGATCTTGCTTAGTATGTAAAGTTATAGGAATTTCTATCTGAGCATCAGGGTGATGATGGCCTACATTCCAAATAAACGATCGACGATGCGGTACTGGACATGAATGAGCAGCTACTACAATGGTGTGGCTTAGCCGATGGATGCATCAACACTGATTTGTACGAGGAAATGCAATCTGAGCGGAATTTCTTTCGAATTTTTTTGTTAGTATGTTTGAGAAATTGTACAATTAAATTTTATCGCCGTCACCGTATTTTTAACCGCCGCTAACATGGATATTTTCGTGACTACTTTTTACTTATACTAATACTCAAATTTTCTAGTGGTAGCAAATATAGCACGATGGCAATGCTTCGTTGCGATCAGACAAGGACTCATGAGCAAATATGCTAATTCCCGGAGGATGCCCTCCTTCTCTTTGAGGACTCGTGCAGACACCAGGATGTCGAGGATCGATTCTAGTACACTATCCACAAAGAGGTAAGGGTTTTCTTTTTAAAACGTATTTTTATTAATTTAATCATTCTAATAAGGAGAATTATCAAATCATTTCCTTCTGTACAGAGATTCAGGTGATATAAGGTCAACGCATCAACATTGCGCCCGACATTGGAGTCCTTAGCTGTAGAGAAGGTGTTTCTGGCAGACATAATAAACGTGATGGATTTTTCAGAAGAATTCTTTGTTGAGAAGTTAGAGGAAACCCGACAACAACTCCGAGAGAAGGAGAGATTGATTGTGCACTTGACGGGCGGATCAATTTCAGCACATGAGATTCTTGAGGACCCGGTGTGTGAAAAGCTTGTGATAATGTGGTCAATCATGTACATTGAACTCTACCTTCATGGATTTTGAATTTTTAATATTCTGGTGGAAATTATGTGCATGTAAATGACGATAGTATATTAGCCTTTATGGTTGCTTCGAACTTACCTAATCTAATAATAACTAACATCTCTAACTAACTTTCAAACCTTATCCCTTATCCCCCATTTGTCAGCCAAATAGAGAATAGCACTTACCCACCTTTATTCCTCGTAATTCTCCTTTTTCCTATCATCCAACCGAGCAAAGAATAAACACGTTGATAACGTGAAAATCGATGCACTAAAATGAATTTTAGTTATCGTTGTACATGCATACGATTCTCAGCATTTTAAGATAAATAAACAATGAACAAGCAAAAATGACTCCCAAAGAATACAACGGCAAGATCAAGGGTCGAACACAAAGATGGGGCGAAAATAACACCAGCTTTGGAAGGAGATTTGCTTAGAAATTGACCAAAATGCAAGATAAGCCCTCTTAATTTTTATTGATTTTATAAAACTCAGAATACAGTGAAATTGATACCAATAGATTGTAGACGATCGCAGGATCCCATAGGATTTTTTTGGTGATTTTTTCAGAGTTTTAGACTATTTTTAATGATTTATCAAATATATAGGGGTGTAAATGTGATTTTCTAAAAATTTCAAGGGCTTAATTGAAAAAAACTAAAGGCAGAAATTCAATTGAAATAAGCTACCAGGAAAAAGAATAAAATAGCCAATAAGTAAAAATTTAATGGGTAAATTATAGATTAAAAACAAAATTTTGAGATATTGTAGAGAGGTCCTTGGAGGGACTGAAATGTAAATAAGAAGAACTTGGATAAAAATGCAAATGTCACAAAATATAAAACAAAAAAAATTGCATAAATGGCATCAGAACTTTGACAAATTACATAATAGTCCAAAATGATAAAAAACTGAAAGAAACATGAAATTATGAAGGGGTCCCTAGACCCACTCTTCTTCCTCCTTCCTTGACAATGACAGAGAGGGTGGCGACGCGAAGGAGGAGCACAATGAGGCGGAGCTAGAGGTGCGTGGAGGCGATGGAAGAGAAACGATGGCCTACAGTGACGGGCAGCGATGGCAGCGGAGTTGGGTGGCGATGGAGGGAAAGGAGGATGGGGGCGATGCGGAGCCGTGATGCCTTGCCCGAGGTTGCATCCCTTTCTCCCACTTATAAGAGATTGATGGCGGTTGGAAGGAGACCAAGGGGTGATGACCATTGGCGAGGCAGGGAGGGGAGGAGGCGTACGACGGTTGCGCATGCAAGCAGGCGAAGCGCGGGCGAGGAAGAGGAGGGGTGGTGGCTCTACGTAGGGAAGAAGGGGGCCTGACATCATCCTTGACGTCATCGTCACTTTTCATTTCTATTTTTTTTTGATATGATGATGTCAGCATGACACCAGCTATTTTGTGAAGTAACGATTTTTTTTCAAATGAAGAGGGAGGAGATTGGAGCCCCTTTGTGCATCTTCACGGCTAAGCATTGCCCCCATCCTCTTTGCCCTCCATCGCCACCCAACTCCGCTGCCATCGTCCAAGGTTGCATCCCTTTCTCCCACTTATAAGAGATCGATGGCGGTTGGAAGGAGACCAAGGGGCGATGAGTCAATGACCAATGGTGAGGCAGGGGGAGGAGGTGTACGACGGTTGCGTGTGCGAGCAGGAGAAGCGGTGGACGAGGAAGAGGAAGGTGGGGAAGAAGGAGGCCTGACATCATCGTTGACATCATCGTCCCTTTTTATTTCTATTTCTTTGATATGTTGATATCAGCATGACACTAGCTATTTTGTGGCGTAACGTTTTTTTTGCAAATTAAGAGGTAGGGGATTGGAGTCCCTTTAAGCATCTTCTAAGCTAGACTTGCAAAATAAAAAATATAGTTAGAAACTTAATATGAGCATGAAGTCCATATTTATTGACAAAAAATAATTAATACAGGACTTTTTTTGTTTATTTTTCTTTGTTTTATTATGTGAGAAATGTTATGTAAATTTTTAAATGATTTTGAATGTAATACGCTTGAAAGTCATGAAATGAAAGTTATGCACTAAATTAAGAAAAATTTAGCTAATTACATATGATTTTTTCTCAATAAAAGATAAATAAAATGATAAATTACGGATTCATCACCTGTACTCTCATTATTCACCATCATTATTCACGTTCATTTCTGAACCAAATGCCGCCTAAGTAATCCCCAACTGAGGGTGCGCGAATAGAAAAGGACTTTAACGCGTGGAACCCATCTAAGGAAGGGGTTTACTCACATATTCCTTAAACTTTGTGATATTGCACAAAGTTTTATGAAATACATGTTGTCACCCCTAAAATCTTGTCAAATTCATTAAATGTCTACTTAATTATGAAATACATGGTGAATTTATTCTTTTGAAGGTAGAAAATCATATCATTTATTGCTAATGTTTAAAGAGAATATTGTCGAAGTATTATTTAAGAGCGAAATCTCCCCTCCAAAAGACCTCCACCAAACATGCACGTTTCTAAAGAGATCATAAGGCCCCTTGAGAATTAATGGGATTTGTCCTATTGTTTAAAAAAATCCATTGTGTTTATCTTCACATGCTATATAATTGCATAATTTTATTAGTATTTTACTTGTCTTGGCTGCTTCACTGAATTTCATTAAGTGTTTCTTGCTGAAAGTTTGTGAGAATCACATGATCTATCACTAGTGGCTCCATATTTTGTCATGAGTTGGTAATTAAATGGCCTACATGTTAGCAATTGATTCATGTTCATCAAATCTTAAGTGAGCAATTTAAAAATATTATTGTCAATCCAATGAGTACTCTAGTAGTAGTGCAATGTGCCTACACTTTAAAGGTTTCGAGTTATTCTCAAAGAAGATGTTCCGGGTCCTCGAAATTACCGAGCCTGCTATTATAAAAATTATAAATATATTAGTCATGATTTTGGCCCACAATTTGGACCTATGTACCTAATTTTGAAGAATTGTGACTTAATGATGCACATTTTAGAATTTTGGTAGAGTTTTCCATGGCCATTGGTTGATTAATTATTATAGTTTTATTTGCATGTACCTTATTCGAAAAATCCTAAAAAATCATACTAGGAATATATATTTATATACTGATTTGATCGAAGAACTTTGTAAATAAAAAATGTTATTAACTGCATAAAAATAAATGCATGGTATTGTATGTATCACTTTAATAAAAAACTGATTATAACTACTAACCATCTTACTTATAACACATACGAATAACAAGTAGAAATGATAAGTGCTAGATTTATATTCCTTCATGTGATTTTCCGTCTACCCTTCAAGGGGTCAGAGAATGAGAAGGTGATCTCAATAATAAACTAACCTGAATTTATTCGATTCTATTGAATTTTTTTAAAAACAAAGTTATAGTTAAAATAGGATTTGCAAACCGTCGTTAGTTATCCTTGACAATAATTACTGTGGCCGTCATGATGACAAGGATTAGACAAAGCTGTGACACGACACCTCAACTTCGCATGCTTTCCATGTCATTACATTTTGGGATGATTATGTTGTATGGATTCTTGCTAATCTACGTTTAAGATTCGATCATTTTTTATATTGATTGTCAACTATTTAACGGAACCCCGATAAGAGAATTCGAACCCTGATCTCAAATTTTGAGATGCTTATATTCTTAACTAATCTTGTCCACTTTCACCCGAATCCAAATAGTTTTTTTTTGTAATTATACCACGGCCTCTGTAATTTTAACCTATTTAATACATATGACGTCCCAGTTCAGGGATTGTGGGCAAATGACAAATTTTTCACAAGTTATAATGAAATTTGACAAAAAATTTATGGGTAATGGTATAACTTACTTTTGATGTGTGTATAAAAAACACCCACCCCCAAAACCCCATCTGACATAGGTCACTGATCTCGAGAATCCAGAAATTTTAAAATAAAGGGATTCACTACAACAAAATGCACTTGGGGCATCGAATTGTGGCTACAGATTCTGTCACTTGTGGCTACGAAATCAATTCTAGCTACACCACATTCGGTGTCAGAACTCGTAGCCACAAGTCTGGTCGGCAGAGACTGTGGCTACAATAATAACGTAGCCTATAATAATGGCTCCGACCACTCTGCCACAAGACACACTATGATAATACTTGTGGCTACAAAATTTTCATAGCCACAATAAAGATGACGTGGCAATAGAAAATCTAGCAGTAATAATGCAGCTTTAATAAAATGTACTGGTGCATTTACTAAATCTGCATTCTTCATTGCTTCAGAACCTGTCAACAACCTCAACCAGTGAATTAATGACAATCAATTTATAAATCACCATTCTCTTTTACCTCAAGATAACCAATTTATATAGATCTGTCCAATCAGATCTATGAAATTAGACGATGGTGAAGAGAGTAAATATGAAAACAAAATGACCAATCAACGTATAGAGGACTATCCGCCACTACACTAATATAAAAATAAAAACAACAAAAATCAAAACGAGAATCATAAAACAAAATGCATGGAATATGAAGTAAAGTAAAAACTAAAAGCAAGTTCTCACAAGGTCAACAAATTAAGTCTGAAAAAAACAACAAATTGAAAAAGAGTTTGGTGATGTTCTGATTGTCGGAAGACAGAGATGAGATGCGAGAAGCCTGAGCCAAAGGTCACGTGATGGAGTGCACAAGGTAGTATGCTCCACATATTAGCTTGTCAAGATGATGACTAGACCATGATCATCCTTCCCAAGCCAAATGGAGGGTCTACAACATGCTGAGAATGATGAAAGGAAACATCAGTTTTGCATGAAAAATAAAAAACCAACCATACGAACCTACAACAAAAGAGAATAAAAAATTATAAAGGCTACGCTAGATTGATTTATTACATATAAACTTGTAGCGTTCCTATGAGATTGAAACCATGTATTTTTAAATTTGTGATTAAAGACTTTTCAATTTCAGCTAAAACATGTGCACCATTGCATAATAAAATTAAATTTTGCTAATTAACTCTTAAATTAAATATTTAATCTGGAAGCGTTGTGCAGAATAAAATACATTGAATTAGCAAAATTTCATCCATCGATGACAATAACTAGGTAAAGATCTAGTGTAGTGGGTCTCCTTTGGTTACATACTAAGCCTTACAAAACCAAGGATAAGTCTCACCCCTATAAAAAGAATATCAACTGTATATGTTTGACATCAACAAGAACACTGGAGACAATTCTTTAATTTAGAATCATGTACATCATTGCAAGAATCTATGTTGAGGGAAACCATACATCAATCGTACTCATCCTAATGCCTCACCATAATATGAAGGAGATGCCTGATGGGAAGCACATCCTCTTCATCCATCTTTGACTCACTATCACTCCATTAACAACTAGAATGCATCTGGTATTTATGTTGAATAACTACATAATCATCTCCACCCATGTCTCGTAATGGTACCACCTATCTAGAAGCTCGTACATTAATGAAAATTGATGGAGCTTCAAACACTCATTCAATCTAATTGTCTAGGTCAAAAGCAAATTCAACGGCAACAAAGATACCAATGTAAATCAAAAGCATAGTTTTTATATTTCATTCCGGTAACACCTATAAGAAAAATGGTGTCATAAACTATGACACTGTTAACTAATTCAATGAAATGTTGAGCAAGTTCTAAGTTATTGACAAGTAACTTCAGTCATTGATGCACATGTTTTGGCTGAATTTTAAGAATAATAAATACTAAGAGAGATATGTTACTTAACTCTAAAATTTAATAGTTTGCACCAGACATGGCAGCTAGATTTATATTTTTGCATGTTCTTATTGTTTTAAATGCAATAAAAATTAGCACAATTTACATGCTCCAGCCATTGAACCAAAGAATAATAAGTTGAATGTAATATCCGTCACCCAACATACTCATATAAAATAATATTACCTAAGAATTCTTGTAGTTTTGAGGGATAATTACCTGATAAAGATAATATTCAAGATAATCTTTCTACTTTTTAATTGGAGATGCCAATGAACCTTGGTTTGGATCCTATAACAAGATAAGAAAAACTAATAAGATATTCAAAAATAATTTTATAAAGATAATATTAATAATTAACATCTTACCTCATATGTAATGAACATTGTATTGAGTTTGACGGACCTCCCTAAAATGTAAAAAAAATAATAAATAAATGGCATGTCCAAAAAAAAACATCAATATTGTTAGACGTTAAATGATACCTGGAATTATAAAAAAAATTACTAAACATTTTCCTCTTCTGGATACATTATCTTCATCATGTCGATATCTGAAGGTTCCCTTTGCTTTTCCTTTTCCAAAAAAGAAATTAAGAGCTAAAAGATATCTAATCAAATCTCAAGAATGTTCTGATCAAAACTTACAAAATCACGACGTTAGATAGCCAACGGATGTCTTCCACATTTATGATACACGATATCCCTTTGCTATTGTCTTTGCCTAAAATCAATAGTAAATTGCAATTATAAGCCTACCAAAGCATGAGCAAAACAAATCTTTAAATCAACAGTAAATTAGAATATTTAAACTACATGTAATTAAAATGAAGCCTTTCAAGGTAACAAAGTAGTTTCTCTTCCACAAACCTTAATGAAGGGCTTCCTATGATATGAAATGGACTGCTTGATTTCAACCACCAAATGCAGAAATAAATGTTTCTTCTACATGACTCAATCAATAAGCCATCTCATTGTGATGAACAAATGCCCTTATTCCAATGCCCTAAAAGCCATCTCCACTTGTGATGTCACTACAGTACAGAAAATAAGAGATAATTTCCTTATAAATTAATATGCTATGAACACCTCCTATGCAACCAACGCTAGTGCCATTCCCATCCCTCGTCCTTTGTCCTTGTCCTCGGCTTCCAATGCCATCAGATCCACGACCAACATTAGAGTAACTTCCATTGAGGACACTAGATCCGTCCTCCAACCTCGTCTGTTGCCATTGTCCTCGACCTCTACCAGTTTCACTAGTGATTCCAGCGCCATTCCCCACCGTCGACCTCTGCCATGGTGCTCGGACTCCCCCAACACCGACGTCGTCACCATCTCTGACGCCAACACCATCCCCCAGCCTCGACTTGCGTGATAGTACTCGGCCTCCACCACTACCGACGTCGCCACCACCCCCAACGCCAACACCATCCCTTAGCCTCGACCTCTGTGATAGCCCTCAGCCTCCGTCACCACCGGCGTTGCCAGCACAGCTGTTTCTAGCGCCGACCCCCAGCTTCGACCTCTGTGATAGTCCTCGACCTCCGCCACCATTAGCATTGCCAGCACCGTCGACGCTAGTGCCATCCACCGGCGTCAACCTCAGCGATCGTCCTCCACCTCCGTAAGCCTCGACATCACCACCGCCGCCATTGTTAGCCTCGTCAAGTGCCCCCATTGCTGAGAAGAGTTGTGTGAGAGACAAAAGGCACGAAGGAAGAGGATAATAAATAATATATATGTAGGGTTAGGTTTAGGTCTGACGGGTTTTGGCCGCATATGCCCAATTAGGGTAAATATAAGAAATGCTCTTGCAAACATTTGATATTAGGATTATATTTTTAATATCTTTGTGGCAACGAACTTTTAAACCTATGAATTAGATGGCACAATGTGTATTTTTTGTGACTACGAACTAATCGTAGTGTAAATATTTCGTAGCTGCTATTTCGTAGCCTTAAGTGAATCCTGTTGTAGTGATTTTTACCTGACAGATCTTATAATATTTGTCAATTACTTCTACGACCTTTGAAACAACGTAATTCCTCCCTGGACCTCGTAAACTTGCTCCGTCTTACCCCACGAACCCTGTCGTTAAATTGACACATCTTGGGCAAACTTGGGTGGGTTAAAACCGAGCTAATCAAACCATATAAACTCTAACGGTTGGAGTTCTTCCTCTCTTCCACTTTAGCAGCGACGTCGACGGGACTTTAACAGGAGGCGGAAGAATCGAAGCCACGAGGGAAGGGAGGGGCTCACAAGAACCAACGGAATCGTAGGCGCGCCAGGCTTGCAACAGAGGAAGATGTTGGTGGTACGGTTGAGAGAGGCGGCCTGGGCTAGAGGGGAAACCTAGGCTGGAGGAAGTGCGTGGCGGGGAGAAGTTCAGGGGCTGAGCTGGAAGGGCTTCGATCGAGGTGGCGGGGGGTCTTCGAGCGACCATGCAGGGGGAGGGGCTCTCGAGTAAGGGGGCGACAGGGAATTGGTGGGGGGGGGCTTCGAGGGGGGGGGTCTCTTGCAGGGGCGACAGGGAATTGGGGGGGCTTCGAGCGGGAGCCTTCAGTGGGGCAACATCTTCGAGCAAAGGCCTTCAGCGGAGCAGCGGGGGGTCTTCGATCGCCCGGGCCGAGGGGGGTGGAGTGGGGGGGTGCTCTTGCGGGGCGACGAGCGGGGGCTCTTGCAGGGTCGGCGGCTCTTGCGGAGGTACGGGGGCCGGGGACTGGGGGGAGGGGGCTCTTGCGGGGGCGATGAGGAACTGGGGGGGGAGCGGGGGCCTTCAGTGGGGAGGCGAAGGGGTTTTTGAGCAGGGGCCTTCAGCGGAGCAGCGGGGGGGGGGGGGGGGGGGGGGGGGGGGGGATGGGGGCACTCTTGCGGGGGCGGGGGGGGGGGGGGGGGGGGGGGGGGGGGTCGACGAGGGTGTTCGATCAGGTGGGGGGGCTCTGAGCGCACCGCTTGGAGACGCAATTTGGAGGGAGCAGCAGTGGTTGGGGGCTCCGAGTGCACCGCTGACCGGGTGTTGCGTTGCCGAATTGGAGATCGTGACGGACGGCCTGGAGGTGAAGTATGAGACCGGAGGTTGGGAACGAGGAGGTGGAGGGCGGAAGTCAGAGAGGAGGAGGGCGAGGGTGGTGGAGGTGGTGGGTGGTGGGTGGTGGGGAGAAGGAGGAGGTTGAGAGAGAGTGACAATTGATGTAAATTTGATAAATAAAATAGGTATAATATAAAAGAATGTAACGGAATCTGGTTAGTTTTAACGGGTAAATGGATAGGGGTTAACCACAGTGTTTATAGGGTAAGAGTTAGCAAGTTTACAAGGTCCATGGAGAAATTACGTTGTTTCAAAAGTCGTAGAGGTAATTGGCAAAAATCCCTAAAATAAATGTAAAGTATGCTGATTTGAGGGATAGGGACCAGGGAGAGGAATATGTCCCTATCTCTCCTTCTCTCAAATTTGCTATCACTATGCGGTCAATATTTTACCAATGAAATCAACATGAGGGATAGGCGATCAATATTTTAGCAATGAAATCAACATGATGGATATAGTTTGGCATTCTATCCCTCCATCATTACTCCCTCTTCTACTATAAAAATACAAATAACTACCACTTATACATCCTTATCTCTCCAAAATAATTAACTTTTATCTTTATCCATGCTTTTCAATCGAGTATAGAATAGAAAATAACTACCAATTAACACTCATTATCCCTCTAAACCATATCCCTTTAATCAAACAGAAATGATGGATAAACCTTTCTTATCTTTTATCCCTTATTCTTCCAGTAAATGGTCCCAAGGGGTCGTTCAGTTGAAGATATCTCTCCTTCTTCCTCTCCCTTCATATTCGATCAACATTTTAGTCCTGGAGCCAAAATAAGAAATACGGTTTTTTTATAAGACTCTTTTGCCAAAAAAAGTACAAATAGCCACTACTTATTTAATAGTCCTATCTAACATCCCTACTTATCATTTCCCTCTTATGAAATAGTCAAAGAACTATCCCCTATCCCTCTTTATTCTTATTTATCCTCTCTTTCTAAATGAATAGAAACTAAATCTTGCGCTTCCTTGTCCATCCTTATTCTCCAACGCAACGACCCTTGAAAGAAGTTAAGAATATGATTGTCTCGCCTCTAGTTTTCTTCATGCGTTTGCATAAGCATGGCGAGCAGGTGACTGTGATGGCGAGCGGTGCATGGGGGATGTGAGGTCACTGAGGACGTGGGGCGTAGTGGTGCCTAACAAAGCAGGTGACTGTGATGGCGAGCGGTGAATGAGGAGCATGTGACGGTGTTGAGGAGGTGGAGCGCAGTGGTGCCTAACAAAGCAGAGAAGGTAGCATGCAATGAAGTTGCGACACACTGATAGGGCGCCCGCCACATACACTTGAGACGGTAGAAATTCTAGAAAGTTTGTGCCTTCCTATTGCTAAATCCGACGGATTATATATTGGAGACAATTATATGTGATCATCAACAGGAGTGCAGCAATGTGATCCTTTAGATCCACTTCTTTTTTCTTTGGCATTGCACCCACTTATCCACGAGATCAGAGATAATTGCAAACTCCTACTCCATGCTTGATATCCTGATGATGGGACGATAATTTGGGACAACTTAGAGGTGGCCAAAGCACTTGACATTATTCAACCCAGGGGTCCGGAGATGGGGCTTATTCTGAATATAAAGAAAACAGAGCTTTTCTGGCCTTTATGTGATGGTCAGAAGATCCGTAAAGGGTTGTTTCCCGTGGATATTGGGAAGTCGGCGCTAGGTGTGAAGTTACTTTGAGGAGCAGTGAGCAGGGATAAAGATTTTATTGAAGACTTGGCTATGTTGAGGGCCACCAAAGCTGTACTTAATGCATTTATTTCCCAAATTGGATGATCCACGAAGTAGGCTACTTCTATTACGATCGTGTATGGGTACCGCAAAGCTAATGTTAAGCTTACAGGCCTGTCAACCCGCTTACATGGAACGGGTTGCTACGTGGTTCGCCAAAGGGTTACGCAGAGCTATTGAGGATATTGTGATTTGTGGAGGCAGTTTCTTTGGTGACCTTCAATGGCGAATGGCGTCGCTACCCATTAAACTCGGTGGCTTAGGTCTGTACTCGGCTATTGATGCGTCTTTATATGCTTTTGTGGCCTCCAGATATCAATCCTGGATGTTCCAAGATCACATACTACGAGACAACAGGATACATTGTATGGATTCTGATTTTCTTAATGCTTTGGAAGGTCTAGATGTCTTACTTCCATCTCTTTATCTTACATATTTTGCTAGTAAGGATACCGTCCCCCCTAAAGCCCAGAATGCTTTGGCGAGTTCCTTTTTTAGCAAATCGTAAAAGAAATGGAAGTTAAGTTTGACATGGCTGCTAGACAGAAAGCAATTTTTCGATGTCTACAAGCTGAACATGCTCAAGATTGCCTTCGTGTCATTCCTATTGAGGGGTTTGCAATGCATATGTCACCCATTGAATATCGTACTATTCTCAAGTATCGCCTCATGATTGCACTATTTCCAACAGATGAGGCTTGTCCAGTATGCCACAAATCATACCTAGATGCTTCTGGGGAACATGTCGTTCATTGTCGTGAACTTACAGTTTTTAAATACGGACATGATTTTGTCAGGTATGTCCTTTTCTATGTATTCAGACATGCGGGGGTTGCTTCAAAAAAGAAGCATCGGTGATTTTTTTTACTGATCCACATGAGGGAAGATCAACACTTAGACCGACGGATGTTTTAATATTTAGATGGATTGGAGGAAAACATGCGTGTGTCTATTTGACTGGAGTGTCTCCATTGGTAGGTCCAATAAAGAGTGATTTTGTTGCGGGATACGCTGCACAAAAAGCCGCCTCAGCTAAAGTGGCTAAGCACGAGAAGGCATGTATTGACAATCAACATGTATTCATCCCCTTTGATTTTGATACATTTGAGTTCTTGGAAAGTGAAGCAGTGGAGATCCTCAAGAGGATCCAAAAAATTATGCATAGCAATGTTATGATTCCTAGATCTATATATTTTGTATTTCATGGGATTGGATTTGCCATCCAAAAGGGATTGACGGCGCAGCTTGTTGCCCATCTCCCATTAATTTCTATATATTGACTATCTTTATATATATATATATATATAAGATCAAGTTTTTATTCTAAAAAAAAGAATTTAAACTTTCTTTATTAAGATAAAGTTATTATACACACTTAAGGGGCACTCGATTCGAGAATAAATAGAAATAAGGATAGCGAATAAGTGATGAATCCACATTTCATCATCTTTATTCTATCATTTTGGCATCAAAAACCCTAGCAAATGCCTGTAAATAGCATTAAAATCATCATCTTAGCATTCATGCATGTGCATCTAAATAGTGTATAAAATACTGTAATTAAAGCCAAAATTATAGAATAAATAAAAGAAAAGAAAAAGAATAAAATATTGTAAATATTTTATGACCCAAAATGCCGAGACCTAGGCATCTTGATGAATAGGTCGACAAGGAATAAAGTAGGGGGAGATAAGGATCAAATACCTATACCTTTTATTCATTCTTTATTCATTTTGGGACCTATTTTTGGTTCCACTTTTTATACATCAAATAAAGAAACTTTGTACATGAAAGTTGTAGATAATTAAATAAAGAAAAATACAAAATTGATTTCACTGAAAAATAATGTACAGATAAAAAGTTATGGTCTGAATAAAAATCAAGAATCCCAACTTCCCAGACCCGTATCTCATAACTGACAACTCCAAATGCAGCATACTCACCTTTAATTGTATAGAATAAAATAAGCTATTTAATGGCGGTGGTTTCGCATTTGGCGGAGCTATGGTTTGTAAGTTGAGTTTTGGACCCCTCATTGTATAATTGTACAGATTAAAATATTCAATTTATTCTTTATTCATTATTTTTCTATTTTTTATATTTTTATAATCTTGTAAATATTACTTATAATAATTATATACATTAAAATTGGAATAAAAACCTAAATAAAACTCAAAATAAAATACTCACACATGTGATACATAGGTATACTACCTATACCCTTACCTATACAATACCTATTTATATTTTATTAAATATACAAAACACATCAATAAAATAAAATAAAAATATATTTATGTGTATAAAAGTATTTTTAATTTTTTTTAAAAATAATAACTAAAAATAAAGAAATTAAAATAACAAAATAAAAATAAATTAATAAACTATATAGATAATATACCTATAAGGGGTATAAAAGGTAATTTGTAAAAATATACGTCATAAAATAAATAAAAATCACCTTTAAATAATTTATAAAATAATAAATTTTTTTATTAAATAACCTAAAATTAATTAAATCATTTAATATTTTTAATTTAATTTACAAAAGTTTTATTTAATTTTTGTCTTTTTGCGGATGACGTGGCCCAATCAGGCCACGCAATCCGTTGACCGGGGGTCAACTCCTTGACCCCAGGTTTGTGCCCTCTGGACCTGAGCGAGCACCCACTTTCTTGGGTTTTTCGCGGGCTACCCTTTCACCCTTTGGGGTCGCACCCTTCTGCAAACCTGCTCCCCTATGATCCATCTACCCCACCCACTGATTATCTCGGGCAACGGATCACGGTGCAGCCCGTTCTTCCTTGGTTCTCGAGCCGCTTCCATCACCTTTCAAAACCGAGTCTCCCTCTTCCTCTTCTTTTTCGAACCGCCTTGTGGCCTTAGTTGAGACATCCGAGTGTTGGTCCGGGATCCCCAGTGACAGGGGGTGATCCCAGCATCTCGTTGAGGTGCAACACGAGTGCCTAGGCCGTGTTCCAGCCATCTCCGGCGGTTGCGCCGCCGTGAGGTCCTACCTCGAGCACACAGCTCCAGAGGTCCATTTTCTTTCATTCTTTTTGCTTCATTTTGTTTGCCTACAACCATAGATTAGATCACTACATTCCGTTTCGTTCGACATCCTCATCGTCGCTTCCACCGACCACCTCGTCGGAGCTTGCTCCGGCGAGCAACCATTCGCACCAAACGCCAACCATCCACCCTCGATTAGCCTTGGACCCCTCTCTGTTGTTCTGCACGTATTTTTGCAGGGTCCAAGAGCTAAGAAGACCCCCTCCTGGTGTCGTTTTTGACAAAGGTAGACGACCTGGGGGTTGTCCTTCTTCGCCACCTCCGCAGCGGTCCCCCGGCCGTCTTCAAGCCATTTCGAAGCCGCTGCCACATAAAGGAAGCCCCCAGCACGCTTTTGGTCTCATCGGAGTGGAGAGAGACGCGCCAGACGTGAAGATTTTGAAGCTCCCAAGTCATCCAGGCCGAGTTCTTCGCCGTGTTCTTCCTTCACACCTCGACGTCGTCGATCTGCCCCTGTTCTTCCTACGCGTCCAGCCACCGTCCGATTGGCGAGGATAAGGACCGTTGATCATCTTTCGAACATCTAATCCAGGCTGTCGGTCGCGACGAGGCATCGGGCCATGCTACGCTGCCACGTGTATAACTGAGACTCCATCAGCCGTCCATCAGCGCCTCTGCGAGGGTAATTTTGCTACATACCCTCGCATGTTTTGTATTTAACTCCCGGGACCTAAACTTTCATCTGCAAGCATAAAAGTTTTGTAATAATTTTATATAGACCCCTAGTTTCTTTTGATTATTACAAACTAGTCCCCGCCAGGCGCGTGCCTTGCACGCGCTGCTTGACGTTTTTATGGAAAAGCCCCGGGAGTGGTGTTTATTTCTATTTAGTACTAAAACATCCAGTCGCCGTTAAAAAGTTCTGGCCACTTTACATTTGAGCCCCCAAGCTTTTGGGATTTTGCATCTGTGCCCTTCCCAGGCGTGCGTGCGACGCATGTGGGTCTAGGAATTTTACATAAAAGCTCCTGCGAGTTTTGTAATTTATTTTTGGCCCAAAAGATATTTTATCCAGCATAAACTTTGTGTGAAAATTGCTAGCGAGCCCCTGGAACTTTGTCTTTTTGCTAAAAGGTCCCTGCCAGCCTTGATACTTTTGCATGATAGATCTATTTATTCAAGGCCTCATTTTAATTCCAAAAATTCTAAAAATTTGAACTTAAGCTCCTGGGTACTTGTATTGTAACGCCATATTTTTAGTTTTTGATTTTATTTTATTTCTATATTTATTAAAAATCAAAGACATGCTTTTCATTCACTGTCTAGCTTAGAAAATACCAAAAAATAGTAAAATACCCCTAAAAATTACAAAAAAATCCCTATTGTCTATCTTAACCTATTTTAGTGTCAGTCCAAAAACCACTAAAAATCTCAAAAGAAAAACACTAAAAACTCAAAAAGACTCAAAAACTTCAAAAAAATATATAAAATCAAAGAAAACTCAGAAAAATATAAACTCAATTCCACTTTCTTCTATATTTTATTATCTTTATTGGAAAATTAGTGTGGAAAAATTTTGTGGCTGTTTGTTATTTTTAATTCCTATTTTACTCACAGCCAGTATCTATTTCATTGTTTTGGTTTATTTCAGTGCTTAAAAATACCAAAAATACTTTGAAAAATACCCAAAAATCACAAAAATAGTAGAAAATCATAAAAATATCAAAAAGATTTTACTTCTGAATTTTTGAGTATTTTTGCTTATTTTTATAAATATTTTATCATCTCTTTTATTACCTTGTTCATATATTTCAATATTGAAAAAGAAAATAGAAAAATATAAAATATAAAATTAGAAAAATTAGAAAATTAAAAATCAAAATACAAAATTAAAAATTAAAAAAATAAAAACTAAAAACTAAAAACCCACGCTTGCTTAGTGTAAACACACTTCACATTCACTCACCCATATTTATTTGGACTACCATGTTTGCTCCCTGTGTTCGAACTCTCTGCATACTTGCTTGCTATACATTTTGTGCAGAGTTAAAAATAAATTTTAACTCCACATTTATTTCTAGTTGTTGATCTGTAGTGTTGGGTTAATTGTTGATTAAATACAGGATTCATTTGAGAGTCGCCACAGCGACGATTGTCTCCTCCTTGTGTGAGACACCATTTAGGCTCTCTTGAATTCTGTGTTTATCAATAAGCTGGAATAAACATTACGAAATGACGTGGAATAAAGATAGACAAGTGTTATTCTCTATTAGGTTTGGCACATAAACTGTAAAGTGTTAAGTCCGATCTTTACTTCTACCTAAATTGTAGAGGGTTAGGCCCGCTTTTTCTCTCATAGAAGCTGGTTTCAACGTGAAACATATTTGGTTTGCATGATTGCTTTTCTTTAGTAAATTAGTTTTTGCCAGTGCAAGAAAAACATGTGCCAAAGCACATAATGGAACATAGCATATTCCTATTCACGCATCTTTGAATACCTATCTTCTCAGGAAGCCCCATAATAGGAGAAGAAATAATCGAACAGAATAAGAAGGAAGCTCGGTGATTGAAAGACATGGTTAGAAGCTCTCGTCCAGCTGAGGAGGACTAAAGATTTATAATAATTCATTTGGTATAAAGAAAGATTGTGGTCTAAAGATTTGTTTGCACGTGGGAGCTGGGGATCAACTCCAGCCACTTGGAGCAGATCATATGACTATCCCAATATCCATCCCAATACGAAAATTACCTTTGCTAAGAAAAATTTTGGATCCAAAACATTCAGTTGCATCCACAAGGTTTAAGTTTCATGCAGCTTACGCCACCTCCCAGCAAGGGGGTATGCGTCTGGACTAGAATCAGATCATAGATTTTGGCAAACAGAACACAAATCGAAAGAAAAAGTAGAAAACTAATTAGTGATCAAGCTGGAAACGAGAAGATAATTTAAGTCATCTACAACACACTGTCAGATGTAAATATCAGATCAAAATGCTTTGTTCAGTTCCACGCTCCAATCAACGAGAGCTCTCAACAGGGAATCGGCCCTGCACTCCTCCACCGTGGCCTCCCTCGCCGACAGGAGTCCGGCAGGGAACAGGCAGCGGTCGATATCGGCGCAGTCGGCGAGTGTCTCCTCCTGCCCCCACGTCTCCGGGATCCTGATCACCTTCCCCTTCAACTCCCGCCTATGCCTCTTGAGCTTCTCTCTGCCGCTCTCCTCTCCTGCTTCTCTCTTGTTCGCAGCTTTGTCCATGGTGGATTAAGGAGTGTAGATGACTGACATATGCCCAAGGTGTGGTGGCTAATATACAAGTTTATCTTTAAATATCTCCGCGCGTCTGCATGTGGTGGACGGTGCGTTTACGTGTGACGGTGTCGTTTCTGTGGCTGCGAAGAACTCACAAGTGTTGATCGTATGTAAGCCATAGAGAGCCGCGTGTGATGTGGGAATCTTTTAGATTGAGATTTTGGTTCGTGGAACGACGACTATCTCATTTGTCTACAGAGAAAATCAATATATCCACATCTCTTCTCTTATTCACTTTATATATTTTTATATATCATATCCATCCATTATATATTATATATACTAAGGCCGTCAAGCCCATTAATTTCCTGCCCTTCAATTCCGAATTTACCCTTCCAATCTCCTGTCTTCTTTCGTCATTCCGGAAATGCCCTTGACAATTCTGCAATTCCACGAATCCCCTCGCCTCTTCCCTTCCCCACCAAGGAAACCCTCCCATCGATGGATTCGCCTGCCTCCACCACTGACATAAGAACGCCACCCCGACCCTCAATCCGCCTCCGCGTCACCTACATCATCATCTGCTCCGTCGACTGGATTGGAACCGATTGTCGTGCCGGATATCTCCTCAAAGATCTATGCCTCATATAAACTCGCCTCTCTGACTTCTTCCCTGCTTGCCGCAACGCCTCGGAGGCCGCCAGGTTCACCGACGCCGCTGGCTCCGTCTGGAGGGTTCAGGCCCTTGGCGAAGGGGCAGCTGCCACCGCCGTCTCGGCTGAAGCCACTGCACTGGGACAAGATGCAGATGGGGAACAGGGGGCACTCCATGCTTTGGGATCAGTTGCATGACGGCTCCTTCCGGTACGCGTTTTTCCCTTCTTGCTTATATTTTCAATCTTCATTATTTAACTTTTAATGCTAAATTAACTGATCTTAATTCCCTATTTGATTTCAAACGGTTGTCTATGCGATTTAAATGTAGTTGTTTAGGCACTCAAATCATAGTCAACTATGACACATCAACAATAAGACGTGCAATCAAACTACTGATTTGATCATAATAGAGGTCAGTCAAAATCGCAACACCTGCCGTTCAACCGTCCATCAGAGGCTCTCAGTTGCAAGAGATGTAGTAAACTTAGAAGAGTACGACCTTGGTGGTCATTAAGGCCATGCTTGAGTGGTATATATGGATAATATTTGGTTGGCATCATCAACAAGATAAAGAGGAACAGGTATTGTGATAGCAATTGATGTGATTATATTGTTACTATATTATTATTGGGTTGCTGATGCCAGGACTTTCAGGAGATAAGACAACCATATCCCTCATCCAAAGGCATATGACCGTGGTTGAAATATTCAAGTACGTTCTTGGTAATAAATTTGTAAAAAATCCAAGTATAAACAAATTGGATTGCAACATAAAATGAAATTTTGTTAACTTGCCAAAACTAAATTTATGTATATTGATGGAGGCATAAAAAAAAGAAGAATGAAGCTCATGGGTACCCTGATGGAGTCCCCAATCTGCGAAGGCGATCTCACCTTCACCTCGACGGAGATGCACTGGCTGTGGCTGCCGATGCGAAGACAAAGACCCACGAGGTGGAGGACTGTCGTTGGAGGTGGAAGCATAAGAAGAACGAGAAGGCATAGGCTGGGCAGCAGGATGGAGGCGAAGACATCAATGTCGAAAATGACGAGGGAGAGATGAAGGAGCGCACCACTACTAGCTCGAAGGTCGATCTGTGAACAAGGTTAACCCCTCCCTCTAGGCCTCCTATGGGTGGACCCCTTTCGAGGAGCCCCACCGTCGCTTGCCCACTCCCTCTTCCTCCTCCTCCTCCGGCACCACCACCTCTCTGCCACACGACCTCCCACCACTCGGGTTGGAGATCGATGTTCATCGGCATTGCTTTGTTGGGATCAAACCACATCATCTGTGCGAGGTTCATTGTTGAGATTGCCTAGATGGAGACCTAGAGCACCACCTGCTCTCAAACCGACATCTGGAGACCCTTATCATACATACAGATCTAGCACTTTCTTATGTTGTAGATTTAGATCTGTTCATCATATCTTCTAATGTATACCGCATGAATGCATTTTAACAAAGAAAGAACTGACCTTAGGACCATAGTGACAACAAAAATAAAGTGCAAATATACAATTACTTTTATACTTTTGAAAGTCTCATTTCTATTGTAGTTGAGACTATATTAACTAACTAAAGGTCTTTTGAAAACTTAATGTTAATATTCCTATCTATTACCAGCTCTTCACTTTATTTAGCATGTTTATAATATGTCCCAGAGAAATAACTTCCCTACAATATGCTCTTTATGATTATGTGCCTAACATACTTTCGTCATTCAGAACTCATGAAGATACAGACTTGCGGCCACAATTTTTCACCTCTAGAAATTTAATATGACTGTTACAAAAACATAGGCAAAGGAATGGGAAAGAGTAATCAACACTTTCATGAAGGCATTCATAATGGGTTTAATAAACCCTCTTCTGTAAATCTAGATAGTGGAAACCTATATTACAGTACAAAACCATAAAGAAGATATGACTTTACATCATATGTATGCTCACAGTTTGTGCTTGGAAAGCGAACATCTCCTCTCCTCTAATGGAAAAGAGATGAGTAATCTTTGGTTTACACAAATACTATAGAAATCGCCAGCAAGATTTTGATATAGATAAATCTTATTTCTTTCTGCATACAACTGAAACAGTAAAAAAAATACACGACAAAATTTCAACAACGTCGAGAACAATCAGAAGAAAATTGAAGTACTAGATAAGAATTTCTACCCTTCTGATCTTTATGATTAACCACGGCATTACTTTACTTAAAATATGCAAGTATTTAGTTGTAGGAGATCACACACAAAGAACTAAATTTTTCATATCATGAGTAATTCATATGGGAACTTATATTTATGTTCGCGTATTAAATATTAAAATGAACAATGCACAATCCGCTTTTTATTCTCGAAGATACCCAAGTACTTATAGTAGTTACAGTCTTTACCGTGAATACTTTGAGCTTAGAGTTTCAATTCGAATCAGAAAGAAAGATAGATAAGGTCCGCTATGACTTGAACGTGTATGAGCTCTACCTAGAAAGATGAGGACGTGCATACACTACAGGAAAATTCTATATTTGTAACATTCGAAATAATGTTGCAAAAATGTATTCGCAACGTTTATTTTTTAAAAACGACATTTATTTTATGTCGCTTTTAATGTGGCTAAAGGTTGTGCCGCAAATGGTATTTGTGACACTTATTTACAAACGTTACAAATAACTAACATTTGCAACGTTTTTGTTTTCGTTGTAATTAAATAGCAACATAAAAATACATGTTGCTATTACATTTTCTGCAACACTTAGTAATTGACACGGATACTATTCCAATATTTAAATAATTGTTTCATATAGATTTCATTGTAACAAATTTGCTGCCTTGTTGATAATAAAATTGTAACATTATGGAAATGTTACAGTGGTATTACCATAATTACAATAATTGTAATAATTATGGAAATGCTGCATATATTCATGTTTACTGTTACAATAATTGTACTTGCAATATTTACAGCCATTGTAGATAACTTGCGTCAATTTCATTATCATTATAAAGAAACTATAACATCTTAACAAAATACGACAAATCTCAATTATCATCAGATATAACAAACCATGATAATATAACAGTGCAGATGCTTCACTTACCAAAATAGGACTATAAAAGTTACTACCAAAAGTTGTAGTACAAGACAACTTATACAATGAAAAAGAAAAACTAATTCTAAGCATCTTCAGAATAATACTCATCATCATCACTGCATTCATCATTTTCACGAGCACTATCACTTGCATGAGACGACATGTCCTTTTCTTTTGACGTCATAGATATAAGACCTCTCATCTCTTGACGATGAAGCTCCATCATATCCATCATTTGCTTTGCCATATTTTGTTGTTGATCTGCCATTTGTTTTGCAAATAGCTGTTGTTGCTCTGCCATTTGTTGCATAAGCGTCTCTTGTCCTTTATGCATGGAAGCAAGTTGTTCCGTCAAATTGCGCATATTACTACGAAGTTCGACAACCTCTTGACTCGAAGAGCCACCTTGAACACCAAAATATCTAGAAGGAGTGGCACCACGACCTCCACAACGAACACCACCAAAAGGTTCGGGTCCTTTAACTTTCAAAAATGCTTCTTCAGGAGAGAGTGGTATCACAGGTGTTCCATTCTCATCTTCGGTACAAGGAGGAGACATTAGAGTCACCATTTCCTCCTAAATAAATCATATAAAACTTTATGATCTTTAAAAAGAAAAAAATAGTAATAAAATTTACTTACGTGTTCTTTTTGGTGGACCTCGGATGTCCACATCCTCACGCCTTTAATCTCTCGACTTTTAGTTAAAAGAAAAGTTTCTACTCGTGATGGCTCATAAGAATTCACTTTCTTCTGCATATTGAAAAGATAAATTAATAAATGAAGGGAAAAATAATACACATAATAGATTAAAATTTAAAACAATACATACAAACTCGTCAATTTTTTGATGGGTATTTTTTCTTCCCATTCGATGTGTTGGATTTACTTCCATTGCACGACTTCTCTTGTTCTTAAGTGTTCTCTCCTAAATTACAGAAAAAACTATTAACACCCAAGTTAACATCCTAAACCTTACGTAAAAATATATTAAAAAATATGCATTTACCTTATACTCCTCAGAAGATCAATAATCAACAAGCTTTCTCCATGTCACTGCATCAAGCTCCTTGGGAATTCTTTTACGTAGTTCTGATCGAGGTATCGTCTCATCAAAGTACTGAAAGAACAAAACTAAAAGATATTAGTTACTAATTTAACACACGATATTGAATATCAAATATTTAAAAGAATACTTAACCTTCTTTTTTATTTCACATCGATACCGACGATGTAGATCACCTGCATGTGACAATATTTGTTTATCTATCTCAGGGCTACGCTCCCATGTAAAAGAACCCTATAATATATACCAATGTTAGAAAATATTTTTAGATCTTTTTAAAACAACTAATATCTATAACATACCTCCAAGTCATGCAAAATTGAAGCTTTAACATCATCTGAAACATCTCTTCTGAAATCACGAGTTAAAATATGAATTTGAAAACGTGCAACCTGCCCCAAAAAACTGTGAAATTGTGCAGCATGTTCGCCAACAGCATCTCCACCAACAATTTTAACATGCAATGTTTGTTCAGCAGCTAGACGATCTAAGTAACGACACCTTGATGGGCCTCTACGTCCCTTAACTGATGAAGAACCAATATCTGTTCCATCATCACTATATTGCATGGGCGATTGATGTGGCTCTGATTGTGTTTCAGCTACATTAGGTAACTGAGCACAATTGTTAGCTCGTGTTTCCATCTACATCACAATTAAGTTTCTAATAACAAATGACATATTTGCAACAGGAAAATATTATGAAGTTGTAATACTCAGGTGTACAGTTGATTTACCACTGATTTACTTCCTGTTGGGGGTGCAATCACCATTGAATCAGTACGACGTTCAAATCGTTGTGTTACCTGCATTACATGTTTATAAAAAATTTTAAACTAGCTAAAAAAGGAATATATTCAAATGAAAAAAATTTAAACTATCAAATTACCATTGATTTGGTTCATGGTATAGGAGTAATTGGTACAGAGTAAACACGGCGTTCCGATCGTGGTCTCATCTGCATTGCGATTTAAGACAAGATATTAAAATAATTATAATTTTATACTGTAAACAAGTGTACATTTTAAAGAAAAAAATAGATTACCATTACTCATTTACAATTCTATTGGTTCCACCAAGAAGAATATCCACATCTACATCATCTTGTGCGCATGATGCCTCGATGTCACGCATATTATCTTGGTAGGCATCTCAGTCTATAACGATGTCTTCATTTTGGACATCATAGAAGTCTCTAGGCATCATTCTTACAGGTATAATCCATCCACATGCCTCATTGTCATCTATATACTGGACATGCAAGTTTGCCTTTGGTACTCCACCCCGATAAATTGGCATAGGCTGGAAAATCGTTAATGGTCCATAATAACATCGCACGCATTCTGAACTTCTCTTTTTTGTGTGCATCATATGTCTGCACTCCATCGTACCACAGCAACTTCAACTCATCAATCAAAGGCTGCATATATATATATATATATATATATATATATTGCATTACCAGGTCCTTTTGGACCTGGTATTAACATTGAGAGCATCATAAAGGACGACTTCATGCACATCCATGGTGGTAAGTTATAAGTGACAATCACAACTGGCCAAATTGTATAACTGACGTTCATGTTTGCATATGGATTGAAGCCATCCCTTGAAAGACCAAGCCTGATATTTCTAGCTTCTAATGCAAAATTAGGAAAATTCTCATCAAACTTTATCCACTCTTCAGAATCTAACGGATGACGCATTAATCCATTAGGATCTATCACCTTATCCTCTTTATACCACGACATCCATTTAGCAGTCTTAGATGACATGAAAAGACGTTGTAGTCTAGGGACCAATGGAAAATATCTAAGTACTTTCTCAGCTCTCCTCTTTGAATTATTAGAGGCACCTGTATTTTCTTTGTACCGTGAAAAATTACATTCAGGACAAGTAGTGAGTTCTCGATGTTCTTTCCAAAATAGAATGCAATCATTACGGCATGCATCTATTTTTTCTGATTTTAAGCCCAATGATCGAAGATGTTTTTTTGGCATTGTACCAATTAGTTGGATAGCCTTCAGGATTATTCAGCACTTGACCGATAAATTCCAGTAACTCCTCAATCATTGCTTTAGTACAATGATGCATCACTTTCATCTTAAAAATAGTTAATAAGAACTCCAATCTAGATACTTTAGAACATGGAGAAATAGGCTCCTCTGCTTCTTTTAAATTTGTGAAAAACTGATTGTCATCATTATCCAATTGGTCTTGAATGGGAAAATGTGTGGGGGTATATTGAGCCTCCCATAACATATCCACAATTGGATCATTTTGGACAACTTGATGTGATGAATTTCTAGCATCCTCGCCATGTGCACTCCAAATGTCGTAATGTAGCCAGAACCCTTCGCAGATTAGATGATCGTAGACAACTTCTTGTGTGTAAGAATGTGTATTCTTACACTTTATGCAAGGACATAAAATTTTCTCTCCATCAATTCCAACTCTATAAGAGAATCTATCCTCATGAAAAGCCCATTCAAGAAACTCTTTTACCCCTCTGTTATATTCATTGATATCCGCAAATCTCATGTGCATCCATGACTTATCCATTGTAATCCTATAGAAACAAACAAACAACCAAACTCAATCAACAATATTGTCCCCAAGTTATACACTATAAACAACTAAGTAGATATTGCTTTTAACTTACGCATTAATTTATTTATCATTTTAGAAATCAAAAATATATTTATATTTTCATTTAATATTAAATTTGAGTTGCATATTTACATGGTTCCATGAAAATGTATAAAAGCTATGTATGATTTACGTAAAAGCAAGCATTGGTCATCCTACTCAGATGTAACCTACATGCAGTGATGATAAGAAAACTCGAGTAAAGTGATGATACACAAAAAGGAGCAAAATTCAGGATGATTTTTGAATGATGAAAAGAGAGTCCGGACACGATAAATTAGCACGAATGTTATGTGCTCTTAGATATTTCATTCAAACTTGAGATTATTTATGATTGTATTAACCGGCTAAATGACAATTATACCTTCCTTGTAGTCATGATTTTCTAAAAGATGGGGGTATCAGGAAAAATCAACTTCTTTGTTTCTGTTATGGTTCAACTTCTTAGTTTTCATCATTCCACTATCCTTAGATATATAATTTGAGTATAGAAGTTATAATAGAACAAATATACTAAAAGAGAAAAAACTTTTCATGTGATCTAGCTTTGGTAGACTTAAAAGTTTTTAGCTTCAGTGTTTTTCCACGTGAAGATCAATGCATTGGTTTTTTTCCCTCAAAGAGTGATGCTGTTGTTGTCTAACATATGCATTCCATTGTACAAGTAACTTTGACAAAGGAAGTGCCAACCAAAAAGCTAAACACATTTTATTTCACCTTTCCACTACTAGAAAAGAGTGTATTAGCCACACAATAAGGCCACAGTAAAATTACTGAAGCTAAAATGTTTTGGTTACGCTATATTACCGTTGCCTAAATTTATTTCCTACGGTAGATACAGTTGCCATTAGCCTTAAGCCACGAAATAATTATCGTGGTTGGTTCTATCATGACTTTGAACAACAGGTGTCGATTGGCTACTCCTACGATTATCTCTCTTCTGCCTCTTAGCGAATTGGAACGACGAAGACATTTTTAAAATGTAGACGGTAGTTTTTGGATTAGTTTACATTATTAAAATTAACTGAAGAGAAAATATGGGCGCTGTTAACCTGGACGGGTATTATATATGTATTATAATACATATATAATACAAATATATTATAGTAAGATACCGGTACATCAAACAATACCAAACGATAATATAACAAATTCGCTAAACGTCATCATTGGTTTCATCTACTAAGAGGAGCGATTTGCTATTTTAATTTGCATCTATCGGTTGAACAAACACTATACATGATAAATTAATAAGTTAACAGATAAATTACGTTTTGATTAGTCTAGAGTTGTAATACATCCTGTAATAAAACAAAACAAAACAATGACAAACGAAATAATATATAAGCCACAATCATAAATTCAACCTGTAGCCATCACCCTGGAATCATAGGACGTCAAAAATTCTAAACAGATCTGTTTATAATTTTCAGTATATAAGCTATAATTTTCAGTATATAAAACCCATCAGATCTATTCTAGAACATGGTTTTCAGTATATAAACTTTGACAATGACAAACGATTATAAACAGAACAAAACAAACCAATGACAAACGGAATAATGTATAAACTAGAATCGTAAAACGATTATAAACAGAACAAAACAAACCAATGACAATGACAAACGATTATAAACAGATCTGTTCAGTGTTGCATGTTTAAAGTGTAATTTTTTTTATTTCGGTAGCATCTCTTGGACGAGGAAAAGAATAAATAATAAAACATCTTCCTAATTGTTCGACCTCTCCCTCTCGGATTCATAAAGTTAATCATATCAAGTAATGGTGATGAAAACTAATAGAACTTGTTTGTGAACCATAAACGACCTCCATCCTGCTCCCCTTCTCAATGCCATGATCGACCCATAAAAGACGCCCCATACATCCTAACGAGAAAAAACCTTACCCCCGTCGACGCCCTGCAGATTGATGTCCCCACGGCCTGATATTTGTTGTCCCCGAGGAGGAGCACCGTCGAGATGAGCGTGCGCTGCCGCTAGTGCCGTCGGAGGAAGAAAAACGAGAGGGAGGAGGGGCAACCGTCCTTGCAAGACTAGGGTTTCTAAAAGGCCTACGAGTTTGGTAGGAATCCGAAACGAGAGGATTTTTTTTGACAAAAAATTGAGCGGGATTTTTTTCGCCTTCATTTTCATTTGTAACATTTGATACTTACTGCTACAAGAATGACAAGCAAACGCAACATTTATTTGTCAATTGTTGCAAATAATCCAACAAATACAACGTCTGTCATTGAATGTTACAAATGCCCACTTTAATGCAACAAAAAATGTAATTGTTGCAAATGTATTATCATCAGCAACATTTTAATTTATATGTTGCCTTCATCCGTTACTAAAGATACTTTTTCTTGTAGTGATATGCTCCACACAGAGAGATGAGGACGTGCATATGTTAAATAATAATATGATCATTATAGAAAATTTGAGGGTAAAGCATGTAAATGGTTATTCGACCTATTAGAAGTTGTCCATCAAATTATAAAATAACATTATCTACATATGCATATTTTGGTTATAATTCTATCGTTACTGATCATCTACTTTCTTGGAATATTTATAATATGAATAATACTTATATCTAATTATATTTGTATGTCCCAGATGATAGAATTTTTGCTATAATTACAATTGATTATATAGAAAAGTCAGTTAGTTTATTTACTAGGTTTAAATACATAAATTTTCCTTTCACGTGCACCGCACAGGTTCCCTACTAATTTATTCTAAAATAGATACAGATACGAAGATTCTTTGACATTCATTAACGTTCACATTAGTATTCGTATATGCGTTTTCGTACATAGGTATAGTAATAGATTTATTTATAACTGTGTGTAAATACCGCTAAATATATTTTATGTGTAAATATATTTTACACATAATTGTTATAATTATATTATTGATATAATTGTTATATAATGAATATACCGCTAAATATATTTTATGTGTAAATCATCCTAAACATGTATACTTTGGTTAATTTATTAAATGTTTCTATTATTATTCATTTTCGTTTTACATTTGTATTCGTTTTTAAGGATATGGTAACCTATTTTTCATATCCGTCAATATTCGTATATGTATTCATATTCGTATTTTAAAATGGATAAGGATATAATTATTTTTATATCTGAATCCGACCATTTTCATCCCTATTACCTTCACAAGGTTTGGGATGACACACAAAATTCCAGAGATCGTTTGTTTGTACGAAAGATAATACATAAATTGTGATAAAGTATAAAGAAGATTTATTTTTCATTTTTATAGCTGATTGGAAAGACAAACGAAATTCCAAGTGACCTCCATGTATAATATCTAACTAGCAAGTCCCAAGTCCTCCAAAGAAAAGGACATGCTCACATCGTCTTTTAGGCTTAATATTCTTGAGCCATTGCTGCCCACAATAAGCTAAGAAATGATAAATCATCACCTGAAAATTTCTTTATGAAAACACAATAGCCCGAAGCAGTCTCAAAGTATTCTTATAACCATTACATCTATTTTTGCATGGTTCCTTGAGACATTTCTTTAGCTTTCAAACTCGATTTTCCTTATCTTTAACCACAATATATTCATATTACATCATGTAATTTTCTTCCTTAGATCACCATAGATGAAAGTTGTCTTCATGTCTATCTGCTCAAACCTCTAAATCAAGATTGGATCGTCGGGTTATGAACAACTATAATAAAAGAAATCTCGACCACATTGGAGAATATCTCCTTAAAGCCAACTCCTTTTCTTAGATCGAAATCTTTTACAACCAACATACCTTTGTACATGGGGTTTGAAGTGTTTGCGTCACGCTTTACTTATAAACCCCGTTTATTTCTCGATACATTTGTGCCTTGGGGAATCTTCAGGGGCTCAAAGATGTTATTTTCATGAAGTACCTTCATCTCATCTTTTATGACCTCAATCAACTTTCCTTTGTGGGCATCCTATATCACCTCGTCGTAAAACTCAGGCTCAAAACCATGTGTTAACAAGACATATTCATGTGTAAGGGAGGCACCTCTCTCTCTTTTCGGGGCCTTTAATATGGGATTATGTTTGAGGGACAAGCTACCCATGTCTTGGCCATCATTATCAGGAGCGACATCACTTATAATGGAGCACAACTTCTTCATCGTCTTATGCATCGTGCATCTGATCATTAGCATCGTACGGCACTGCATATGGAGTACTTCGTAATGGAAGTAGATCCATTAATTAGTCGGTAGCTACTTGTGTGTGAATCGTTTGTTGCTTTATATATATACTCAATAGTTTGATCGTCATAAAAGATTGCATCCA
Source organism: Ottelia alismoides (assembly GCA_037367405.1). Lineage (NCBI taxonomy): Eukaryota > Viridiplantae > Streptophyta > Magnoliopsida > Alismatales > Hydrocharitaceae > Ottelia > Ottelia alismoides. The sequence goes on from JAZKJV010005280.1 coordinate 649,017, forward strand.
TGCCTCTCATAAGCTTCTTCTCAATTAAATAATATAATCTTAATTTGGCAATATCACAAAAAAATACAATATTGGTCTTTTCACCTGATTTATACCGCTCATGTTTTGAAACATGCAAAGGCCTTGCATCTAAATATGTTTAAGTGGTTGTATAATATGCATACTCAATTGTATCAGGAAAATCACTATAAAAAGATATATATTTAGCAAGATTGATTACATAAACAGCAATATATAAAGCTTCACATTAAAAATATCTAAGCAACTTAGCATCAGACAAGAGACATATGACTCTCTTCATAAATTTCATGCTCACTCTCTCTACCATCTTATTCAACTAAGGTATCTTTGGCAGAGTCTTCTGGTGTCTAATATGATTATTCATGTAATACCAATAAATGGACCAATATACTCATCCCCGTTATCATTATGAATGCCCTTTTGCTTCTTTTGTAGTGTGCCTCACAATCAGTGCATGAAAGTCTTTAAACACTCCAAGGCATAAATTCACACCTTTCTAAAGAAATATCAACAAATATAACATAGTAAAGTATACCACCAAGAGAAGTTGCTTTCAATGATCACAAACATTTATCTGAAGCATCTCTAATGCATACAACTTTATGGAGGATGGATGGCCTTTGAAGGAAATTATAGTTTGTTTCTCAACCAAGCGACGTATGTCTCTCTCAAATTAAAGATTCTTTCTCGCCAAATACTATAGCTCTTTCTCACTCATTTGATGTACCATATGTTTGGAAAATTGTTCGTGCATGAGAAAATGTTGTTGAATTTCTTGCCATGAGAAACAGCCAGGAATCCTTAGGCAAGTTTCCACTATCCACCATTAAAAGTGTGGTGGTATCCTTCATTATCAATTTTTCCTATATAGATGAGATTCACATGCATGTACGATGCATTCTTCACATATGTAGTAGTCATAAACACTTGATTGGCATTTTTCAAACAATGTTACTAAAGCTTACACCATGCGAAAATAAAACCATTGCATATTCTCAATGTACCAAAATCACCTAGCATATAGGAAAAAAGGAAAACTCGATAATAAGTAACATAGAGCAGAACTACTTTTGATGAGACGAGAAGTACAATCACAAGCAATATTCACCATCTAATCAATACAAATAATGAAAATATTATGTTGAGTGGTTGTGGCAACATCTCATCATTACCGGTATTGTTTTCTTGTGTGCCTCATGTATTTCTAACATCTCTTGAATAGAAAATAATACTTATGTATGTCACATTTCTTTCTACATTAGTGGCATTGCATGTTCTTGTATTTGGATTGGAACTTATTTCTATTATTGTTTCTCTCATTCTTGAATTTTCTCCTTTCCATGTTCTCTATAAGAAGAATCTATGAATGTGAAGAGTTACCTTGAAAATTTTTCATCATTTCGTCATTGAGAATACCTAACTTGACAACCTCTAAAGAAATGACCAATTAATTATAGAACTAGTAAGTAAGAGTCTAAAGGTCTATCCATGAATTCGACAATGTAAGAAGCAAAAACAAGATCAAAATCTCATCTTCAAACTTAATCCACATGCTTGACAAGTAACTGGTGATGCCCTGAATATCATTTAGAATCTCTAAAATCGAATTGCCTCCTTTAATCTCAAATTCAATAATCCTTTTTCGAAAGGAGAAAAACATATTGTTACTTCCCATCTTGAAGACAAGTAGATTTTTCATTTTTATCCACATGCACCGTACATGATTTTCATTTATGATGTGGTTGTAAACATTCTCATCAACAAGCTCTTTGATGAAGCTACGTGCTTTCTCATGTTCAAGTTCACATTCGTTATTCGATTTAGTTTCGATCTTCGGGTGAAAAGAATGAGTGGTTACATAGTTTTTCACATATAAAATATATTTTTGTCTTATTTTTCCACAAATTATCTCATTTAGACCAATCATATTAATATTTGTCATCTGAGTTCTTCAACCACTTTGTTGGGAAACAAAATTACACTTGAAAGTGTACCACAAAATAAATGTACAATCAAGAACTAATATATCGAAAAAACTATTCAAGCAAGAAAACAAAGTAAACAATCGCAATCACACGTGCACAATTATTTAAATATGTGGAAAATGCAAAGAAGAAGGGGTAAAAACCACTATATCAGCAAAATCTATTGCAAACAACGTGAGAGATGGAGAAATAATATCAAGCAATGGATGTGGAAGTCTCTCTTTCATGGACAATTAATGGTAATGGTAAGAGGAAAATAGGAGTTTAAGAAGTTTGAGAGAATATCCTTAAATTTACTTATGACTCAAGAGGTGTTCGAACATCAATAAAACATCTTAAAGAAAGGTTCATTTCCCTCTCATGGGTTGAGGGAACTGTTATCTATGTATCTTTATAACACAAATTATTTTTTTATTAATTATTCCCCTCCTACTTTGATGCAATACTAATAAAAAACTGATACAAATCATTCTTTATCATGATATTTTAATCATTTATCACACATTAGTAGTCATACACTACTTATTCAATATAATTTGTTTCCAGCATCTGCATCATAAAATTCAATGTGACGGTACTTATTTACATGACATGACTTATATAATATATGTGTGACCTCTCAAGAAAACCCATATTTCCCTTACGTGGAGATATCTTTGTGTTATGGTATTATGTTGATGTGCTTTATTCCGAACAACTATTGTTCACAGCTAGAATCGCAAACATCTACGAATAGTTGATGACCTGATCATCCAATTAACAAATTCATGCATTTAAAAGTCATGCTCAAAGTATGATCTAAAAGATCGATGTATAAACTTCAATAATTTCACTCTCAAAGTCGTGTGAAGGCGACAAATGAAAAAGGATGGGATGGAAAAGCATGGAAAATGGAAGATTTCATTATTCCAGATTTCCTTTCAAACTTTGTATGAAAAAATTTGATAGATGACATCCTTTTTAAATTTCTGAGTCATGTCCACAACCTACCTATATTTAAGGTTATATGTGCAAAAAGTAAGATTCTGGTGCAATATAGGTCTGAGAAAAGGACATGAGTAGAATGCAAACTAACAAGATTTGCTTGCCGTGACAAATCTATCATAAGAGCATTAGATGGGACGTCAGCAAGAATACAAACAAGGTTCTATATTGTTCTAATAGACTGAGCAATTTCTCCAGTGTTGGACTGAGCAATGAGAAATGTTCATTTTGAATCTTTCTAAGCATACATTATTAAGACTATAGAACTAATCCCCAAATTTTCACTAGCCATGAAATATTTCCAATGGAAAATCATCCAAATTTAGAAATTTACAAGTGCTTATATTTGAGGACTTTGCAATAGAGATCCCAGCTATGTAAATAGACTAAAAATGGAAAATCTACCAAAATCTGATCTTGATGGAATACATCCAACAACATAGCCATGAAACCTTCCCAATATTCCTCCATGGTGCTAGGTAAAAGTGTAGAAAATGCAGTACCTGCTTTGAATTTGTGTCCGCAACACTTGCATTTTTAAGATGACTATAGCACCTTACTTTATAAGAAATGATAACCATGCAATTGGAGAAACAGTTCTAGGTATGCAGGATGGAGAAAATCTAATAGAATTATCATGTCTAATCTAAAAAGATGAAGATGCGGTTTCAGTACCTGGTAGCACAAGAATAAAGATACATCATTGTGATGGACAAAAAATGCATGCATCATCCAGTAAGATGCATGTGACAAGAAATACAACTGACATTCACCTAAGAACATGCATTTGTATATGATTCTTGCAGAGATATTTCTATGTTCCTGTGTACTTTTCTATTATTATTTCTTTATGTTCATCTGACATAATTTCTCCATATGTCTCTCCTCTATGTAAGAGTGCTTAGAGTTTCAGGAATAAATAACTCTTCGATTTTTCCCAACATGGTATCAGAGCATTGGTCCTAAACCAAAGCTCCATACCCCTAACTCTAACCCTAAGAAAAACCTTAGGGATCCAAGATCATTGGCAACAAACTGACGGTCCAGACATTCTTTTACCATCTTGATCCCCCTGCACATCATCTCCTGTAACAAGTATATCATTAATATAGGCCATGATGACAACAGTACCTCTAGCTATCCTATGCACAAAGAGTGAATGGTTTGCATTTAGCCTCTTGAACCTCTGCCTTTCAATTCGATCCGCAAATTTCACTGGGTTCTTCCTTCTAGTGCAACACATGTCAGTTGGGAAAGCATCATCAGTATGATTTTCCTAGTCGTCAGACGTAGCAGTAGATCCCCTTTTAAGTTATTTCATATTGATATTTGGGTTCGAGTCGTGTTCCTGATCACCAGGGACACTGGTTTTATCTTGTTATTGTTGACGACTTTTCTCATTTGTCATGGGTCTTTTTATCGAAAAATAAATATGAAGCAGGGGATGTGATCAAAACTTTTTATCAATGAAGTGCAGAATGTTTTCTCTACCTCTGTGAAATGTGTGCGAACTGATAATGCTTTGGATTTCTGTACCCGTGCTCTATCACATTTCTTTTCATCCCATGGAATCATTCATAAAGTAACATGTACTTACACTTCTCAACAGAATGATGTTGTAGAGAGAAAGCATCACCATCTACTTGATGTCACTCGAACTATTCTCATTCAGAGGCGTGCCCCACATTCGTTTTGGGGTGATGCAGTTCTTACGCCATTATATCTGGTGAATCGCATGCCATCATCTGTCTTGAGTGAGAAAATTCCTTTCTTTATAGCTTTACCTGAGAAGAAGTTATTCTCACTTACTCCTTGTGTGTTTGACTATGTTGCTTTTGTTCACCAGTTGACGCCAGGTCTTGGCAATCTCTCTCCTAGGGATGTCAGATGTGTGTTTGTTTGGTACTCCAGGACCCGGAAGGAATACCTATGTTATGATCCATCACGCGGGAAATACTATATCGGTGTTGATGTCACAATTTTTGAGTTCTCTCTCCTACAAGTGATAGGTTGGCTTCATCAGACGCTGATGGTGTTTACATGCCACCCCCTCCTACGAGTCTGTTATCTCCTCCTCATGTGCATATTGTTCCACCATTGTTGCTACCTCCACCTTCTCCACCCCTCCTTTTACCCAGTTGCATGTGCCCATTATTCCACCATTATCAAAATTATATACCATCGGACTGCTTCTGCTCATGGTCATCACCCCTCATCCAGCATGCCCCAAGTTTGTTCTCATAACATGGTTTCTAACATTGGGTTTGGAGATATATCTATGCAGGAATCATTGCAGGAGACTAGCCCACGGATGGAGGAGGTTCCCAATGACCTGGATATAACCATTTCAGTTTAGAAGCAGAAGCGTACTTGTGCTTCATATCCTCTTGCCTCTCAGGTCTCCTTTCATTGTTTAATAGAAGAATTTCAGAGATTTGCAATGGCTCTATCTGTCGTGGACATTCCACGAAAATATTAGGAGGCCTTGAAGGATAGTCGCAGGCGCTTGGCTATGGAGGAAGAGATGGTTGCTTTGAAATTACGTGGTACCTAGAGTTTGGTGTCTTCTCTTCCTGAGGCGTCCGTTGTTAGTTACAAATGAGTATTTACTATTAAACATCATGCATATGGGAGCCTTGATCGTTATAAGGTAAAATTAATGGCATGAGGATTACTTAGACCTACGGCATAGATTATATGGACACGTTCTCTCCAGTTGCTCGTCACTCAACTCTACATATCCTACTTTCAGTTGCAGTGGTATGTTATTGGCCTTTGTTTCAGCTATATGTTAAAAATACATTTTTGCATGGAGATCTATGAGAGGAGGTTTACATGCAACAACCTATGGGGTTTGTTACTGAGGGGGAGTATCAGCAGGTTTGTAGACTCCATAAGGCAATATATGGCCTTAAGCAAAGTCTAAGAGCATGATTTCAAAGCTCTCGGATCTGATTGAAAGGCAGGGGTTCAAGAGGTCAAATGCACGCCATTCACTCTTTCTGCAGAGGACACGTAGAGGTATTGTTGTCATCATGGTCTATGTTTATGATATACTTGTTACAAGAGATGATGTGTATGGGATCAAGATGGTAAAAGAATTTTTGGGTCGTCAGTTTGTTACCAAGGATCTTGGCATACTAAGGGTATTTCTTAAAGTTAGAATTTTCTAGGAATACGCTTGTGATGACCCAAAGGAAGTATGTTACAGACATGCTTGTTGAGATAGGCATGATTGGCTGCCACCCTATACTGCTCCTATGGATCCTAACATAAAGTTATATGATGGTTATACAGATGAGGTCGACAGGAAGAGATATAGATGGTGGGAAAGCTCCTCTATAATATTATTACTAGACCTGGTATCTCTTTTGCAGTGAATCGGGTGAGTCATTTTATAGAACAACCCTGATAGGTACATATGGAAAGCATTGATGTTAAAATTTATCAAAACAATAATAAAGTATGCTTATAACTTAATTTCTTAATCTAGAAAGCCAAATGTTAAATCTCCAAAATAATAAAGTATGCTTATAACTTTTAAAGATAGAAATCCGTGTTTTGTTATTCCTCTCCCAGTTTCCTCTCTCTCTCTCATTTCCCTATTGGTCGCCAAAATTCCTCTCGCTTCCCTCTCAGTCCATTTCAATGATGCCTCCTATTGCACAATGTTATTGTTCCCCAACACAATTTTGTTATGCCCCGTCGCCATGAAGTCATCGCCCTTCTCATACAGCATAATCCTCTCCCACGCTATACTATTTGTCCTCCGTATACTGCCACTCTTCTTATCTTCGTCAAAAGACAATAGATTTGAGATATTTGTCCGGTACATTTGTTAGATATTTTTTCTTTGCTTCTTACCTTTTAGTTATTCTACCTTGCAATCATTTTTAGTGATAAAATTGGATCAATCACACACACATCTAAGAAGAAAGAAGCATTATTTTGATTCCTTCCATTTTTAATTTGATATATATTTTTTATTCATATTTTTCATAGAATCTGCATATTTTGACTATAGATATAATTTTACAAATAAATTCCACTTCAATTTTATTTTAAATGAGAGGCATGATGCCTAATTGGTGGGCTATATTTAAGTTTGTTTTGTCTTGCATACTCAATCGAGTATGAATCTTCTATGAATCTTGGTTTTTAATGATATATTATAGAGCCTTGAAAGATCTTCTTGTGAGTGATGGAATTTGGCACAGCTTTACATTCTAAGTTAATCATAGAGTTCATCAATATCAGAACACAGAGACCATATTTTTTATTTAACTTGTCTTTATTTCCTTATTTGATAACCTGTACTATTTTTATTGGAATCATTTGGTGGAAATCAATTGCAAAAGAATAAACTAATGCATTGTTTATTAAAGAGATATTAAATTTCAAATTTGTATAATCCTTTAGTTTGATTGTGTAATATTCAACTTTTTATAATGGATTAATGGAACTCTTCAACTTTCACTTGATATGTTTTTTTTCTTTTCTTTACTTATATTCATATGATTGATTTTTAAGTCATTATTCGAATTTCAAGGACTGGTGTGCTATAAAGTATAGACGTGTAAAGTAGACTATTGGGCAAGAAATTATAATTATAAATCAGAACCAATCTGATCCAATCCTTAATCCAATAGATTGGATTGGACTGGATTTAGATATCTCATGGAATGAATTGGATTCGGAAAAATAAAAACACGTTAAGATTGGATTGGACACGAATTAAGTTAAAATCCGAACCAATCTGATCCATGTGCAACCCTACTAGAGACATGATTCGTAGGAGTTTGATTTCTATCTCCCATGTCAGGAAAACAAATAACAGATATCTTTACCAATGCATTGCTTAGAGGGCCATTTCAGAAGTGTTCTTCCAAGCTGAGTATGATTGACATCTATGCTCCATCTTGATGGGAGGTAGAGATATTTCTTTTTTCCTGTGTACTTTCCTGTTATTTTATTTCTTTATGTTCATCTTATGTAATTTACCTGTAGGTCTCTCCTCTATATAAGAGAGCCTAGGGTTCCCAAAAATAAATGATTCTTCGATTTTTTTTACAACAGTTCTGATTATATGACGTGATTTGCCAAATGAGAAAAGGTGAATATGAGAAAGAGCAGCAGATTATTGCGCACAATATGTTCCCCCATGGATGAAAGGCACATAAAGCCTATCAAATATTATGGGAAATGATAGCATCCAATAATATAAATGTGGTATACATCAACACATAGGAAGAGAAAACTAAGTTGAGCGCTTCAAAATTGAAAACAGAACAATATCCAAATGCAGACTTCGTAACGTCCAGCATTTTTGAAAATTTCAGAATTCTTTGGATAAAGAAACTCTGTAGGTCAGGAATATTGAATAGGTTCTCTTCCATATGAAACATTATCTCAATTTGGAGCAAACATGATCCTAATGAAGATTTGAACTGACAACATTAAAATATTTGATTTGCAATCAATAAATCAATGATTTATTGATGAATCTCATGATTCATTGATTCTCTCTTGCTTGATTAAATAGAGATTTTGATGGATGGCCCCAATTAGCATAATCACAACTTCACACAAGTTCTCATAGCACTAGAAATATATCAAAGAGAGGGAGAGAAGGTCCTTACCATTTGAAAAAGCAAATCTGAATACTGCAGTAAAATTTGGAGCGAGCGGTCCTTGGAGTTGTTGCAATTAAGTATCGTTCCTTACAGTTTGAAAGAGAAACTATCAGCTTAGCGATATTTCCCCTCTCTACTTCTATCAATTATTTGGTGACTTGGAGCTTCATATAGAGGGTCAGCTTTGTACAAGCTCCTGTAGAAGACTGATTTGATCATAGTGCTTAATTTTGTACTGCGATCAATCTCATAATTTTTTATCTTCAAATTGGGGATTTTCCACTTCAAAACTATGTGCATATGTGATTTGGTCTGTGATTGTGATTCTAGTTGAATTTGATATACCGTGGAGAATTCGCTTATCAACTTTGTGTTTTTTCTACAATACAACATATATGGGGACAATGCTCCTAACAAAGTCAAGGCGAATAAGAGCTTGTCGAAGCCTGGAAAAAAGGAGACAAAACCTCTAACCAAAGATTTAAAGATGGGTTGATTGATAGCATTGAACAATGGACGTCGAGGCCAGCACTTTTTTTGCTGGAAATCTGCATCAGTCCACGTAATTTTTTTATTATCCTACAGATGAGCCTCTTTTTGATTGTGTTCTCAGAATATATGCAACTCACCATCTTTAAAAAAAATTTGCACTAAACTTTGAACTCATTGGTTGCTTTTTTGAAGGAACCAACTTTGATCTCTTTCCTGGAAACAAATCAAAGAGAGCCTATATGCATAGGGCGCTGGACATGTGCACACATGTAACTAGGTATGGAACTCTGCATAAGGTTCAAGTAATGTGTGTCTACGGGTCTATCCTCTGGAACTGAATAGAAAAGGCAACATTACCCCAAATCTAAGTGAGCCTCATTGCATCGGTGTTCCAAATAAAGTGGATTCCATGGGCTAAAATGAGGTAGCACCTGCTACCTACCATTCATGTCCATGAGCTGAACTAGAAGGGGACCACCTGCCACCTTCCATCAAGCCCTTCATAGGCGGGAAAGAAAGGTAAGCATCACCTGCCACCGACCATCAGCTAATAATCTCCTCCTCTAATACATGAGGGAGATCAAGAGCCAACAAGTCAATGAGGTAAGGCCTATTTTAAGCTTGCAAGGGAGTGGTAGTCTTCAAACTTTCCAGGTCGCGGAGACTATCATCACATATGCACCATCTATGTAGATTTTTCAAGAACAAGTTGCTTCTCTTCCAAAATATTTTGTATCAAATACTACCCCACGTCAATGTACTTCGACCTTACATTGAAAGTGAAATCCTTAGTAAGGTGGATTGCACTCTAACTGTCATCATAAAGCGCATACTTGTCTTGACTAAATCCATTTCTTTCATAGACTTCTTCATCCACAGCAACCTCTTGTAAGCCTCTAAAGCTGTAATAAACTCGGCTTCTGTGGTAGATTAATCTACACACTTCAGAAGTCGAAATTGCCAAGCTACATCGCCATATTCTAATGACATCAAGTGACCTGATATGCATCATCTCCCATCAAAAACGCGTGTCACATTTGAACCTGTATAGCCAAAGAAAACTGATTATTCTTCTTCAAAAAACAAGAGAAGTTGTTAGTACCCCCAAAGGCACCTTAAAATCTATTGCATTGCTTCCCGATGTTCTTTCCCTGGATTGGGTCAAATCTACTAGCAACTCCAATAGCGTAAATGATATCAAATCTCATACAAACCATGACATACATCAAATAATAGTTGATGCATATGAAATTCTCTCCATGGCATTCCTTCCTTCATTATTCTTCAAATTGTATGGGGAACTCAACCTGAAATGTGATGTAAGAGAGGTGCTAACATGCTTTGCCTTATCCATGTAAAATTTTTAAGTTGTCTTTTCAATATACTTCTCTTGTGATAGTCATAGCCTTCTTGACTTTCTATCACATGCGGTCTTCATGCCCATGGTCTGACTAGTATACCGTAAGTTCTTCATAGAAAAGTACTTGCTCAAATATTTTCTCAAGCTTGAAATTCTCGAGTCATTGCCCAATAATGCATATCATTAAATATACAACAACAACAAAACCTTTTCCCACATTAAGTAGGGTCGGTTATATGGATTCTTTGCCTCCATTCGGATTTATCTTGGGTTATTCTCAAGCTTAGATCTAAAAAACTAAGATCCCTCAGTATATCCTCATTCCAACACTTCTTAGGCCTTCCCCGCCCTCTCTTAGCCGACTTAATATCCCAAAACTCGCATCTTCTAACCGGTGCATCAACTGACAAACCGCCTCAAGTGATTGTCTCGCATCTTATCCTCGATCGGGGTTACATCAACTTTCCTTCTAACTGCACCATTCAGAATCCAATCTTTACATATGTGTCCATACATCCACCTTAGCATTTTCATTTCTACTATCGTCATTCTCTGCACATGTCTATGGTTCACAAGCCAACATTTAGATATAGGGTATAACAGATCTCAGGGTTGCATTGTAAAACTTTCCTTTAATTTTTAAAGAAATTTTCTTATCACAGAGAACAACAGAGGTTACTCTCCACTTTAGCTGACCTGCATTTATTCTATTAGTAACATCACCATTAATTTCCTCATCACGTTGCAAAATAGATCCCAAGTATCTAAAAAGAATCTCTTTTCTGAATGTTATCATCACCGATCTTCACCTCGATTCCATCACCATTACTTCCATCAAAAGTGCACTATATATATTTAGTTTTAGCCCTACTTATACAAATTCCTTTAGTCTCTAAAGCTCAAGCTTCTCAGTTACTCCATCTATGGTCTCATCAATCAACACAACATCATCAAGAATAACATACACCAAGGTATTTTTAGAGCATATAAACCTTTCTTTAGCTTGCAAAACATGATCTTCCTTGACTTCAGTCATAAACCTTCAAATCGCATCATGTAAATTTCCTCCTGAAGATAATCATGAAGGAAAGTTGCTTTCACGTTCATGTAATCAACATCCAAATCAGGGCTAGCTAAGTCAAGTCTTTTTTTTATTGAAACCTCTTACAACCAATCTTTTTATCAAGGGTTTGAAAAGATTTCATCATTATTCACTCTACAAATTCACTCATCTCTCAATGCCCTCTTGTCTGGGCTATTTCACAAGCTCAAAGATGGGGTTGTCATGTAGGCATTCTATCTCATCTTCCAACTCTAACTTGCAAAGCATGCTCGTAGCATTTAAGCTCACAATAATTTGTTAAGAAGACATATTCATGTGCAGAATATATGGTGGAGGGATGCTTCTCCCTTCCATATCTTTAATGTAAAGAATGCATCAAAAGAAGAGCTCTCTATGTCTCGGCCGTCATCATCAGTGGACTCATCAGGAGTGGAGACTTCTGACACATTTTCTTCTTCTTTTGCATTTGGCCTCTGCTCAATAGTATCATCTTGTATTACCTTTGGAGCATTTTGTAATGGAATAGGCTCCACATCAACTAGACAACAGTTGAGTGACGAAGAATCCTTCGTTGTTGAAAGTCATCGATAGTTTCAAAGAAGACCACATCCTACTTCTCGCAAGTTTCTTCTTAATTAGATCATATAACATGTAACCAAATTCATCTTGGTCGTATCCCTAGAAAATGCATTGGCTAGTCTTTGCATCCAACTAAGATCTTTCATCTTTTGAAACTTGCACAAATGCCATGCATCTGAATACGTGCAAGTCGCAACCAATCTTCTTACAAGTCGCCACCAATCTTTTACGAATGAATAATTTGTTGGTTTTGAGCTTGGAGGCATACTAATTTTCCAATTTTATCCAAACTTTACATGATTTTCATCTTGAGTATGGTTGTAAACATTCTTATCAACAAACTATTTGATTATACTACATACTTGTCTGTTTTCAAATTCTCATTCTTCATCCCATATAGCATTAGACTTTTGAGCTAAAAATAAATAGGTGCATAGCCTTCCCCACAAAACATTATTCAGCTTATTTTTTCAGAAACTATAATTAGTCCTATTAGACTATCCGTCAGATAAAAAATCCATCTTGTAATATGCTATTGATGTTTTGAAGCATTGCATTGAAAAATAAGTGGATCCTACCAATAGGGAAGTGTGCCTCAACATCTAGACAACTAACAAAGACGAATATATCACAAGAACAATCGAGCAACAAAATTCAACCATATATACACAAGGTGTTTAACATCGAAAACCTTAAAATGATAGGATGAGAAACCACAAGGCCAACTCGACCCAAGCTATTGCACTATAAATGGTGAATAAATCGTTCTCCAAAGGGGCTACACGATGCCAAACTATTGTAGCTGGTATATCAACCACAACCTCACCACCAAACGAGATAAAGATGGAGATAGAGGAATTACCAAGCAACAGAGGTTTATGTCCACATCTCTCCTTTACTGAACCTTCTAGCGCATGTTATGCTAGAAATCAAGCCATTGTCCATATGAAAACCAAGAAATGGGAGAGAGGAGATGGTCGAGTGCCTTCCTTACAACACTCACATACACATACGAGGGAAATAAATTAGGGCTTCATTTGATGCATGTCGTGATATCTATCTATGGTTTTGTTTGACAAATTGACTAGTAGAGAGTAAATCGCCCTATAGCCCAAGTGAGGCCCATTACGTCGGTGCCCCTCATGGTTGGAAATAAAGTGGGCACTTGCCACCAGCCACCCACTGAAATGAGGTACTAACACATGCTAGCTAATATTCAACCCTACCTCCCCCACCCCCACCGTTTGAGCCGAAATAGAAAGGGACAACATGCTTCCATCAAGCCCTCCATGGATTTAAAAGAAAGGGTGGAACCACCTGCCATGTGCTAACAAATAAGCCATAGAGACTAAAACTATTTCTTTAAAGAATGTGTATGGTCATTCAAAATTAGGTACCAGATCAAATAACAATATATAAAGGGGGTTTTGAGAGAGAGAAAATGGTGTAATGTGGAGGAGATGCCTACTCTTAAGTTTCTATGTCCTTACATTATATATAAAAAATAAATACAATGAACAAAAATTATTTAAATATTTGTATACTATATAATATTGTCCATATACATTCTCTCTCATGAAAAATATTCCTATTATGCATAAGCCACATGGACCAAGAAATAGTCACCCCCCAAAGACTCGGTATAACGGCTCTTGTTCCCCAACTCATCCATCGGGTCCCGAAAACCAAACCAGTCAGCGGTGACTCCAACTCAACATGTGATGCCGCTTACACCTCCCTTGCAATCTAACAACCAAAGAAAAGGCAGTCGACATCCTCATCAGTTGTGAGAAACCATTGGCACATGCCTCCAATTCCAAGGAAGAATGTAACTCTCCATTCAACGGTCAACAAGCAATCTCTTCATTGCAACCAAATGAAAATTTAGATAAAATCAAGAATCACTTCAAAACACATATTCCCCATCATCAAAATACATAATTATGATCTCTAAATAACAAGAGATTAATATAATTATATATGAGGCATCAACTACTATATAGAAATATGACATATAAAAGGTAATGGGTAAAACTCGTGACATTCCTTCAGAGTAGCTTGAAAATCTTTTTCATAACAAGTAGTTGTAAATTTTAGTTGTGTAAGCATTATTACTTAATTCTTTTGAAACCACCTTAAATACATGCTTGTTTTAATAAGTTTTCAGATCTACCGGCGCTCGCTGATGTCTCTTGTTCCTTTCATACTTGGCAGGCAAGCAGCCTGCAACTCAGTAGCTGGTTGATGTTTCCTGACATTCGTTGCTACACCAGACGGTACAGTCCCGATTGTTAAAGTTTTGTTCAGTTATGATATAAAATGCTTTCTCTCTTCAGTCAAAATTTTGGGAATACGTGTATGTACTGTGAGGCTCTGTTTTACATGTTCTATATATATGGAAATTAATGAATGAAATTTTGGTGGCACGATCAGTTTTTGTTTCTATGGTTGTTACTTGAAATGTGAATGTCTTTTGTAGAAATGTGAAGATTTCTCCATATTTTCACGCCACTTGTGCGATCATTTACTGAATATAATATCACGAATGTGTTGTAAATGGGTGCTCGGATCCTCGGGGGTTCACACATACATATCTTTTATGAGGTTAATGTATAGGAAAGATACTTGTCTCTTCTCTAAAACTCTCTACAATATCTCCCGTGGAACAGAATCATAAGCCTTCTCCAAATCAATAAAAATCATATGTAGGTTCTTCCTTTTAGCTATATAAATCTCCATCGTTCTCCTCAACAAGCGGATGGATGGCTTTAATAGTTGACTGGTCTAGCATGAATCCGAATTGGTTTTCTTTTACTTTAGAAACTTGTTTCAACCTTCTTTTCATCACACGTTCCCATTTTCATAGCGTGACTTGCCAACTCGATACCTCTATAATTTCAACAATTTTGAATGTCTCATTTGTTCTTATAAAAAGGTACCACGATGCTTCTCCTCCAATCTTCAGGCATTTTCTTGCTTCGCCAAATAATATTGAATAAATTCGTAAGCCAAGTAAAACCGCACTCTCCAAACTTCTATTGGAATGTCATCAGGTCCTACACATTTTCCATGTCTCATAAACTTCAAAGCACCATCAACTTCCTTCTTTTGTATTCGTCTATAGCTTGCACGATTTAAGTAGCTTTCACTACTAGCTAAATCTCCCAAAGTGATCTCTTTATTTCCTTCCCTAATGGAAAGCGTATGGAAGTATTGCTTCCATCTAGTCTCTGTATCCTTCAGATTAACAAGTGCGTGACCTTTCTCGTCCTTAATGCATCTCCCTCGAGAAAGGTCTTTGGTCTTTCTTTCTCTTGCTTTAGCCAACATGAATATATCCTTACGGCTTTCCTTAGAGTCAAGATTTTTGTACAAAACTTCATAAGATTTTGACTTAGCTTCACTTACAACCGTCTTTGCTTCCTTCTTCATTATTTTATGGTGTGTGATAGTTTCATATATTATATCCTTAGACATAGCTTTAAAGCATGCTCTTTAAATTTTGAGCATCTCTTGCACCTCTCTACTCCACCACCAAACCTCCTTTTGACATGGAGCTCCTCCCTTTGACTCGCCTAGCAACTCTTTGTCTACCCTTCGGATACAAGATGCTACAGCCTCCTACATATTGTTTACATTTCCAATACAACCCCAAGATAAGTCTTTTAAAACCTTCTTATTGAAGCGTGATTGCTTCAATTGAAGATTCCATCATATTGTTCTAGGGATCTCGGAAACCCTCCTTTTCTTTATCAGTCCTTTTATTTACACATCCATGACTAATATGCAATGTTGGGTGGTCAAACTCTCTCCTGGGATTACTTTGCAATACAATCGATATATTATCCTTAATGCAATGTAATCTACATGTGTTCTAGTCGAGCCCCTCTTATAAGTAATTAAATGCTCCTCCCTCTTCTTGAAGAGATTGTTTGCTATGAAAAGATTATAATATGTTACAAAATGAAGAATGACTCTTCCCTCTTCATTTATATCTTTGAAGCCATGTCCTACATGAACACTAGCATACCCTGAAGCATCCTTCCCCGCATGTCCAGTAAGATCTCCACCTAGGCAAATTGTCTTTCTTTGTGGGATTCGTTGCATAATCTTATCCAAATCCTCCCAAAAAGTGTGTTTAATCCTTTCCTCTAAACCAATTTGCGAAGAATAAATTGGGATGATATTCAGAAATTCTTTTTCGAGAACCACTTTTATCAAAATTATCCAATCCCCAAATCTTTGCACCTCAACCACACAATCCTCCAAATCCTTACGAACATCCACTCCAATAACACTATGCCCTTATCTTTACCTGAATATCAAAGTGTAAAGCATGTCCTCTTGCTCTCCCTTGCTTCCTTTCTAACCCATTTTGCTCTTGGAGACGCAGTATATGAATTTTCTTCTTTCCATCGTATTTATTATCTCCATATATTTGTTAGTCGAAGTACCAATATTCTGACTACATGTTCACAACTTCTTTGCAATCTCTTTTGGATTAACTTATTTACTCACATGCGTCCATTATGCGAAAACCCTTGCAAATTTTGGACTGCATCTTGACAGCGATGTAGTGAAACTAGCTTTATCTACTCGCATGCATTACTCAAATGAAAACCCTTGCAAATTCTAAACTAATCTGGCAATGATGTAGTGGCCCTTGCAAACTTCTCATTATATTCAGGTGATGCAAGCTTTATATTCAAGTGATGCAAGCGTTGCTAATAAGGAATGTCCTAACGAAATGTATATGTTTGCTTAAATCCATGTTGAAAAGATCTGTATTGTTTTGAGACAAATTCCTAAATAGTGGTTCTTAAAAAGAACACTATTTAAGAACTTATCTCTCTTACGATGGTTATCAGCTACCCAACATGCAATCCTCCTTAATTTACCCGAGCTTAGGACCGACCATAGTAGAGTTGCCAAATTAACTAACATACATAAATTTGAAATAAAATATATGCTTCCTCACAGGTAAAGAGAAGTGGATTGGCACAATGAGAGGGAGGCTTGGGACAAGGGCTTCAAGAGAAGCTTCATACGGGAGGAGAATTGAGGTAGGGAGGAGAGGATCGAGTAGGTGGTGAATGAAGGGGAGTGGGGCAGGGTTAATGCGGGGAAAAGGGCATTTTTGGCAGACCATTCACCGATCGGCATACAGTTAGCCTAAAGTCAAGGGGTGTTGATTCCGAAGCGCTTTAAAACAGTGCTTCCTTGAAGGTCATACGGGATGCATTGAATGATGTCTCGTATCACATTAATCGATAAATAGTTCGCTGATTGGCAAACTGTTCGTCGATCGGTGCTCTGATTGGGAAATCGAGATTCGGATGCATTGACATGGAATTTAGGAGAGGGGACGTTATGCGAGGGAAATCACCCCTCCCTCCAATCCTTTCTCTCTCTCTATGAAGTTTGTTATCTTCCCTTCTCGTTTTTTGTTGAGATATTGCGCTCTGCGCTCTTTCTTGGAGTTGTTATTCTATTTCACATCCCAAGCCCAAGGTAATTATGCCTTATTCTATTTTTTCAAAATAGAGACATATAAATAACTTCTTATCATATATCCTACTAAAATAATTTTTTTCTCATGTGAACATGAATCAAGAATAAATCCCATTATCCATTATCTCACATCATTGTCGACACTTCTTTGATCTTTGAAAGAACGGTCTCACGGAAAAATGTGCCTCCCCCTCTCTCTATTTGGATATATCAATTTTCTTAGCATTAATAAGAAATTCAACTACAAAGAAAAATGACATATTTGGTATCAGGTTGAGTTAGACTGGAATGAATTTCTTTGAATATAATTAGTAAGATCATGAGCTCTTTTATGAATGATACATATTTTATATAATAGATGGGTTTGATATAGTTTGATGTGATATTGTTTATGTATTGTATCGAGTGGGGTTATAATTGTTATACAATTTCAATGTCAACTTTTATATTTAGTTTGAAATAATATGATTTTTAATTTGAAAAACAAAACTAAAAAATCAAAAAAAGTCTGCAAACATGTCATTGATACAACCATGGTTCTTACCTTCTTCTGACAAACATGACATCAAAATCTAGGGCCTCCGTTGTGAAAGCAACTGACACGATGAGAGAAGGCTTGCTTTGTTGAGGAAGATGGGCAATTACGGAGTGGGAGAGGTTGTGAGAAGCTTTTGTCATTGGAATGAATGAAAAAGAGGAAATGGTTTCTAACGGGTTTATTTTGGGAGGCGGAATCCGAAGTTACGATGGCGGACTATCAAATTCTTTTTCTAAACATAGAATGGAAATTTAAATTGAATAATGTCCACCTATGTCAACCAATTATGGACGTTAAAAGTGAAAGGACAGTAAAGATAGGAAGTGTGCACGTCAAAACAAACGTCGCCTAAAATTCAATTTAACCCAACATTTTTGGTACGAGAATGACGACTAAAAATTTATTTGTTGCAGTGATTATATCTTCCATACTGCTCTACTGAAAAATTCACCTTCTTTTCAGAAACACAATATCTCTTACTTTTTGCATGCTTTAGATGGATTTCCCATGTAAAATATCTCTCGGGTTGATTTATTATTTGCGTATATAGCTACCAACAACAAGTTGCATTTAAACGGTAGATTAACTCCGTTTTATTTGTGATTTAAATATGATTTCCTAATTCACCGAGTATATGAGGTTTATGTTAGGTTTTCTCCTGTGAAAAATGATTGGTGATGTGTGTATGCATGAATCAACTTTATGATTTTTTAAATCATTAGGGGTACATTGATAATTTCACATAAATCCTCATGTAACCCTAACATTATTGTTCGCTCCTCAAGGATACATTGGTAATTCACATAAATCTCCTTGTAACCCTAACATTGTCGTTCGCTCCTGTTTTTGTACTTTTGAGAGACAATGCTTTGTACATATATTCCTTTGCTTTACTTGCTTTGTTTATTCTCTTGCATTAAAATATATATTGTTTGATGTGTGCTCCGAATGTGAATATGGTGTTTACAGGACGGATGTTAAGTATCGTGGATCCGAGGGTGTGACAAGTTGGTATTAGAGTAACAATGCTCCATCCTTCTTGTAAGCAACAGATTCTTATCGATATTCGGAAACACATGATAGTGTCTAAAGTCTTCTTAATTTGACATGTGTCTAAGGAATATAGCATAAGTAACATGATATAACCATGTGCAAGAGGAACCTTATCATCTTGAAGAGAACCTGATGTGAACAAGTGCATTGCCGAGCCACATAAAATCCTTGCGGAGAAGAAACGTGGGCGATGTATAACAACGAACAAGGGAGCAAGATTGTGATTTTGGCATGTATGATCACTGTTTCGGCAAATCAGTAACAGAGTGAGTCCCTGTACTCACACAGTGATCATATATGATTATAATTTGGTTTTCTATTTTCTTTTTTTCTTTATCTAAGTTGAATAAATTCGATCATGAATGTGTCTTCCTTTTGTTGGAAAATGTTGAAGTGATTGGAAATAATGAGATTTACCCGTAGGTATTTGAATCAATGATATGAATTTTCCAGAGATTTGGACAAAAACATCAAGTTAAAGTATTTTGTGCTTAATAAAATATTTTGTGCATAATATGAGGTTGATAAAGTTTAAATTGTGAGTATATCGATTTCATGCATTATCCTTTAGTTAAAATTGTGAAAGAAAAATATTGGATTTGTCCTTTGCACCTGAAAAATATACACAATAAAACATTTACATCCTCTTAAAACAACATTGTAAATATAGTATAAAGAAGGTCTATTGAAAACATATGCCTATATTTTTTCACTATAAACTTAAATAAATCTCATCGAAAGTTATTTTTCTTGTAAAAAATAATTATTAAAATCCATCTTAAAGATCATCAATTTAATCATATATATAATGAGGATAGTTTTGCTAATTTTATTAAATTGGAAAATGGATGTGTATATATAAATCCTTTTATAGAATGACAATGTGATACATTTTCTACTTACAATAATATATAATCATAATTATTATCCTAAACCATCACCAAAAAAATAATTTTCCTTTAAGACCATTTAAGTGGTATAAAACGATTGCATTTTAAAATTTTGGATGATGCCCTTGGAATGTTTTAATTTTGATATAGTTTGAAAATAAATTATTATTTGTTAATTATTTAATGAAGGAGACCTGCTATACTTTATGGATCTGAATGTTGGTTTGTGAATCATATACATGTGTAGAGAATGATTGTAGCAGAAATGAAAATGATAAGGTAGATGTGTTGACGCACACGTAAAGATCGAATTCAGAATGATGCAATCAAAAAGAAAGTTGGTGTAACTCCGATCGAGGATAAGATGCGAGAAAACCGCTTGAGCTGGTTTGATCATTTGCAAAAAAGATCAATCGATGCACCAATTAGGAGATGCGAGTGTTGAGATGTTAAGCCGGCTAAGAGAGGACGAGGATGGCCCAAGAAGTGTTAGAAAGAGACTATACAAAGAAATCTTAGTTTTGTGGATATAAGCCCAAGGTTGATCCAAGATAGATATGAATGGAGGCGAAGAATCCATATAACCGACCCTCCTTGATTGTGGGAAAAGGCTTTGTTGTTATTGTTGTAGTATTTAATGAAGGAGCGATATTGAAATTTTCAGTTAATAATAAACTTTCAAACAAACTTTCACTAAATAGTAGACTTTAGGATGTTTAATACTTATTATTTCACACATGAAGAACATTTACATTTGGTTCTACAGAAGGGGCAGAATGTTGACTGGTGAACGATTAGGACGTCTCACGTCTGTATACTGTCCACCACATATTTGTATTACATGAACCAGAAAGGCTCGACTGTGGTAAGATTCTGGTGAAGTGTTGGTTCAGGTTAAGGACACCCAATATCGAGAGTAGAAGAAGATTCCGCAAATCGATATCAATGGATTTAACAACAAGAGTAGAGCGACAACTGACAAGGTTTGCTTGCCGTGACAAATCAATCATAAAAGCATCAGCCAGGTAAACAAGGGTCGTCGGCGAAGAATAAAAACATCATGTTCTGGTGAACTAAGCAATGATCTCCGGCGTAATAAAAAAAAGGAGAGCCACCAGCAGTTTTCAATTCAAGATGCATCTTCCTTTACCTTTTCAGGAAAGCGACTAGATGGGAACATCATTTCTATGTTGCAGATCTTCATTTCGCATGTTATTAAGATAATAATAATGATCTCTGAAATTTCACCTAGCTGCAAAATATCAGTGGAAAACCATCCAAATTTGGAAATCGAACCATGCAGGTGGGTAATTCAAGTGCCCGGAGGCGAGGACTTTGCCTATTAGGATACCCAAGGAACCATCCCACTATTCCTCCTTAAAGCAATATAAAAATGTTAAAACACAGTACATGCCATAAATTTGTGTTCACGACAATTACATTCTTATCATGGCCATAGCACTTACACTTTGTATGTTAGAGAAATAGTCCTACTCCCAGCATGCACCTAAGAACCTGCATTGGTAGATGATTCCGCTTCCGTTGCTTTGACCGAAGGCGGTTCAGCACAGGCCCGCAGAACTGCTTCATTCTGAGAGTTATGAAACATAAATCTTCGTAATTATGTGGAGTTATTTGCCAAACAAATGAGGAAAAGTGAATATAAGAAAGAGCAGCAGATTATTAAGTGCAATATGATCCTCGCACGAATGAAATCAGAAATAAAAGCCTGTGAAGCCTATCAAACATTACAAAAATGAGATTCTGGAATAAGGATCTGCTGATTTTTTTTCATGATTTTCATTATGAAAAGCTTCAAAAAAATCCAAAAATAAAAATGCGCACACGTCAAAGGTATAAGCACTTCAAAGCTGAGAACAGAAGAATTTCAAATCGCAGACTTCTTCATGTCCAGCATATCAAAGAATTCTATCGGGAAAGGAGGCAACATGTGCATCTGCATTATAACAGATGGAATGTGCAACTTGCAAGGTGTTCTGTTTTATATCATTACAAAAAGTGGTTATTTGCAAAATACTAACAACCACAATGACACTTGCACAGAAGCATGTATATTTTCTCTGTTGAGATCGTTTGCCCCCCTATTCATAAGATGCGCCCATAGGCCCCATGGACATCTTTATGTCCATTAGGTGGACTTGTAAAAATATCACTTATGGTTTTATTGAAAAATGTTTTTATAGAATTAATTATACTTGTAAAAGGAATAAAGTAGAAATACGTGGATACATCTAGCCAAAGCACCATAATAGAAAGCTATTGCAGTTATATGTTTACTATCATTTGAAGTTTTCTAGTTTGGTTTCGTTGTAGTTCTCCATCTTCGTAATCTCTATATAATGAAGGTCATGGCTTCATTAATAAAATAAACCATTACGTTCTCAACATGATATAAAAATTGCGATCTTAGACCGGTGTCCGATTAAATATCAAGTTGTCCTAGCATGGCACCGGAATTGCAACCATATAATGTCATGTCGTGTAGGCATTTCAATATGCCTGGATAGTATTTGAAGTCGTGACAGAGCTTGCAAGTCAGCTTTTCTTCTCTCCTGCTCCAACTTTGCTTCTCTATTCACTCATTCACTTTCTCTATTGCTCTTTTCTTTCACCATGTTATCACAGCCCTGCTTGCTCAGTTCTCACTGGATTGGAACAGGAATTCAATCACAAAATCTCGTGATTTAGGTCTTCTTGAAGGTAAATAGGTATTCTTCTTTTCAGAAAAAAAAAGTGGGTATCCGAAATGGTGTATACCATGATATATATATATATATATATATATATATATATATATATATATATATGGGTAAAATGTGTATGCCCCCTAGGGGGAGCTAACTTAGCTCCCCCCGCCCCTTTTTCCCAAATTTTTTTTATTTTTTTTGAAATCTAAAACAGTGTGAATTCATTATTAAATCTCTATATTATGTTATTCAAATTTCATACGAAACCGAGACTCCTACGACCTCCATCCAAACGGGGTCGATTTAAAAAATCCTGTTACCGTTAAAAAATGACTGTCTGGATGGAGGCCGTAGGAGTCTCTGTTTCACACGAAATTTTTATGACATAATATAGGGATATAGTGATGAATATTCACGGAAAAAAATTTCAAAAAAAAATAAAAAAATTGAAGAAAATGGGGCGGGGGGAGCTAAGTTAGCTCCCCTAGGGGGCAGCCCCATTTTCCTCTACATATATATATATAGACACACACACACTCTCTCTCAACACTAATTACAAGGATCAGAACTCAAAGAGGATCTCGTAAAATCTTTCCTGACAAATGCCATACCATTTCTTGCCAACCAAAGTGTCCAAAAGTGATGCAAATAAACTTTCGCGGCGTCGATAAAATAATATTTTTTTATGGTGGAAATTTGGTGGAAGAAATAGAAGGGTTGAGAAGAGAAATTGGAGGGGTTGAGAAAAAGAAAAACTCGTCGGGACGAGGGGTTTGGAGAAGAGAACTCGCCGGGAATGCGAGGGGTTGAGGGAGGAGAACCACGGAGATCGCGTGGAGGGGGAGAGAGGAGAGGAGATAGAGATAACAATCTCAATTTTTACTTCATAATTGACTGACTAAAAATAATGGGCTACCCTCTCTTTATATAGGAGAGATGGGTTTACAAAAATAGTAAATAAATCAAAATTGACAACTAACTTTATCCTAATTGGACTCTAACAAATCCTAATTGACCTCTAATTACTCTAATTAGACTCTAATCTAATTAATTAACCAAGATTGCAATTAAAATCTACGAAATAAACGTTGAGATCACATGCGATCTCAATTATTTAATTAGACCATTACGACCATGAAAAACGTAAACAAAATTGACTACTAATTAATTAAATAAATGTGCTCCTATAATTTGGGGTCACGCTGCATCAACTCTCCACCGCTTTAAAAAATTCGGCTCCCGACGAATTGCGTGATGTAGGTGGATCGTTGGAGAAATCATCCTTGAATTGGGGCTTCAATTTCCTCCCATGCGATCATCTTCAACATTACGTTTATAGTTTTTTCCAATTGGAGGGTACCACTGCAATTTTCGTACCCTTTCCTTCTTCTCTCCTTTTATAATGCCTTGGACCTTTATGTAAATAGTGAACTTAGCCAATTTAATTTTGCAATTTCGCCAATTTAATTTCCAATCCCACAATCTGGGGGCCTCACGAGGCGCCATCTTCGGAGTGCCCGTTAGGGCACGTTCGGATTTCTCGCGCCTATATCGCCACCTGATGCGGCGGTGGCTGGCGAGAACTTTGCACCGGAGATACGGCACTGGGGGGGCGGCGGGAGCCGGTCGGAGCCTCGCGCAGGAGGCACGCAGGCCTGGGGCGGTGTGGCATCGGGTCGGGGCTGCTCTGCGGGGAGGCGGGGGCGCAGTTGGCGATGGAGAGAGGGGCGGGACGCGCAGGTTGAGGGCGCGCCTGCGGGGAAGAAGGGAGGGGAAGGCGAACGCTGGCACGGGGAAAGAGAGATGTTGGGAGAAGGCGGCGAGAGGAGGAGTTGGGATTTGGGAGGAGGGGCACGGAACGGGAAGACGAATCGGGGGAGATGGAGGGATTTCGAGAGGGAGGGGAAGAGAAAGAGGGAAGGCGTCTGCGTTGGGACGGTCAGGGGTTGCGGCTGGGCGAATGAAGGTCGGAGGATGTTGCGAGGGTGGCAGGATGAGTACCTGGCAAGCCTTGGGCAGCGTCGGGACGGTCGAAGGTGGTGAAATAGCGGATTCCGAAGGTGGTGGCTGATCGGGAATGACCTGGACAGCAACTTCTTCTTCCACACGATCAAACATGGGCCCCAGATCTTCCTTTTTTTCATTTTTTGATTCCTGGACAGCAATGTCGCTTACGAACAGATCGAGATTTTGGACTTCTCCATCTACGGGATCCTCGTCAAAGATGGGTCCCATGTCTTCGATTTCGCTTTGCATCGAAGTTGCCTCAATAAAACCTTTGGTATGAATGAAAATACCTTCATTTTTTGTCTTGAAATCGGGTTGAACAGCGGTTGCACAGATCTGATTTTGGTCGTTGGCGGTTGAATCGTCGTCGATTAGAGCGTCCAACCATGCGTGCACCTTGATGCATGATATAAGTCGCTGATGGAACTTCTTTGAACGATACGGATCATGAGATGGGCGGCGGAGACCGAACTTCGAACACCAATAGTCGACAGGATCGTCGAATCGTAGGAACGATTCGATATCCATGCTCTGATACCAAATTGATGCAAAATGGGTTTCGGCGTCGACGACGGAGAATAAAATAATTTGGCGGTGGAATACCGGTGGAGAAAATGAGGGGTTGAGAAGAAGAAGAACTCGTCGGTAACGAGAGGTTGAAGGAGGAGAACCGCGGAGATCGCGTGGAGGGAGAAGAGACAATAGAGAGGAGAGAGATAAAAATCTCAATTGATTATCAATACTTGACTGCCTAAAAACAATGGGCTACCCTCTCTTTATATAGGAGAGATGGGTTTACAAAAATAGTAAACTAATTTAAATTGACAACCAGCTTGCCTAAACTGACTCTACTAATTAATTGACCCAAATTCAAATTAAAATCTACGAAATAAACGTTGAGATCACATGCGATCTCAATTATTTAATAAAACAATTTCGACCACTAAAAACGTAAATAAAATTGACTACTAATTAATTAAATAAATGTGCCCCTATAATTTGGGGTCACGCTGCATCAAAAAGAGTGTCAAGGAATTCTCTCGATTAAGAGAAACACACAAAAAACAGAGAAATCCAGAACCTTGCAGCGCTATTGGAGTCCGCCCAATCCACCATCGCCAAATACCAGACTTCCCTAGCATGAAGACGGTAAAAGAACGAGTGATCAACATCCTGGAAAGCATTTGAATTCAAAGGACAAACCACATCCGACACCTGCAGAATCTTCCCTCTGCATTCTGCTACAAATTCTCTCATTTTCAAAAATCATAAAAAAAAACTTCACCCTGAGTGATTTTCTAAGATCCTGCCAACCAGTCTGCACTCTCTAATCAAAATCGTGTCGTGATCAAACGCCAAAAAGGTGGCCAAGTCTCTGTAAGCCATCCTAATGGAGAACTTCCCACCATACCATGTTCAATGGTCCTTGACACTAGAACGCCCAAAAACATCAGCAAGAAGCTCAATCATACTCAAGAAGTCATGCAACATTTGCTCAGAAAATCCAGAGCTGAAGCTAGAGATCCATGCACTATCCAGCCAAACCTCAAAGACGCACTTATCCAAATCCTATTCAAGAGGAAAAGACCTCAAAAAAAGGTCACAAAGATCCCTATACATTTGAACCAATCGTTTGCTCAGATCCCAAAGGATGTGCTATCCACCAACACTAGTCTCAGAGATGTCACATCCACTCAATGGAAGAAATTCATCTAAAAGGTCCAGGACGATCAAACCGAAGATACCGGAACATCCAAATTAGACAAAACACCATAAATAGCACGCGACAGATGCCAAAACAAATCATTGTTCTCTTCCCAGATTCTTAACACTCATTTAGAAAGCAAGGCGCAATGGATCTCCTCAATCCTCAACACCCCAAGGTCACCATTATATGTGCACACAATCACCACAGGCCAATCCACCTACGAAATCCTATGACTGTCCCTGCCATTATTGGATGAAAAGAACTGTTGTATCAAGAACTCCAGATAATCAAATAATAGAGACAAAAAAATCGGAACAACAACATAGCTCTAAGAAGCACCAAAACAACCACCCTTTGAGAAGGCCTTCCAACCAGTAGGCATTGGCATCCTTTTGCGGATATTTCATTGCATATCGAAATTTTGATTTGTTTCTAATGTTTGCGCACATAATAGTCAATCTTACAATTTCTACAATTTGAAATAGATCATTCATTTCGTTTTAGGTTTTGATTTTGAAACTTGAAAGGAGTAACTTCTTGTGAGATTTTGACGAATATCTCTCTTAGTTCTACATTCAAATGTAGGTAATGAATCTTGAAAAGAAAAAAGGTAATGAAACCCTAGAAGTATCACGAATCGGAGAAACCCTAGAAGAGAGGGAAGAGGGAAGAGACCTGCCAGACTCGCTTGAGGCGCTTCTTGGCATTGGCCTTGCGGGTGGAGGTGAGCTTGATCGTCTTCCAGAGGAGCCCCGCCCTGTCGTTCTTCTTCACTATCTCCAGCACCCGAGTCCCCGAGAATGCTCCCCCCAACATCCTCTCTCTCTCTCTCTCTCTCTCTCTCTTCTCTCTCTCTCTGTCTCTCTCAAGTTGGTAATCTTCCCCTCCCGTTCTTTGTTTAGATATTGCGACAGATTTCCCTAATAAGTATAAATCTAATATTCAAATTTCGGCTATTCATTGTGCATATGCATAAAAATAAATATATAATGTTATTTCAGGGATTTTTACCTGACTATTTCTATAGACGTTGTCAATTACCTACGTGACCTTCGAAACAACTTGATTCCTTCATCGATCTCGTAAACTTGCTAATATTTACCCCATGAACCATGCGGTTAACTCTCATCCATTGGATTGTTAAAGCTAATCAAATTCTGTTAATTTCTTATATATAATACCTTTTTATTTTGCAAAAATTACAATAACTACCATTATCCCTTTCTCCCCCCCCCCCAGAATCTCCTCCCACCTCTGCTTCTTCCTCCTCCTCCGGCTGACCCTCCATCGCCTCCTCCACCCCTGCTCCCCTCCTCCACTGCCTCTACCCGCGGTAGGGCCCCTTCACCGCCTCCTCCAGCCCCGCTCACTGCCTCCTCCGAATCTGCCCGCAGCATGACCCCGTCCCCTCCACCGCCTCCTCCCCTTGTTCCTCGTTGCTCCCTCCACCACCCCCACTCCCCTCCGCCCACCTCCGCCCACAGAAGGACCTCTACCCCCCCCCCCCCCCCGGCCCTTCCACCCATGCATGTAAGGACTCTTTTGTCCCATCCTCGCCCTCCACCATCCACCCTCGCATCTGCATCACCTGCGGCAAGGACTCCTGCTTGTAGAGCTCATGGCGATCTCCCTCCACTTGAAGTGACGCTAGGCGACCTGTATGAAGATTCTTGTTGTCCAACCTCCTGAACCAGTTGGCCACGAACCACAGATCCTCCTAGCGCAGCGTGAAGCCCTCCACCTCTGAGAGCGTCTCCTCCACGCCTGCCCCTCCACTGTCTCCTCCACCCCTGCTCCCCTCCTCCCCTACCTCCACATGTAATAGGAACCCCCCACCACCACCACCCGTAGAAGGACTCATGCCCGCAAATCATCGATTACCCGTATCCTCCTCCCCCGTAATGTATTTATTTAGCAACAATAGATATTTGACTAATCGGTTCAAGAATTCATCTCAAAAAAATCATTTTCATGAGCGGAAGATATGGTTTATTCGTGAAAATGGGAAAAAATGTGATTTGGTAGATGGATGGAGATATGGCAAAGAGATAGAAAATAAAGAGAGGAGGGGGAGAACGGGAATGGAGGAGGAAGGAGATGAAGAGGAAGAATGACATGAGGAGGTGGAAGATCCACCATCCAATGCACATGATGTTAGATTAGCTCATGTTATTAACTCAAGTAAAAGTAAAGGTAACGACATGGTCTGTGGGATAAGATAAAGCAAGTTTACGGAGTCGAGAGAGGAATTAAGTTGTTTCAAAGGTTGTGGAGGTAATGATAAAGTTTATAGAGTCTGCCGGGTAAAACTCTCTTCAGAAATTGTTTCAGGAAAACTTTTTGAATTTATTCACTGATTCTTATTTCTAAATAATTTTATATAGTATTTTAATAATATGGAATTTAAAAGATTTTCTGAAATATTATTATATATTATTTTTAATATATATAAAATCAAAATGACGGGTGAAAGAATATTATATATTAAAATCTATCATGAACTTTATTGATCGGCAAATGAATTGATGATCGACGAACAGTTCACCGATCGATGATCTTATATTAAAATTTGAATATCAGATGCCCTGACATAACACTTGGGTGATGGAGATCTCTTGTCAGGAAAATCTCTCAGATTTTGCGCTCTAAGCTTTTTCTTAGGAGTTGTCATTCCCTTTCCCGTGACTATGCCTTATTCTACCTTTCAAAATAGAGATATATACATAGCTTCTTTATCGTGTATTGTACTAAAATATTTTTTTCTAGCGTGAACATGAATCAAGAATAAATCTTGTTATTCATTATCTACATGCTTATCAAAACTTCTTTATCTCAGTAAGACCGGTCTCACGGAAAAATATGCATCCCATCTCTCTATTTGGATACACAAATTTTCTTAGCATTAATAAGAAATTTAACTCCAAATAAAAAAAGGACATATTTCGTAGCAAGTTGAGTTAGATTGGAATGAGTTTCTTTAAATATGATTAGTAAGATCATTGATGCTTTTGTGAATGATGCATATTTTAAATAATAGATGAGTTTGATATAGTTTTATCTGATATTGTTTATGTATTGTATTATAACTGTTACACAATTTCGACGTTAACTTTTATGTTTAATTTGAAATACTGTGGTTTTAATACTGAAATAATATGATATTGTAAATTCACAAATAAATTGTTTTAATAACATGCTATAGATGTTCTTGTCATGTTTAATTAAGTACACTTATAAATTTTGTTTTGTGCACTTCCAGTATCATACTATTAATTAATGATCATATAGTGACACTATATATTGTTGTAGATTTCAATGATTATTGCGGAGATCATTGTCATTTTTAATCCAATATGTGGGTTATAGAATATTGTCATTTTTTATTAACATATTATATATGCTTGCATACATCTATAAGATTGTAGTCTTAAATAAGATTCCTGTTGGAGCTCCCGATTAATCAATTGTTGTGAACTCAATCAAGTTAAGGTCATGGGTCGACTTTCACAATTTACAATCCCAACTTCCCAATTTGCACCATGTATACAAACTACCTTTACCTGCCAATTACCAGGTGAAGTTCCAGCATCCACTCTTACGAGACTTGATCTCATCATGCTTATCATTGTTAAATCCAGCCGAATTTGTGTTTAAAGTACATTGTTGTGTTGGGATTTGAAAATCCCATTCATTGTTGGGATTTAAAAATCCCATTGATATGGACATTAACAATTACCATTAGTGTACTTTTAATTGCCAATTAATTAGAGAATAAAATCTCTTTATGATGGACAAAAGAGGAAGGTAAATTGGCAACCATTTTGGTTGTCTAGCCAAATATAATAAGGCCAAGGGTCCCCAATCGACATATGTTCTCTTCTCTATTGTTTTCCATCGACAAGAGAGAGCACGAGAGGCATACGTTCGAGAGGAAGATCCAGGGCTCCGTTGGCGGATTGATCTACGTCAACATCAACCATCAAAGCAATGGCATCAGGTATTCCGTTACCCTTGACTTCGGATCGATTTCTAATTTAACAAGTGGTATCAGAGCCATCTCGACTCCGATTTCTAGGGTTTTTACGTATATGCTAAAGATGTTCTTTTTCACATCCGTGATATGGATCTGAAATAATTTTTTTTTTTGGATCAAATATGATTATCCTATCCTTGTGGGTGTGGAAGTATTGATTCGGGATGATACTATCTACTCAAAGGTGCATAACTTTCGATTAAGTTTTTTTTAATGTTTTTTGTCATATTTTTTTGGACGTGATTGAATGTTATGCATCCATTTCCAATCAAGGAAATATTAAGATCCTTGTTGCATTTATTTGCCTTTTCTATGGAAATAATAAGATGACTTTGTTTTCCTGTAAACAAAAAAAAACGTGGATTTTTTTGGGCCGTTGCTTTTGAATCACTTCATATGGCTGCATGTTAATATTAAATAAAAAGATGCAATTATGATGTGTGATTGAGATCATACCTTACTTATTGAATGCATTAGTTCATAATTAGTAAGGATTAATCTTGTAAAGCCATCTTTGTAAATCCGTTGGCAAGTTTGGCAATAATTCTTTTTTGGCTAATGGTAACTGCACATAAGTGATATACGTATTAAAAAAATAAAAGGGGGTTGCACAATCTCAAGATATTTAGTAACTCATAAGGATTCCAAAGGAACCAAGGTATGGTTCATGTTTGGGTTTAAGAGAGAGCAACGTTAATAAAAAAAGGTTATTAATTGAGTAATGCTCCTAAATTGATCCCTTTCTATATCTAGTTGATTAGAATCACATTAAGAATCTCACATTTTTTTGGGTTACCTTTTTTTTATTTTATTAAAGAGGAAATATTGCTTGATTTTCATTTAACTGTTACATTCCTTTAAAGATAATGTTTCTTTTTAATGGCATGAATGTTCTGTTCCTACATCTTTTGTGTCAACGGCATTAATATAATGCCTTTGTCATTTGTGTTCCTTTAATAATAAGGTAACCTTGTTAATTGCATTAATATGTCAACGACAAATGCTACAATGGTATTGCTACATTTTTATTGATGATATGATTTTGCTTGTGTTATTATTTTTGATTGCATATAAATTATCGTTAATCTCGAAATGTGATATCATGATTTTGCATATTTTTTAAAATCATTCCATATGGGATTATTTTTAACCCATTAAAATTTTGATTTTGTATCAGCCATAAGACATAATTACAATATTTCTAATGATACAATTGAAACGGATAAGCCACCAAAGTGACCTCTATCGTCAAAGTTGTATTATTAGAGATATTTGGACGGATTTTGTATGTATTATAAATATTATCTTTCCCAAATGAGGGACAATATTTATTTAAGTATATCACATACCTGTGATGATAATTGAGCAATGATTATAAAGTTCCATGTGAGTAATGAGATACATCCAAAGATGGTCTCACTACTTGACAGGATTTATCATTGACGATTGATCAACACATCAAGAGTATCACTTACAACTAACATTATTGTCCAAAGACTTAATAGTTAGTTATGTGCTTGGTATCTTGTTTTCTTATGGTTGTATTTGCAAATTCATGTTTATGAACCACACATTAATTTTTTTTCTTTTGTTCTTTATTTTATAGCTTCCGCTTCCGCATCCACTATCTCTGCCACTTTAAATTCCATTCCCGTGCTTCAGGGCACAAATTTCAAGGCATGGAAAGAGAGCATTATGATACTGCTTGGCTGCATGGATCTAGACCTTGCACTTCGGATAGAGACTCCCGCTCCTCTTACGGAAAATAGTTCTTCTGATGAAAAGAAGAACTATGAGAGGTGGGAGCGCTCTAATCGCATGTGTCTCATGATCATAAAGCGCGGCATTCCGGAAACCCTTAGAGGGATTGCTGAAGAAAAAATAACTACGGCTAAAGAATACCTTGCTAAAATTGAAGAGCGTTTTGCGAAAAACGATAAGGCGGAAACAAGCACTTATTTACAGCGCTTGATTTCCATGAAGTATACCGGCAAGGGAAACATGAGGGAGTACATTCTTGAAATGGCTCATATTGCTTCAAAATTGCAGGAATTAGAACTGGCAATATATGATGATTTGCTAGTTCATTTGGTTCTGTTGTCTTCCAATACAGTGTAGTCAGTTTAGGGTCAGTTATAACTGCCAAAAGGAGAAGTGGACTCTTAACGAGCTCATTTCATACTGTGCTCAAGAGGAAGACAGGTTGAAGCAGGATAAGCCAGAGAGTGCTCATTTGGCTATGGCCTCTAAGGATAAGGGCAAGAAAAGAAAAGAAAGGGGTAATGCTGCTGTGATAGGTCCAGTGAAGAAGAATAAGGATGCAATTAGTTGCTTCTTCTGCAAGAAATCTGGACACGTCAAGAAAGATTGTGCCAAATATCATGCATGGCGCGTGAAGAAAGGTACAATTCATACTTTGGTTTGTTCTGAAGTTAATTTAGCTTCAGTTCCGAGAAACACTTGGTGGTTAGATTCCGGTGCCTCTACTCACATAAGTGTTTCATTGCAGGGCTGCCTGAATTACAGAAGACCAACTGATGTTGAAAGATACATCTATGTGGGTGACGGAAAGAAGGCAGAAGTCGAGGCAGTTGGATTTTTTAAGCTTTTATTAGGAACTGGTCATTATCTAGAGTTAAAAAATACTTTCGTTGTTCCATCTTTTAGACGAAATTTGGTTTCTGTTTCTGCATTGGATAATTTGGGTTATTTTCTAAATTTTGGAAATGGAAAATTTAGTCTTTCTTTTAATTCCGTTATGATTGGTACTGGTTCCTTAGTTTCTAGTGATAAGCTTTATTTGCTTGATACGATTGCCTCATATAATGAATCTATGGTTGTTGAATCGAGAGGCACTAAGCGAAAATCCGCCTCAGAAAATTCAGCATCAATTTGGCATAAGCGTTTGGGTCACATATCCAAATCTAGAATTGAACGACTTGTAGCTGATAACATCCTAGATTCATTAGATTTTACAGATTTAGATATATGTGTCAACTGCATTAAGGGAAAACAAACCAAATCAAGGAGATTAGGTGCCAATAGAGCTTCTAGTGTCTTAGAATTGATACATACTGATATATGTGGTCCATTCCCTACGGCATCATGGAATGGTCAACAGTATTTTATATCATTCATAGATGACTACTCAAGATATGGTTACCTATATCTCATTCATGAAAAGTCACAAGCTCTAGACGTGTTCAAATCATTCAAGGCCGAAGTTGAGCTCCAACTCAACAAAAGCATAAAGTGCATCAGATCTGATCGTGGTGGTGAATACTATGGCAGATATGATGGTTCTGGTGAACAACGTCCTGGTGCTTTTGCTTTATTCCTAGAAGAATGTGGAATTGTTCCTCAGTATACTATGCCAGGTTCCCCTAGCATGAATGGTGTGGCTGAGAGACGTAACAGGACTCTTAAGGATATGGTGAGGAGTATGATCAGTCATTCTTCCTTATCAGAGTCCCTCTGGGGAGAAGCATTAAAAACGGCGGCTTACATTTTGAATAGAGTACCAACAAAAGCGGTTGCAAAAACACCATATGAGCTCTGGACTGGTAAAAGACCTAGTCTAAAGCATTTACGCGTATGGGGATGTCCAGCTGAGGCAAGGCCGTACAGGCCAAATGAGAAAAAATTGGACTCCAAAACAGTGAGCAGCTACTTTATTGGTTACTCAGAGCGATTAAGGGGTTACAAATTTTATGATCCCACACTTAATAAAATATTTGAAACGGGAACCACAACTTTTTTGAGGATGTTGATTTGGAGGGGAAGATGCATATTAGGGATATTGTCTTTGAGGAGGAATCAATCACGATTCCTGATGTTGTGATTGAAAATGCACAAGAGTGCATTCCAATCATTGGGCAAGAAACAAATCAAGAACCTCAAGATGACAATATTCAACAACCCCTCATAGAGGATTTTGCTACACAAGATCAAAATCAACAACCTCAAAATTTAAGGAGATCCATTAGAGAACGAAGGAGTGCTATTCCAGATGACTATATAGTATTTCTTCAAGAACAAGATGGAATTAGGGAAGATGATCCAATCAACTTCCATCAAGCCATGAAAGGTTCTAACTCTGCAAAATGGATCGAAGCCATGAATGAGGAATACAAATCAATGCAAGACAATCAAGTTTGGGACCTTGTACCATTACCAGAAGGTGTGAAACCCATTGGTTGTAAATGGATATTTAAAACCAAAAGGGATTCAAATGGTAATGTTGAAAGGTTTAAGGCACGTCTTGTAGCTAAAGGATTTACTCAAAGAGATGGAATTGATTACAAGGAAACTTTTTCACATGTTTCTAGTAAGGATTCTTTTAGAATTATCATGGCATTAGTTGCACACTTTGATCTTGAGATTCATCAGATGGATGTTAAGACCGCCTTTCTCAATGGAGACGTTGAGGAGGTGATCTATATGCTTCAACCAGAAAACTTTGTTCAGGGAGATGCAAAGAATATGGTTTGTAAATTAAAGAAATCCATTTATGGACTCAAGCAAGCATCCCGTCAATGGTATCACAAATTCCATCAAGTAATTATCTCATTTGGTTTTGAGACTAATCCAGTGGATGATTGTGTATATCACAAGTTTTGTGGGAGTAAACACATTTTCTTGGTTTTGTATGTAGATGACATACTGCTTGCTAGTAATGATCGGAATTTGTTGCATGAAACAAAGAAATTTCTTTCAAATAATTTTGAAATGAAAGATCTTGGAGATGCTTCTTTTGTATTAGGAATCCAAATACACCGAGATCGAAATCGAGGTGTACTTGGATTGTCACAAGAGAACTACATCCACAAGGTGCTTCAAAGATTTGGCATGCAGCTTTGCAAACCAATTGATACCCCAGTTGCTAAAGGAGACAAATTCAGTCTCAATCAATGCCCTAAGAATAACCTTGAAATTCAGGAAATGGGTAAGATCCCTTATGCATCTGCAATTGGGAGTCTTATGTATGCACAAGTGTGCACACGTCCGGATCTGGCATTTATCGTGGGCATGCTAGGCAGATACATGGCGAATCCAGGCATGGATCATTGGAGGGCTGCCAAACGTGTCCTGAGATATCTTCAGAGAACAAAAGACTACATACTTACATATCAAAGGTCGGATACACTGGAGATCATTGGATATTCCGACTCAGATTTTGCTGGATGCCAAGATAGCAGAAGATCCACTTCAGGCTATGTATTCCTAATGGCTGGAGGAGCCGTATCATGGAGGAGTGCTAAACAAACAATTGTAGCATCCTCCACTATGGCGGCTGAATTCATAGCATGTTATGAGGCATCGAATCATGGAATATGGCTAAAGAATTTTGTCAATGGGGTGCGTATTGTATGTAGCATCCAGAAACCATTACAGTTATTTTGTGACAATAATTCGGTAGTGCTTTATTCCAACAGTAATAGAAGCTCAACCAGGTCAAAGCATATTGACATAAAGTTTTTGGTTGTGAAAGAGAGAGTACAAAGTGGACAAATTTCCATAGAGCATATTGGGACAAATTCCATGGCGGCGGATCCGCTAACCAAAGCAGTAACACCCAATATATTTCATGAACATGTGATTCGTATGGGTGTTGTATCAAATAAAGATATCCACTTCTAGTGGGAGTTTGTATTATTTTTGCTCAACCCTTCACGGTTTTGAAACATTTAAAGTTCAATAAATTCTGCGCAGAATAAAGTATTTGATGTTGATTCCACATTCTCTCACTAAAGGGTCTCCATTAAGAATATGGACCGTTCATTATAGATGCAACTTTGGATATAGATCCAAATTAATTCATTTATTTGGCATTGATCTATGTCATTTGGTTGTGTTAATATTGGTGACCATTGATGGGTTTAATCGTCCTCAATACGATGAATACCTCCTTGATCTTTGTTATCATAACCAATGGACAAGATTGTTCAGTTATATCTCGATTGATGGCAATAATTCTGAGCTCATACAGT
Organism: Ottelia alismoides; assembly: GCA_037367405.1. Taxonomy (NCBI): domain Eukaryota; kingdom Viridiplantae; phylum Streptophyta; class Magnoliopsida; order Alismatales; family Hydrocharitaceae; genus Ottelia; species Ottelia alismoides. The sequence continues at coordinate 685,572 of JAZKJV010005280.1, forward strand.
AAGCACATTACATGGTCATTATCAATGTCCAGTGGGAGATTGTTGGGATTTGAAAATCCCATTCATTGTTGGGATTTAAAAATCCCATTGATATGGACATTAACAATTACCATTAGTGCACTTTTAATTGCCAATTAATTAGAGAATAAAATCTCTTTATGATGGACAAAAGAGGAAGGTAAATTGGCAACCATTTTGGTTGTCTAGCCAAATATAATAAGGCCAAGGGTCCCCAATCGACATATGTTCTCTTCTCTATTGTTTTCCATCGACAAGAGAGAGCACGATAGGCATACGTTCGAGAGGAAGATCCAGGGCTCCGTTGGCGGATTGATCTACGTCAACATCAACCATCAAAGCAATGGCATCAGGTATTCCGTTACCCTTGACTTCGGATCGATTTCTAATTTAACATGTTGTCCTTAAATAAGATCTAAACCTCTATCCTCTTAGGTTAGAATCGATCTTTGCGAGACACATCTTTATAACTTAAAAATCACACAAATTACAAACTATCAACATAAAAAAAAAAGGACATCACTTCCTTTATCGTACTGTCTGCTACTTCCTAAATAAGCTTGCTAAAAAGGGGTAAAATCATTGTATGAAATGTTTCGAAAAAATATAATTTGTTTTAATGACATAAGAGGTTTGAATTTTTGTAAAGTATATGATTATTGTCTTTGTTTAAGTTACTAAGTAATATCACCCAGTCTCAGCTCAGGTTCTTTAGGCCAGCTTTCCTAGTTTCCTAAGACCCCGTTCGGGTATAGGGTTACCCCTACCTCATATTTTCTCCCTCCACGTGGGTCTCACTTTTTATCTTTTTAAAAAAATTAAATAAATCAATTCTCCATCATCAATTCCATCAAAAAATAATATATTATACCATCATATCATATAAAAATTATAAACTACTCCACTTCTACTCACGTTTTCAAACTCCAATACAATCACATCACAATAACTACTCACTTTTTCAAACTCCAATACAATCATATAACAATAAACCCACTTCTAACTCACCCCCAGTTTAACCCTCTATCCAAACACCAAAACCAACATATGGGTTACCTGCTACCAGGTTAACCCACCTAAACCCTCTATCCAACACTTCTTCTCTATAATAAATCACTCCCCTTTATGAGATGTACAACCTCTCAAATTCTCTCTCATTTCTTATAATCAATGTTTTTGAAACCGAACCAGACACTGAACCGAAAACCTTATCAAAATGGTCGGATCGAGTTGAATCATTTAATCAAATCGGTTCAACTGGATAATAATGTCATCATTACTTAAAATCGGATTAAATCAGACTGGTGAGAAAGAAGTTGTTGAACCGGTTAGTCAAACCAAAATAATATATATATAATTATGCATTTAAATATACTTGAAATAAAAATAAAATACATAGACAATGTATATATATTTCACACTGTACATAAAATAATTTTCGTATACACCATCAAATGCCATACATATCATATATATATATATATATTATTGGGACTAGATGCTCTATAACATAATAGTAATTTAATTATATTAAAACTCAATGCATGTAAAAAGTTGTATTAGTATAGTTGATTAGGAGTTTGAAATAGGCAATCAAAGGTCATGGGTTCAACTTCTACCATCAAGATTATTTTAAATAAATTAAAGGTGGTTCAACTTTGGTTGAACCTGGTTAAACCGGGTCAAAAAAATAGGTTGACCCAAACAGGTTAACTAAAATTTTAATATTTGAACTAAACCGGTATAAACCGGTTAGCTGGACTGGTCCAATCCCATTTCACCGGTCGGGCCAGCTGCCTTCCTCCTCGGCATACTGCGGTCCTGGTCGTTGGATCAAAGGATCCAACGGTTGTCCTCCCTCATTCCATGTAAGTGGGGCCATGCGTCAGCCTCCTTTACTTTCATCCCCTCATACACAGAAGCGGGTCGCTACCCCTTTGCTCTCTACCGTTGTAGAGCACATTCACGCAGGGATGCCCACCTTCAACCATAGACAGGTCCCCTTACTCTTTCACTGCGACAACAAATCTTCACATGCACCACATGCAATTCTCCTCTCTACTAAGGGATGTCATCGGGTTGAGTTCAAGGCAGGTTTTAGTATTCACAACCCCATACTCATTTATAAAATTGCTATCCAAAACAACTCATTTATTAACGGGTAGTTCTAAGCAGATACTCACGTATCCATTGGATATCTATATACCCAATGGATATCCACACATCACATATAAAATCAAATTTTAAACTAAGATAATAAAAGTAAGATATATCAAAACTCTACACACATTCAACGTAGAGTCAACTATAAATCAATTAAAGGTATAAGTTATTTGAGGACACATATTGAATGCAATGCAATGCAATGAATATGCACGACACATTGAAATTTAGTTCGTGAGTAACATTAATATGTAAGGTTTGTGTGCGGATGTCAAATATATGCAACACATGTGTAGGGAATATCATGTTTTTATATTAATTGAACGATTTGTTCATATCGGATTAAAAATATATGTATGTTAGAGATACAAAAGTACTATTGAATCCGAATTAGTGAATGAATTGTGGGACTTTTATAAAGATGAGTTGAAAGCGATTGGATAGTGGTTAGGTTGGACTAGCTTAAATAACGTGAAATACATAAACGGACATTCATGTATATGTATATGTAAATGCACATGCACATGTGCATGTAGATATGCATGTTGATGTCATGTATATGTGTACTTAAATGTATTCGGATTCAGGCGGGTTCGGGTACTCATAAGGGAATCTCAAACTCGTACACACATGGATAATAAGTTTTAAATCCGAACCCATCTAGAAAATCAAAGGTTTTTGGATCGCTAAGGCCCCGTTCGGCCAGCAGGTTACCCGCGGGTTAGGGGAGTTTACCCCCTATAACCCACATCCCCCTCTCTCCCCGTGGGCCCCACTTTATTCCTTTTTTAAAAAATTAAATAAATCAATTTTACATCATCAATCCTACCAAAAATAATATATTATACCATCATATCATATAAAAATTATAAACTACTCCACTTCTACTCACTTTTCCAACGCGTAGACAAAGACATGCCGACATCCTGACCCTGACCCACCTACCTCGTATCCTAGCTGGGTGGTTCTATCGGAAGAAAATCTATCAGGACATTCATCTCGCAGCGAGCACTTTCCAGAAAGAAAAGAAGGGATCCCAGAGCCAGAGAAAGGGGCGTCAGTGTAGCCGGAAGACAAAGAGAATATCGAAGAGAAAGAAAAGGCCCCCCAGGTGCGAGACTCCCCGTAGAGTAGCCGAGATCAAATACTTACGAACATGAAATTTAATACAATCACATCACAATAACTACTCATTTTTTCCAATTCCAATACAATCATATCACCCCAAACCCACTTCTAACCCACCCCCAATTTAACCCTCTATCCAAACACCAAAACACAAAAACGGGTTACCCTCTACCAATTACCCCGCCTTAACCCGCCAAGCAAACGCACCCTAAGGGTGTGTTCGGTTGGGGGGTTAATCCCCACTTTGGGTGAACCCATACTCTTAATTCACTTGTGGGGCCCACCATCTTTTCATATATATATATATATATATATTATACCATCGTATAATTTAAAAATCATAAAATACTCAACTTCTAATTACTATTTCAAATTAGGGTTTAGGTACCTCTCACTCCACTGCTCACTCCACTGCTCAAACCGGATAACGGCATTCGTCCTATTGTTGTAGGTACCGTATGGAGGCGCCTTCTATCTAAAGTTGCTATGGCAGGGGTTAGCAAGGAGACATCTAAATATCTTAACGACTTTCAATTTGGAGTTGGTGTATCTGGAGGAGCGGAAGCCCTCTTACACAACACCAATCATCTTTTGAGCAAGCTTCACGGAGACGGGTCTCTTTCTATGCTTACGGTGGATTTCTCTAATGCTTTCAACTTAATAGATAGATCTCTGATGCTTGCGGAAGTTAGGAGGAGATGCCCTTCTATTTCTCCATGGGTGGAATTTGTCTATGCTCAAGCTGCCAGATTATATAGTGGAGACAATCATTTGCGGTCATCAACAAGAGTGCAGCAAGGTGACCCTTTAGCCCCCTTCTTTTTTCTATGGCATTGCACCCTCTTATTCATGAGATTAGATACAATTGTAAACTCCTGCTTCATGCTTGGTACCTTGATGATGGGACAATTATTGGGGACACTGTAGGACTGGCCAAGGCACTTGACATTATCCAATGCAGGGGTCCAAAGATGGGGCTTATTCTAAATATAAAAAAACAGAGCTTTTCTGGCCTTCATGTGATGGTCAGAAGATCCGTGAATGTTTATTTCCCATGGATATTGGGAGGCCGCGACTAGGTGTGAAGTTGCTTGGAGGAGCTGTGAGTAGGGATAAAGACTTTATTGAAGATTTGGCTATGATGAGGGCTACCAAGGCTGTTGACTTAATGCATTTACTTCCTCAGCTGGATGATCCACAAAGTGAGCTACTTTTGTTACGTTTTTGTATGGGTACTGCCAAGCTTATGTTCGGCTTACGGACATGCCAACCCACATACATGAAACGGGCCGCTACATGGTTTGACAAAGGGTTACGCGAAGCTATTGAGGATATTTTGGTGTGTGGAGGTCCTTTCTTTAGTGACCTTCAATGGAGAGTGGCGTCGCTACCCATCCGACTCGATGGTTTAGGTCTTTACTCAGCTATTGAGGCTTCTTCATATGCTTTTGTGGCCTCCAGAGCTCAATCCTGGATGCTCCAAGACCACATACTACGAGACAGCGGGATACATGGTATGGATTCAGATTTTCTTAATGCTTTGGAAGGCCTACGTGTCACACTCCCATCTTGTGATCTTACATATTTTGCTGATAAGGATACCGTCCCCCTAAAGCCCAGGATGCTTTGACGAGTTCTTTTTTTAGCAAAATCGTAAAAGATATGGAAGCTGAGTTTGACATGACTGCTAGGCAAAATGCAATTTTTTGTTGTTTACAAGCTGAACATGTCCAAGATTTTCTGCTTGCCATCCCTATTGAGGGGCTTGGAATGCATATGTCACCCATCGAATATCGTAGAATTCTCAAGTACCGCCTCATGATTCCTCTTTTCCCACAAGATGAGGCTTGTCCAGTATACCACAAATCCTGCTTGGATGCTTTTGGGGAGGATGTCGTTCATTGTCGTGAACTTCCAGGTTTTAAATACATGCATGATCTTGTCAGAGATGTTCTATTTGATATACTCAGACATACAGGTGTTGCTTCAAAAAAAGAAGCACCGGTGAATTTCTTAACTGATCCACAAGAGGGGAGAACGACATTTAGACCGGCAGATGTTTTGATATTTGGTTGGATTGGAGGAAAGCATGCATGTGTTGATTTGACTGGAGTCTCTCCATTGGTGGGTCCGATAAAGGGTGATTTTGTTGCGGGATGCGCTGCACAAAAAGCTGCCTTAGCTAAAGTGTCTAAGCATGAGAAGGCTTGCATTGACAATCAACATGTATTCATCCCCTTTGGTTTTGATACATTTGGGTTCTTGGCAAGTGAAGCAGTGGAGCTCCCTAAGAGGATTTAAAAAATCATGCATAGCAATGTTATGGTTCCTAAGTCTATGAATGTTGTATTTCGAAGGATTGGATTTGCCATTCAAAAGGGATTGGCGGCGCAACTTGTTGCCCGTCTCCCGTCAATTTCTATATAACTTCCGTCATGTCATTTGAATGTTCACTTATGAACCGATTGTAATAAAAATTAATGTAAAATAAAATTTCATTTCAAATTTCAATACAATCAATCACAACAACTATCTACTTTTTCAAATTCCAATACAATCACATCATAATAACTACCCATTTTTTTCAAATTTCAATACAATCACATCACACAAACCCTTTCAACTTTTAACCCACCAACCAAATACACAAATACAAAAATAAATTATCCTTCATTAGATAATCCAGGAACTAAACGCAAAGCAGGTTAAGTTTAGGTAACCAACGGAAACACCCACATTCAAATCCCGGTTTGTGAACGATGTTGGGCACTACAGTTCTTACTTCCGTCGCAAAGGACATCGTGCAACACCCTTTCTCTGTGGAGTCAAGTTGCATCGCCCATCCCATGTACAAAACTGCGTGTAACCTCGCACCAACAATCTGTGTCACATGTCGACCCCCATGTTCTCGGTGCTTGTCGATGGGACACCTTACTGCTATTTTTCCTCTACGAGAGGCCTGCGACAAGGCGACCCCCTTAGCCCGCTGCTATTCGTCCTTGCGTTAGGCTCCCTCTCCTTGCTTATTGATATGGCTGTGCGCCAAAGATCTCTCCCAACAATCCGCATGGGGAGAGCAAAGGTTCCCTCACACCTCATCTTCGCGGATGATCTCCTATTCTTCTGCAAGAAGAGTGTTAGTACGATGAAGGAAATCAAAAGCATCCTTGCGTCCTTTGAAGGTATGTCGGGCCTGGCAATGAATGCCAGGAAAAGCAAGATTATATTGCCTAAATCATCTGCCGTGGACTTCAACTTATGCTTGGAAGTGGGCCTTCTGGTCCAGCCCCTTCCAACTAAATATATGGGGATTCCTCTTGCCCCCGCAAAGGAGAGGTCGCTTGCTGCCTCCTTGCTCATTGATAGGGTAAGGGCCTTGCTTTGCGGCTGGAAAGCAAAGTCCTTAACCCTCGCAGGCTGCCTACAACTCCTCAAATCGGTCATATCGGGTGTCTGCCTTTTTTGGGCCTCCGGAGTTTGTATTCCCATTGGATTGGCAAAGAAGATCGACGCATTGTGTGCTGACTTTCTTTGGGGGTTTCGGACGCACCATGTCAAATGGGATGTGGTGTGCCTACCAAAGGTGGAAGGCGGGCTGGGGCTGCATTCTCTCACTGATGTCCGGCATGCTATGGCGCTGCATTGGGCCAGGAGTGTTGTTTCTGCGGAAAACTCAATTTGGACTTCGTTCATGAAGGATAGATACCTCAGAGGTCGGGACATCTTTGAGTGCACTAAAGCTAATGGTGATTCCCCCATTTGGAGAGCAATCCTGGATGCTCGCAAGTTCCTTGCACCCGTTGCTTCCCCCTCTGCTGATGGTTTGGCCAGGACTGTTGGGAGCAAGCCTTGCTCGTTCAGGGCTGCATTTGATGTGGTTAGAGCTAAAGCTTAGCCGGTTGCCTGGGCACCTTTGCTGTGGCGGAACAAAGTGACCCCTAGTCATGCTTGCATCCTCTATCGTGCACTCCTAAACAGGCTGCCTACTCTAGATAGGCTATCTAAACATGGAATTGTTCCCAATGGGGTCTGTTATCTCTGTAGCCAGCATCCTGAATCTAGGGAGCATATTTATTTTAACTGCCACTTTTCATCTATGGTATGGAATGAGATCAGCTCTACTCTGGAGCTGCATATCTCTGCACCCTCGGAGCTGTACCATATGTTTGAATGCTGCATCAGTATCACCTGTAAGCACAAGAAATTGAAGGTTGTGGTGGCTCTTGCTGCGGCCACCTGGGCTATCTGGACTGAACGAAACTCACGATGGGCTTCTTCTCGCGCCATCGCTGCTGCCGACATTGCCAATAGGGTCATTGCCATTGTGAATGCTGCACTTACCTGAATGCTTACGGTCACAGAACTGTAGCAAGCAAGCTACTTTTTTGTCTCTCTATTTGCTCTTCTTTTGCTGCTCCTCTTGTAGCAGAGATGTAACTATCTTTTCTTTTTCTATTTAATATACTTACAAATTAGCAAAAAAAACAATCTGTGTCGCATCGGCCTTCTCTCCCTTTACGTACGTTGTAGCAGGCGCACCCTTCCATTAATGGGTCATTGCAGCCCTTGTCCTATTATGCACGTGGTGCCCTTCACCTTCTTTACCCTCTGATAGGGTGCAAACCACTCCTTCCTTTTCACGATGGAAAGGAGGACAGTTCCATCTTACCCTTACCCATTGTGCCTCCTATATAAACAAGTGTATGGTTTCATTTGCTTTTTATCTGATTTTTATTCTATCATTCACTTGTAGGAGGAGTAAGAAGAAGCATAAATAGGAGCACACCTCTCTCCCCAATTCCAACCCCACTGCAACCATGGACCATAGGCTCGCGAGCCTCTCCGACTTGTTGATAAATCACTTTTTTGTTGTGCTAAAATGATCTTATTGTAATAAGGGCTAACATCGAATTATGCATGTTCATGGGTAAAATGATATTGATGAAGAGAGTGTGGCCTATTTTACTTTACATGGGTTAATCCAAGGGTAGAACTCAGGGACACGTGAAATTAAGCTATCTAGTCGAGGTGGGATATTTATTTTATCTAATCTAATGCAATTAAGATCAAGGTGAATGCATGCATGTTTTTTAGTATTTTTATACGTATCATAACATGCTATGGAATGGATGACATGCAATGTATTTCAAAGTTAAATTCAGAATATCTAGGTCCCTAAACAAATGGCATTTATTCGTATTTAAATTAGAGTTGAAATTGATTCAAAATAATTCACAACTCATTTAAACAGAAAGTATATTCAAAAGGATTAGTTTTCCTATTTTTATGATAATTTTTGAGCTGGAATGAATTAATGACAAATTAAACAAGAGAAAATAATCATGGACTTTGTTTTGTGAAGTAATGGTTATATAAACATCTCATAAAAATAATCATTGTATCAATATATAGAGAATTAAATTATGATTCCAACGGACCAATTTCATCAAAATCCTAGTTCACATGGAAAAGTTATAAGCAATAAATTCAAGGGTCTTTTGCAATAAAAATATATTGAAAACTTCAATAAAACTGATTAAAAGTCCAACATGAACTTATTGTAATTAAAATAACCTAGAGGGGCTTCTATGTACATATTCTTATGTTAAAGGACTGTTTTATATTTAATGGATATCGGTTACGCTTGGATGCAAATAACGTAGGGCGGGAACGTGCTCTGCTCCTAATGGTCTAGAATGCCATAACCCAAACTTTGGGTCTGAGCACCGCAAATAGCCAACCACTTGTTATGGGCACGTGATTGGTAAGATCAACATGCGGCTAGGATGGATGGGGCAGCTCGGGCCACATGTACTGTGACCCGGGCTAGGTTCGGCATCACCAAGGCTAAAGATGCGGTGAGTCAAACATGTGCTCGATATGAGCCGTCGGATCAAAGCCGATGAGGCTCCATCCAACAACACAAGTAGGTGCTTATGTCAGCTACTCCTCCACAGGCAGTTGCACAAAAGAGGAGCTTCGGTGAGGGCTCTATTGCTCCTCCATCATCCTCTGGTCTTGCTGAAGGTCAAGAAAGCTTGCTAGAGTGCTGGCGAATGTGGTGGAGGATCTGGGACGAAGAGGAGATGGATGGAGGATAGGGGCAATGCCTGCTCGTCCGAGATGAAGCTCGAGATCATAGTGTACTTAAAACCTCCGATTAGTAATGTATTGAAGCACTTGTAAGGATTTGATAGGAATAGACAATGCTCGCGGGTTGATATGGGAATATAATGGATGGGTTGGATGCTATATCGGAATGGAGAAGGTGGATCCCTTATGGGTTCTTCTTCTTTGCATGAAGAAGAAATGATCAAGGTGGGAGGAGATCCAGAGAAGGAATGAGTGATTTGATCTAGTGACAACGGTGCAGGTTGTGCGACGAGGTTTAGGTTATGCGGCGAAGGGGTAGAGGTGATTGGAATGGTCATAATGTGTGTGTTTGTACGTGTGATGCTAATAAAATCAGAAAAAAACATGAAAGGGGAAGAATGAAGGATGCACAAAGATGAAAGAAGGTGTTGAAGATTGAATTTGAAGTGCATGGGCTGGAGGGAAAGGAGGAAGAACAGAGGATACCTAGGGATGGAAGAAGGGGTCGAAGATGGAATTGAAGTGCATGGCCTGGAGCTTTGGATGACTCCTAAACCTATACCAACGTGCGAGTCCAACACAAAGCCCAACAACTTGGGATAGAGGCTACAACGAAGGTAGAGTACCCTCATTCTCACTAAAGATGAGCTTTGGATGGCTCCTAGCCCTTGGAGCTCTCTCGCATACATGAGAATGGGTTTGAACTGACACCTACAATGTAGTTTGATCACATGGGGCACTCACGGTGAGGTATCAGATCCAACCAGCGAGAAGTTCCATATCTTAGATGGATGCCTGCTAAGGAGGAGTTTGCGAAGAGAGAATGGAATAGATGGTTGAAAGGTGCATGTATCGAGGCATGAATCCACGTGGAGAGGTGGTTAATATTCAATGTAGAAACCACTAGCGAGGAGGTTGTCGCACGTGAAGAGGAGCGGGCAGAGGTTGAAGGCGAAGAATGACCGTTAGATCTTGCAATCTAATGGTTGTGAGGGTACATGTGGTTTGATTTGAATCGTTTGGTCTCCTTATCAGATGGCCTCCGAAGAGGCGCACAAGGGAAGAGTTGAGTTGTGTGATCAAGAGATTGGACGACTGCTGGTAGATGCATACGAAAGCAAGGGGACAGGTCACATGGCATGTTTTGAGGTGGCCACGTGACCCAATAAAATAAAAGAAAGATAAAATTTAGATAAAAATAAAATAAAATAAAAGAATAAATGAATTCGAATAAAAACATGTTCAACACCAAAGCTGTGTACTTTTTAAAGATCTATAACTTTCATATATGATATAAAACCAAAAAATACATCATATATACATAGTAATATTTTGTAAGCATTTTAACAAAATAAAACACCCATTTTCATTTGTTGTGCTCATTTGTGGCATTTTAATTGGACTATAATTACATCGCATTATTTATAATATTAATATATTTTTAAGGACTTTTATAGGTGAATAAAAACACATAGGAACAAGGATCACTGAATCAAATCTATGCATTGTTTACAAGGTGAGGTAGGGCTTCTTTCAACCCTTCTTCCACAACTGGTTGCAGTTGCTTGTACGCTTCATGAACACATACCCAACCATCATCGTCACCGCATCTGGTGGTCGTCTACAACCACCACTCCAAGCCACGGGTGACAATCTCGGCAGTGTCCTTCATGTCAAGCAGAGCGACCATTTCCACTGTCACAAAGGAGTAGATCTATAGTCCACATAGCTCTGTCATCCTCCCCTCCTTGTACGCTTCAGGTGCATCATGACCGACATTGGGAGGAATGCCTTCCATCATTAACGTACGGGTACAAAGAGCAGTAGCAATGGTGCATTGGGGGTGACAACCCAGAACTCATTTGTTAGTAATGGTTGACAATTGCCACATACAAGTGTGGATGTGTTTGGTGGTTCACTGTCCGCCATTGCTGACCATCACTGGGAGGAGACCAAGCTTCAGTGACGATTTTTTGCAATCCTCCCTTGTTATATTTATCATGTTATTTTTATTTGTTTTCTTAGTAGGTGTTGGGACATTTTCCTCTTGAGGAACATCTGTTTAAATTCTCAAAAGGCCAGGTTGGCCAATTTTATTTGGTTTTGAAATTAGCATCTGTTTACTGAGAAAAAAGTCACACAAACTGAATGTTTCACTCTGTGTTACATGCTTAATATCTATGTTTATTTAGTGTAATTATTGTTAGATCTGTCTTGTTCCTAGAAATCCGTGAGTGAGACTTGTTATCTATTACTTTATATTGGATAAGTGTTGGTCGTTGTTTAAATCAGAGTTCTATTTCTACATACTGTGGTTTATTTTCTACTGTTGATTCTCCTCATTTGATAAGACAGATACTTGTACCTAATATAAACATGTAATTGATTTACGAAACTTCGACAAAATTTGCACCCATACACCCTCTCCTTGTTTCTTGACAAAGCTCATATTTCATTTTTTATCCCATCTACATCACTAATGTACGCTTGTTGTGGATTTAATGTGTTCTGGGTGTATATGGTGTTCTTAGAGAGGTGAAAAATAACATCAAAAGGACAAACTTGGGAACAAGGTACGATGAATTCTAGCCATCTTTGAGACCCTTTAGCTTTCGTAAGCAAACTTGAGATTCCTACCTTGAAAAATAACATCAAGAGGACAAACTTCGAAACAAGATAGGATGAATTCTAGCCATCTCTTAATGTTATATTCACATCTTTAAAAATACTAGACACAACAAGAACTCTTTAAACCCGCAAACACCAACAAAGTAGGATGAATTCTGGATTTAAGAAGTTCTTGGCGTGTCTGGTGTTCTTAAAGAGGTGAAGAATAACATTAAGAGGACAAATACTGCTTTGTGTTTGTACTCCCCGAATCATCTTTATACTACTTTAAGCTCAATTCCGTTGAATCATCGCCATACTGCTATGTGTTCTCCTATGTCGAATTTCCTTACTCATTTTAAGTGTTGAGGCGCCGCCAAACCTTTTTTATTGTGTTAAGTATTCGATTTTATATATTATTTTGAGAAAGTTTGTTTAGCAATGCTTACCCTCTGGAAAATACAGTAAAGTTACTGACATCCATTCGATCAGAGAAAATGTTGATTAACACAGTACGTTAAATACCGTATGATACACATTTCATAAGCACAATTGAGATTTGACGCCCCGTGATAACAACCATCCACGACGGTCACCTCCCTTAACCCAAATCCGACACCCACGCGGATCCCACCCGCCCGATTATACTAATCTCGGATCCGAGTCGTTCACGCCTCCCCTCGAGGAGGGTGGAAGGCAACAGAACGGGGGGCAGGCAGAGAGGGCGTGCACTGGACGAAATCGACCCCCACCCCACACCCGTCAAAACCCCCCCTCCCCTCCCCTCCCGTCTCACCGCCTCCTCCGCTCGTCTTGCCCATCTCGCCCCCCGCCGTGACATCCATCGGAAGAACCGAGATCACTCTCTCCCCCGACCCCTCCCTCGCGGCGATCGTCGTCGTCGATTCTGCTCCTCCACCGGTAAGCATCCTGCTCCCCGATTAGGGTTCGAGGTGTCCAGGTCGTAGTCCGCTTCGGATCGGGGGTCGCTATTTGATTTTGGTGGATCGGTTGGTTCCTTTTAGGTGTGTTGTGAGTCGGGATTGATTGTTTTTGATCCGTTTGATCCGGCAAGCTCTACCTTTGAGACCCCGATTCCTTTGCGAGTGACACCTTCTTGTGCTGCAGCTCGCATCTTCCCTATTTCAGCAGCTGCTTCTCCTGCCGTAGAATCGCCATCCTTGCAGACCCCCTTCATAAAATGGTATCTGATTATGTAAAACTTTGTATGTAAATGTTACCTTATACAAGTGCTATGTCTTGGCCTGCCATAGAAGGATTGATTATCATGCAACTTGTATTCATACTCGCTATCACGCACACATCTAGGTACCATAAGTCATAGAGTTATTATTGTAATATTTTAAAGACGATGTTAGTTATGATCTTTTCTAAAAACCCGAGTAACCAAAATTAACTGTGATTAGATTCTAAACAAATAAATGACTGCAATTATTTTACTTTCTAGGTCGTTAATTTTGCTTCTTGGATGAACCCGTGAACTTGACAGATAAGTCATGTCCTCGAGTACACCAATTGGTGACCGGAGGTAAGTTCATTTATTTCTTCAATGTACTGTTAGAATCCATATATTACAATCACGCCGGTGCAAAAAAAATTTGTTGAGCGAGCTCTTGTTAGAAAGGGTGGTCATTTATATGTTACAGAAAATCGGAAAGGTGACAATCTGTTTTGCAGTTGTCTATAAATATGTCAATCACTTATGTCAATCTCTTTCAAAAAAATATGTCAATCTATTATTTTTTTACAGGTCCTAGGACCTCAGCCACTGCCGTGCATTCTGTAATGGGCATTCACAGATTGTTCAGTTTTATTGGTTTATAGTTTGTATAGATGCTAACCTTGTTTCAAATGAACTTTAAATTAGTACTTTGATAAGAAGACTACAACTTGGACTATTTCATTTGTGTAAGATCAGTTTCGTTTAGCTGATACTGATTCTTTTTATTGTACTAGTAATGAGTTCTTTCTAAGGAGGCCCATAATGATATTGAAGAAAATATTGACAAAAAACTTTCTAAGGAGGATCACTATTTTTAATATCATCGAGTTCTTTCTAAGGAGGATCAGAATGATATATTCTGATTGGCCAAAGCAAGAGAAAGAAAGATCAAGTATTTTTCTCAAGTGATGTGCATTAAGGATGATGAAGGACACATGCTTGTTACTCAGAATGATATAGAGACTAGATGGAAGCAGTCTGCAAGCTTTTCATTGGAAAGGAAATAGAGAGGTCATCTTACGAGATCTAGCTACGAGTGAAAGTTATTTGAATCGGCAAGCTATAGACAAATACAAAGTTAGGAAGTAGAGGAGGCTTTGAAGGTTATGAAATCTGGAAAAGGTGTATGACTTGATGGACATTCTTATAGAAGTATGAGGAGTTCTTGATGAATGTGGTTTATCTTGGCTCACAATTTTGTTCAATGTTATTTGGTGAAGAAAGAAAATGCATGAAAATGGAGGAGAATTATCATGGCACCTCTTTATAAGAACAAAGGAGAAATATTGTTCGAATTATAGATGTATCAAGCTGATCAATAGCATTATGAGAATTTGGGAACATGTGGTTGAAAGAAGGTTAAGACAAGTTTCCAAAGTAAAAGAAAACTAATTCGGATTCATGTCATGTCGCTCAACTATTGAAGCCATCCATTTATTGATGAGAACACTGGAGATTTATAGAACTAAAAGGAAGAACTTTCGTATGATTTTTATTGTTTTAGAGAAGGCTTATGATTTTGCCCCATGGGAGATATTGTGGAGAGTTTTGGAGAAAAGATAATCAGACAAGTACCTGTCCTATACATTGACCTTATAAAGGATATGTTTGACGGAGCTTCGTCTTGTGTAAGAATCCAATATGGGAAGATTAACTATTTTAACATCAACATTGTTATGCAATCTTTGAGTCCATTTATTTTTACTTTGATCATGGACGAGTTGACCGGCTACATTTGTTGAGATACCTTTGTGTATGTTATTCGCTGATGATATTGTATTGCTTGATGATATTAGAGATGGAGTAAATGAGAATATTAGGTTTGGAGACATGCATTGGAGACTAAAGGATTTCGTATAAGCAGGGCTAAGAATGAATATATGGAGTGCACATTTGATGGAAGTTGTTATGAAGAAATCGAGGTGAGGATTGGTGACGATAACATTCAGAAGAATATTTTTTAGATATCGGGGATCTATTTTGCATCATGACGGGGAAATCGATTGAGATGTTACTCATAAAATAAATATAGCTTGGATAAAGTGGAAAGGGCCCTCTACTATTCTATGTGATAAGAAAATTTTGTTAAAAATCAAAGAAAAGTTTTACAAAGCAGCCGTGAGACCTCCTATGCAGATGCAACGCAGAGTAAATAAATAGGGTTCTATTTAAATTTTATCCTTTAATTAGAGTCTAATTTTGTTTACGATTAATCGAGTCATTGCAATTTTATTTCAAATAATGAAATCATTTGTGATCTCAAATTAATTAGCTAGTTGGTTAGGGTCAACCGTGATAAATTAAAATTTGAATTTTATTCAAATAAATTAGTCAGTCCGTTAGAGCCAATTTGAATTTTGAATTTTTTTGTAATCACATCCCTCCTATATAAAGATGTGGTAGTCTATTATTTTTAGACAGTTCAAGTTGCAATTTATTTGAGATTTTACCTCTCTTCTCTCTATCCCTTCTCCGTCGACGCGATCTTTGCGCTTCTTCTTCCCCAAATCCCTCGCATCCGTCGAGCCGCCTCTCCTCTCCCCTCTAATTTCTTCTCTACAAATCTTTTCCACCATTCAAAATTATTTTTTTATCATTATAAGTTTCGATCCGCATCAATTGGTTGCTCTATGTATCTGAATGTTGGCATGTGAACCATAAACATGCGCTGAGAATGACAGTAGTAGAAATGAAAAAGCTAAGGTGTATGCATGGTCATACACATAAAGATCGGATTCATAATGATGCTATCTGAAGGAAAGTTGGTGTAGTTTTGATAGAGGTAAGATGGGAGAAAATCGCTTAATATGGTTTGCTTATTTGCAAAGGAGGTCAGCTGGTGCACCGATTAGGAGATGCAATTTTTTGGATGTTGAGCCGGCTAAGAGAGGACGAGGATGGCTAAAAAAGTGTTGGATTGAGACCATCTGGATGGATCTTAATTTTTTGGATCTAAGCCTGAGTATGACCCAAAAGATGGAGGCAAAGAATCCATGTAACTGACCCTACTTAATATGGGAAAAGGCTTTGTTCATGACGCAAAATAGATTTAAATGGAGGCAAAGAATCCATGTAGCCGACCCTACTTAATACGGGAAAGGTTTTGTTGTTGTTGTTGTGTAGCAGTAATGTTCCAGGGACTTATGGTTGTTTACTATTTTTTTCTCAAACATATCACACAGTTAAGAAGCAACGAAGCATTGCTATCATATATTATGTGAAAACATTTTATAATTAAAATCTAGCGTGATTTTCAGTACAAAATAACTATTTCAATAAGCTTCTTTTTTGTGGAAGCTTAGAAAATCACATTAAGTATCATGAATAATACTCTAAGAGTGTGAGAAATATTCCAATAATATGCTAAAAATAATATCCAAAATACAAAATATCTTAGTGCAATACCACTCTATGTATATTTTCAAAATATATATGAATTTTAGCCTTCTAATTTTACAATAAATACCCGACAATAAACTTGACACAAGTATGTCACACCATCCTTTGTGATTGGGGGGAGAAATAGTTTTAAGAAGTAAGTTGATGCAATATTTCCCAAATTGACAGGCCTTGCCCAATTGAAGCCGTCGTGAATTTGGGGATTTTGATGATTTTGGATTTTCGTCCCTAATTGATCAATTTTGTTTAGTCGTCTATTTTTATTTGATAATTAAATTGAGGTTGATTACAATTTCAATATTCATGGTAGATTAAAATGAGTCAGGAGTCAATTAGAATTGGTTAGAGTTAATTAGGATAAATTGAGATTCGAATTTTATTATGTTTCTATTTTTTAATCATATCCCTCTTATTTAAAGGGGATGATAGTCTATTGTATGACGGATCATATTATGAATCAAAATCGAGTTTTGCTTTGGAGAAAGCCTCCACCATTATCCCCCCTTCTCCCAAAATTTTAGGGTTTCTCCTTTCACCATGTTTCTCTCTTAACCACGCGATGCGCGTCGCGATTCTAATTTCTCTTCTCATCCCTTCCCATTTTTTCGTCTGCATCATTTGGTATTAGAGCATGGAAACTGAATCATTTTTACGATTCGACGATCCGATTACATATTGGCGGTTGCAATTCGACTTGAGCCATCTCGATCACGATTCACGTCCAAGACAACATGGATACAAGAATTGTTTTCTAGCATCC
This sequence comes from Ottelia alismoides, assembly GCA_037367405.1. NCBI lineage: Eukaryota > Viridiplantae > Streptophyta > Magnoliopsida > Alismatales > Hydrocharitaceae > Ottelia > Ottelia alismoides. The sequence continues at coordinate 702,983 of JAZKJV010005280.1, forward strand.
ATGAAAGTTCAAAAATGGATAGATGGCAATCTACTCATTCATGAATAAGAAACAACAACAACCCATGTGTTCCCTGGAGGTATTTTTGTGCAACATAAATATTCCTTTGACACATTTGATACAAGAAGAAAATGAAGACACGGGACCCATCTACGATGAAGGTCCTGCTGATGAAGAGCTTGAAATCAACGATCTGTTCACAGTTGAACCTGTTGTCCATGAGGCCCTTACGTCACCATCCGCATTGTTGCTGCCTCCGTATCATGCCATCGGTCAGACTATAGTGTTTAACAGTTTGGCTTCTTGATTCGAAAGCATGAATGCAAGTGCCTCCCGCATTGACACCTTTATCACATGTGTGGTAGATATCGTCGCCCGAGCTTCTGGAGGCCTAACCCTAGGGTATAGTGTCGCTGCCAGTGCTTCGATTTTCACAAAACCCACCGTTGGAGCAGCAAAATGCACCACCAATCTCCCCCTCCCTCGATCGCAACCCTCGGCTGGAGATCCCACCGCATGTGATCACACACAGGGGATGGGGCTAGCCAACACTACCATTGCCATAACTGTCGTTGGCCCCCTATAAATCTGGATGTCGCTGACACACCCAATGGTGGGTCTCCTACATCCGTCCCCACCCCCTCACACACTGGAATGCTGCTCCAATGGGAGTCCCCACCACTGATGCCGCCTGAGGCCTTTCTTCTCAGATGGTCGTCGTCGCTCCCTTTGCATCAGCTGTTGCCATAGTTCTAAAAAACGGCTCCTCGAGACATAAAGTCATACGCCTCGAGGCGAGGCACGCCAAAATTGCCCTGAGGCGCATGTCTCAGGTCCATGGGTCAGGGCGTACGCCTTGATCTAGCTTGAGGCGTTCGAGGCGCGAGGCAGAGGCATAAGCCTCGAGGTGGAGGCCTTTTTTTTACCTTTTGATTATTTCCTTTGCACTCGACCCTATTTTTACCTAAGCATTATGTTTTTATGTTTGTGTCTATGTTTTCATGTTAAACCTTGCATAGTTGCATATTTCTATATATAGATCCATGAAAAAAAAGAAAAAATCATTTGAAACGAAAGATCATGATCTTGTATACATAATGTTCAATTTATCATACATCTACACGCATGGCCTCACATTTCAGCGAAATTCGATCGAATTTCTGTCGGATATTGATATCCAGTCGAAATCGAAATTCGACCGAAATAACCGAAATATGGGATTCCTAGTACAAAAAATGACCGAAATTCCGGTCGAAATTCCACCGAAATTCTGTTTTGGTCGATACCGAAATGGTGACCGAAACTGACATTTAGGGCCTTGTCTCCACGTACTAGTTCTATTGCATATAGATTTGAGTTTGAATTGTAATAAATATTTTATGTTAGTTCAAGTTTGCAACTTAATGTTGTTATTTGGTTGTATGAGTTGTAAATCTTAGAATAGTTATCACATATATGAAGATGCAATGCTGAAAAATAAAACATGAAGTAAAATGATTATTACATTTTATTGTGAATAACAAAATAGATTTAGATGATATGGCAGGAGGGGATGCATATGATAGTTCTCCAACTACTTCCAACAAGACAAATGTTTGGGATTCAAGGCATATTATTATTTTGTTTACTTTGAACACTAAAAAATGGTTTCTATTGTACTTTAGTATTAAGTATAGACTTTAGTTCAAATCTTATATAAAATCATGGAAGTTGGTGTTAGAATTTGATATTCCGTATAATATTGGCTTACTATTAGTTTTTTGAACTTCAATGCCTTCATCGCTTATGTATTGTATCTTTAATATTTTTCCATTATTCTTGAATGTGTTTTTGGCAAAGCTTAATGATATTATATACTATTTTCAATGTATTTTGCTTTAATTTTATTTTTTTTTCAAAATTGAGGCTTACGCCTCGACCGCCTCGAGGCTTACGCCTCACCTCAATTTTAGAGAAAACGCCTCGGATGGCCTCGCGCTTTTTAAAACCTTGTCTATTGCCTTTGCGTGTCTCCACACCGCTCGAATTGCTGGAACCCGAAATCTAGGGTTCGGCGCCGCCAAAGGCATTGCAAGGTAGAAGCTAAGAATGCAAAGGCTCATGATTTATCTCTTACAAAGAGCCAACCTCATGAAATTAGGCATTTGGAATGGTTTTGGGAAATTGCAGAGGTATCCCTCCTAAAACCTTTTATATAGAAGGTTAAAGTTGGCGGGAACTTAAGGGGAATCTCTTTAGTTGAAGGGGTCGAAAATTTATACTTCCTCCCTCTGGAGCAGGAATATTTAAAAAGAAGCATTGAGAAAAAAATTGGGACTGCTACCTTCTCCAATTAGGATTAGGAATGTACTCAATGTAGGATTCACTTATATAAGGAGCTTACGGTCTAAGTTCATTGCCTGCATCTCCTCCCATCCGAAACTTGTGTCATTCATTTGCTATGGGTTCTCCGAGGCTGCGTGCTCGAGATGACGTTGCCCCATCAATTTTCATCCGGGGTGAACAAGAATTGGGGATCGGATGCGGGCGAAATTCCCGCCAATGGCTGAGATGTTCAGTCGACTCCCTACTCCCCGACTGGCTTTTTCGAGGGTGCATCCGCATGGCAGTCAAACATGTCCCGTGGTTTCATATCGTCCGTCCTGATTGAGCACCACATCAGGGGTGCGACTTCTGTGTGGGTACCGCCATCTGCGCCATGTATGTTCTTCAGACAGGAACTTGATGGCTCCAACCACGGCACCAAGGGCATGTGGATTCCGCCATTTGCTCCACATCTGTTCTTTTAACATGGGATCGAGAATACTGGGATTAAATCATCATGTGTCAAGCTGAAAGATCAATCAATTCGTCAGGAGATGAAATTTTCAAGCGGGGGAGAATTGATGCAGTATTTCCCAAATTGATAGGACAAGCCGGATTGAAGCCTTCATAAATTTGGGAATTTTGATGAATTACAGTTTCCGTCCCTAATTCATCGATCTTGTTTAGTCGTCTATTTTTTTTACAATAAATAAATTGAGATTGATTACAATCTCAATATTTATGGTAAATTAAAATTAGTTAAGAGTCAATTAGAATTGGTTTGAGTCAATTATGGTAAGTTAAGATTTGAATTTTATTATGTGTCTATTTTTGTAATCCCACCCCTCTTATATAAAGTGGATGGTAGTTAATTGTATGACGGATCAAACTATGAATTAAAATTGAGTTTTGGTTTGGAGAAAGCCTCTATCATTATCCTCCTTCTCCCAAAATTTTAGGATTTCTCCTCTCACCCTGTTCCTCTCTCAACCACGCGAAGCGTCTCGCTTCTAATTTCTCTTCTCAATCCCTTCCTGATTTTTTAGCTGCATCATTACTCATTGGGGGATTTACAATATCAGGTAACAATACTTGCACGTGTTTGTAGCCAATTAATTACGAATCCAAAAATCCAACGAAATGTGTTAAGAAAGATCATCTCCAATATGTGAAAACATACTTTTTAAATCGTGTAATCTTAATATCTATGTTGACGGGTTTAAGATAGTTGGGCTCTCTTCTTTTACTGAAGCTCTAATTTAGATATACGGATGTGTTTTCTTACTTGCCATGCTAGGTCATGGTATGTTTTGGTTTCAGTGAATGGCTTAAGGAAGCACAAGGATACCCAAGCAAGGCCCTAAATGTCGGTTTCGGTCATCATTTCGGTATCGACCAAAACAGAATTTTGGTGGAATTTCGGTAGAATTTCGACCGGAATTTCGGTCATTTCGATCATTTTTTGTACTAGGACCCCCATATTTCGGTCAATCCGGTCATTTTGGTCGAATTTAGATTTCGACTGGATATCAATATTCGACAGAAATTCGACCGAATTTCGTTGAAATTTGAGGCCATGTACTCAAGGTTGACGTCATTGGTAGGGAATGCCTAATACTCAACTATACACAACAATACATGGCTTTCTAATGCATTACATGTTCTCTTTTTGGATTTTGTCCACAAGTTCTCCTGATAAAGAAACATTTAAGTTTTGTATGCAAGGGAGGCCAAAAAAACTATTTATGAGATTAATTATATGATAATGGTTGGTTAAAAAATTATGTTAGTGGAAATGTTTAGTACTATTTTGTAAATCTAGCTATTCTAGCCGACTCAATATAAAGCCGCCTTCTATTGTATCCCTAACTGTAGGTATCCACCCAAGGTTGCAAAAGTCGGTAGTCGGTACTCGGTCGGCTGGGTCACTGACTAAGGATTAATCGGCAGTCAGAAGACTAGTCGGATTTAATCGGACTTTGATCGGCTTTGAATTTTATGATTATTTAAAATATATAACTCATTTTTATACATATATTTACATAGATTTTGTACATTTGTATACTATCATAATAAAGTAAAAGAAATAATTGAATTTAAATAAACTATTAAGCATATTATAATAAGTTTACTTATAAAAACATCAAAACATAAGAAAATATGGTATCTCCAAGCAAAAATTGATCGACTAGTATACCTAATCGGAAATAGTCGGTACTCGGTCGGCCACCTCACTGACTAGACTAGTCGGGCCTACTAGTCGGACCGGTCGGACGACCTTTACAACATTGTATCCACCTATATCTTGGATCCTTAAAATGCTTCATTTATTATGAAAAATCTTTTCCGAGTTTCAATTTCGTATCGAAGAGGTTCATTGCCCCACTCCACCTGCCTCTTCCCCACTTTCCATGCCTCTCACCCATCTTGGGAATGTCAGTATCCTCCCCCCGCCCCCAACCCCACCACCCCCAGGCCCATCGACCCATTAATGTCGCTCCTCCCTCCGGCTACCACACCATGATCACCTTGAGCACCGTCACTGCCATCTACTCCCATGGTTTTCTCCACAAATTATGTTACACCATCACCAAGCAGCTTCTATTGGGTTTGTAAGCCTTGACAATCTTCGACAACATGCTGAACTCTTGATTCATACCAACCCCTACATGTTTCAACCATTTTATCTTCGACAAATCCTGGTCATATCTATTATGGTATGATATATGCATTTATAATATATTACATTTTTTCCAAGTAGACTTGGTTCCATAATCAGAGGTGTCCAAATCAGGGATACGAGTAAGGGGGTGCTTGCCTAGCTTGTTCATCTTGATCCCCAAGTTGGATGAGACCAACTACCCTAAATGGTCAAGGATGTTCGTGGTGATTATGCGATGGGATGACAAGGAGCACATTTTACAAGAGTTACATTGCCTTATCCTCCTCCGAAAGCTATGGAAAGATCAACTGCACCAATCACTTGATCTCCTTCTACACATGTGGAAGTAGAAATGCTATTAATTCATAAAACTTCAGTCGAAGGACATACATGACGGAGAGATGGTGCTTGCGTAGGAGTGTGCTTCTGTTGAGAATTAGCCATGTACAGAACATCTCGTGGAATAGGAACAGAAGAGGAGCAATGTATATCACATGAGGTGGAGGAGACACACGCGTTTTAGACCTGGTGTAAAAGGGAAGGTGCTTAAAAAAAGTAACATCTGCAATGGTGTAGTGCCTTTTGGATAGAGGTTCATAGCATCCATAACCCTCCTAAATTCCAATGTACCCTAAGAATACACATTTAACAGCTATGATAGCCAGTTTATGTTGTTTGGACTAAGTAGGTGAGCAAATGCTGCAAATTTAAGGACTTTAGGAGGAACATGAAACGCGAGTTTCCCTGGGAAACATGGGTCAATAGGAAACATGTTCATCAAAAGAGGTAGATGGCATATGATTGATGAGAAACTGGCCGCAAGGACCGCATCTCCCTAATATGTTGAGAGAACATGATAATGATGAGTAGGGTGCATGCGATGTCAAGGAGATATCGATATTTACCTGCATCAATCCCTTTTATTGGGATCTATGGGTACATGTAATATATGATGCAAGATCCCATGAGAAGATAAAAAGGACTTCATGTCATGAGAAAGGAATTCACTTGGAGTGTTAGACTTATAGCTTTGATACATGCACCAAATTGAGTCTTTATTTCAGTTACAAAGTAGAACAATAATAGGAAAAACATTAGCTTTTTTTCAATAAAATGTCCGTGTCACACAAGAGGAATCATCCACAAGAACACGATAATATATGTTTCCCAGATGATTAGCGTAACAACTGGGTGCCCATACATCAAAAATAAAGATGAACAAGCTTTAAAATGGTAGCGGAAAAGATGGTACTTGATGAAGGAAAAGAACTCTGGTGGTGCTTCCACAGTTGACAGACCTCACACTCTAGATTGAAAATGGGAGTAAGCTGGGGAAGAACACAACAAGGTTTTTGGAGCGAGGGATTTGACCCAGACGTTGGTACCAAAGAGTACCTGCAGACGCAAAAAATGAGTCCAAGATTTGGCAACAATAATAGATGTCTGGACAAGATGGTAGATACTCCCTTCTTTACGGTCGCACCGATTGTCCTCCCATTTAGTATGTTATGGAAATCATAAGAAGCATCATCAAAAATTGCCGTGACGTTTAAGTTCCTTGCAAATCTAATTGACAAATAGAAGGTTGACTGGAAATTGAAGAATGGAAAGGGATTTGTTGAGTTTGATGTTTTGGGTGAGATGGACACCTCCTTTTCCCTAAATAGGGGAAAACATGTTGTCTACGACCTGGGTACGTAGTGCATCATGGAGGAACTTGATGCATCTCATATAGAAGACTTTGTTTCCCACATAAGTGGAGAGGAGGCACCTTTATTAATCAACCACTATGTTTTTGAAACAAAAATTGGTTGAGCCAAAATATATTCCTGCACAGATGACATCGGTTTTTGGAAAGTCACTCTAGTGTGCGTGCATAGTGTCTCCAGGATGGAGCATGTTTAGGCATTGCATCAGATCCTAAATGTCTCATTTTGGGACTACCATTGACTATCCATGACCCTCTCAGTAGTGGCAGCTAGAGCTGAAGTTAGATAGCCATGATTGTTATAGCAGACGACCTCACAATGCCCTTTTTTGTCACAGAAAGTACGTTGAATGGTGTTGCATTCTCAGCATCATATAAAGCGACCAGCGACTTCATTTCTCAAATGGGGCAGCCAATTCAGTGTTCTGGCATTGGACCTCAATAGTAGTGTTGGTGTGAGAGAAATCTAGACGGCTCGGAGTGCTGTAAGCCTCCTCAATGGTGGGCAGAGTGACAATAATGGTCATATGGTCTTGAGCAACATCATAGCCTGAGTCATTGCTAGGAATACCATAATTGTCATGTAGTCAATGTTTTTGAAACTAAATTAGAAACCTTGCTAAAAAGGTCGGATCGTGTTGCACCATGGAATTGAACCGGTTCAACCAGATGATGATGAAATTATTCTTAAAAATTGGATTGAATCGAACCGGTGGGAAAGAAGTGGTTGAACCTGCTAATCAAGCCGAAATGGATTTAAACATGTATAAGATACACCCTCAAATGTAGTTGAAATAAATATAAATTACACAGTGAATGTATATATCTTATATTATACGTTAATTATATTTTTAATATGCAACATTAAATTTTATAAATATGATATACATTATATTTAAACAATATACCCAATAGAAGGGCAATAGTTTAAGTTATAATTAAAATCTATTTAATAGAAGAACTTATGGTGGAACAATTGGTTAGAAGTTTGTTGTAGGTTGTTGATGGTCATGAGTTTTATTTTAATAAATTAAAAATAAACTCTTAAAATTGCCATTTATTTTAATAAATTTAAAATTAAGTGTGGTCCCATTTTGGCTGAATCGGGTTAAATTGGGTTCGAAAATCAATTGAACTAGTGATTAGATCGAAAATTAGACATTCAAGCCGAACCGGTACAAACTGCTTAACCTTACATGCCACTCAGCCAAAGAAAGATAATGGAGAGTTGACCGAAATGAGCACTAAATACTTTTTGAGAGATTTCCTCTAAATCATTGGTATGACTATCAAAATCGTGAGCATCAGCATGTAAGTTCCAGATCCAAGTAGTAGTATCAGGGCCCTTAGTTATATAATAAATTAATAAATCATATGTAAGAACCATAACATTTCGTGATTTATTGGTAATTCACTTTGATTCTCTATCAGCCAATAATTTGGGACCATGAACATGGTTAAAAGTAAATTGTTTGAAGTCCAGGCATAACGGGGTACTCTTTCTACCACTATGTTAGTACAAAAAAAGGTTTAAAATTTCAATCAAAATAAATAGTTGATGACAGATCTATCTATTCTCTGTAATATCAATAGGATCAATTATAACAAGTCACACACTCATATTCCAGAAATACCGAAACAAAGGAATTTCACGGTCGAACTACCAAAACGTCCTAGAAATTTGAGTTCTAAGAATTTTTTTTATCGAAAAAATAGGACTTCATAATTCTTATAAATCAAATCTAATTCATTGAAATTCCATCCAATAAAACGGAATAATTATAAATTTCCAAAATAATAGATAGGAATATTGCAAATAAAGCCATTGCAACCCCCATAAAAATCGGTCCAAGCATGGTTCACCGGTCGAATCAGCTGGCCCAGTCTGATTTTCAAAACATTGCATGTGGTGGCGATATTTCTTCTGTATGGAGCAGATACATCCTGAAACACAAGCATTTATCATTCAAACAAGGATTTCATAGGAGAGAAATACTCAGATAGGGGTGTCCTACTTGTTTGAGATTTATTATATCAAAGTATATCTGAAAAATAATGCTAGAGTTCTTCTCTTGTTCATATGTGGCTTTCACATAAATCCACATATCATGAGTTCATGTAATTGACCAGTTCATCTGCAATTCTGTTAATGATACATCACTATTCTGGGCTCACCATCCCATTGTCTTTCCGCTTTCGCCCATTTGACATACTTGCTTGTCTTGGCAGCATGCTCTGACATAAGCAAAATATGCTCCTTATCGTGTACAATCATTAGGAACACTGATGATTGTAGAGGAGCTCCTGGTCTTGCTCGAGGAGTTGGAGAATGTGGTTGGGTCCATTGATGTACACGACTGCTTGTCTTGGTGCGGCGGTTCCTTCTCGGTGGGAAAGACATACAGAGCGTTGAAGGGGCCATTGATCTTTCATCCCAGGGGGTGTGTAGCGGACTGCATGCGTATATGGAATTGGAAGATTCTGGCTCGTGTGAGGGTATTTCTTTGGTTGCTCAGGAGGGGAAGTCTTCTAACCAAGGATAGATTTTCGTGTTTCGTTCTAATGGCTGACCCGGTGTGCCCTCGTTGCGTGGAAAACGTTGGGACACTGACCATCTTTTCTTCAGATGTGGGAGCTCCATGGCAACCTGGAACCTCTTAGGTTGCAGGGGTTTCATTTCTGGTGATGTGTTGGGCTTCTGGAACTCCATTGGGGCAGCTTGGTCTGACACAGGGAACGAGAGGTCGGGGTGTCTGCCTTTGGTCTAGGCTCTAAGGTTGGCTGGAAATGAGATGATTTTTCGTCAGGAGCGCTTCTACTCAAAGAATGTAGTGGCACATGCAAGGGCGTTGATTGGAAGCTGGATTTTATAAAACAAAACTATAATGTACATCTATAGTCTTGTAATACTTTTTAGGTGATAAATGATGAAGTTTTTTTGGGCACACAAGTGGTTGCCCTTTTTCCTTTACACAATCGTTGGGAACATCCGTGGTCATATAGGATAGTTGGTCTCGTCCAACTTGGGGATCGAGTCGAACGAGGTTAGGTGGATACTCCCTCACTCGTTTCCATGAGACGTCACCTCCAATCCGAATATCTCTGATTATGGAGCCTAGTTATAGAAAAACGTGATAGATCATAAGTGCTTAGATCATACCATGATGGATGTGACTAGGGTTTTCCTCAGAGGGAAAGTTTAAAACCTGTGGGGGTTGGTGCCATAATCAAGAGTTCAATATGTAGTCAGAGTTCGTGGGGGCTTGAGGAACTCAATAGAGGCCAATTGGTGGCGGTGGGATGTATTTGGTGGAGAAACATGTAGGGGGAAATGGCATTGATGATGGTCTTTTTGAGCTTGTTCATCTTGATGTATGCGCACCCAACTAATTTCCTGATCGTATGTGATGCAAATCCGAATTTGGCGTAGACGAAAAATAATAATTTTTTATGGTGGATTTTTGGTAGGAGAAAGAGAGAGGTTGAGAAGAGAAAATAGAGGGGTTGAGAAGAGAACTCGCCGGGAATACGAGAGGTTGAAGGAGGAGAACCGCGGAGATCGCGCAGAGGAAGAGAGAGAGATAATGAGATAACTCAATTTTTCATAATACTTGACTGAGTAAAAATGCTGGACTACCATCTCTTTATATAGGAGAGATGGGTTTACAAGAATAGTAAACTTATTTAAATTGACAACCGACTTGCCTAAACTGACTCTAACTGAAATTGACCCAATTTCAAATTAAAATCTACGAAATAAATGTTGAGATAACAGGCGATCTCAATTGCTTAATTAGACAATTACGACAACTTAAAAACGTAAATAAAATTGATTATTAATTAGTTAAATAATTTTGGCCCTATAATTTGAGATCACGCTGCATCAACTCTCCGCCGCTTTAAAAAATTCGTCTCCCGACGAATTGCTAAATGTAGGTGCGTCGTTGGAGAAGTCATCCTTGAATTGAGGCTTCAATTTCCCCCAATGCGATCATGTTCCATGTTACGTTTGTAGTTTTTTCCAATTGGGGGGCACCTCTGCAATTTTCGTACCCCTTCAAATTTCCTCACATTCTTATTGCCTTGGACCTTCCTGCAAATATGGGTTTTAGAAATTTTTTTCTGCAATTTTTCCCAATCACATTCCAATCCCACGTTCTGTGGCCTTTACGAGGCGCAACCTTCGGAGCTCCCGTTAGGGATTCTTCGCGTATATGAAGCAGCTTGAGGCGGCGGGGTTTGGCCGAGGTTTCGTGCGGAAGGCGCGGTACCGGGAGGGGGCGGGGGTCGACTGAAGCTTCACGCGGGCGGTGATGCTCTGTGGGGCGGCGGGTGTCAACCGGGGATCCGGGAGGGAGATGCGCGGGTGGGGGGGGGGGGAAGCAAAGGGAGGGCGTGGCGGCTATGGGAGTACCGACGGTGCAGATGGGTTGCGAGGGCGATGGCCGATGCGAGGGGAGGAGGGTGGGTGGCTGGCGGGGGTGGGAGGATGACGGGTAAGGGGGTGGCGCGGGCCTGGGCTACAGGGGTTGGGGTTTCGGGAAGGGGTTGCGGGGCTAGGGGAGCCGCTGGGGGGCTTGGGGCTGTGGTGGGAGTTACCTGGGAGGGCCGAGGTGGCGCCGGGATGGTTGGAGGGGGCAGCGGAGTCGATTCCGACGACGGATTCAGATCTGGAAGCTCCTGGACAGCGGCCGATTCTTCCTTTACGGTGAGTTTTTCTTCATCAAGACTCGCGGCAACGACTTCGGTGGTTGGCGGATTTGATTGGACGGCGCATAGGGCCTCGAAGTTGGCCACAAGAACTCGAAACTCGGAGTGGAATGTGGTTTGCAAATGGTGCAAATCACGTAACATGCGCTCCGTCTCCTTGTTGTAGGCGTCGTTGGTTCGCCGTTTTCGTTCGGACAATCGATTGTCCCTTGATGCAGGTCGGCGCGAGTATTGGGACGGATCGTCAGATCGTGGGGACGATCTGTAAGCCATGCTCTGATACCAATTGATGCAAATCCGAATTTGGCGTAGACGAAAAATAATAATTTTTTATGGTGGATTTTTGGTAGGAGAAAGAGAGATGTTGAGAAGAGAAAATAGATGGGTTGAGAAGAGAACTCACCGGGAATACGAGAGGTTGAAGGAGGAGAACCACGGAGATCGCGTAGAGGAAGAGAGAGAGATAATGAGATAACTCAATTTTTCATAATACTTGACTGAATAAAAATGCTGGACTACCATCTCTTTATATAGGAGAGATGGGTTTACAAAAATAGTAAACTTATTTAAATTGACAACCGACTTGCCTAAACTGACTCTAACTAATTAATTGACCCAATTTCAAATTAAAATCTACGAAATAAATGTTGAGATCACAGGCGATCTCAATTGCTTAATTAGACAATTACGACAACTTGAAAACGTAAATAAAATTGATTATTAATTAGTTAAATAAATTTGGCCCTATAATTTGAGATCACGCTGCATCAACTCTCCGCCATATGTCCCAATAGAATGGGGTTGTTGCATAGAAACATTGACATATCCTTGACATGGCTTGCACCCTACTCATCGACTATAATGTTGACATGTTCTCTCGACATATTGTGGAGATGTAATCCTTGCTGTACATTTCTTACAAATCATATGCCCAATGTTCCTAGTGGGGTCTCTTTCATAGAAAAACTTGTGGTCCATTTTCCTTCTAAAGTCTTTGGGCAGGTGTATTTGTTCTCCTACCTGATCAATGCAAAGGAAAATTGGCTGCCATCTTGTTAACATTGTATTCTTAGGGCACATCGAGAATTGGAAGGGTTATCGGTGCTATGACCCTCGATCCAAATGCAGGAGGGACTACACCATTGCAGATGTTACCTTTTTTAGTCCCTTCTCTTTTACTCCAGGTTTGGAACACATATGTCTCCTCCATCTCCCACGGTACATACTTCTTCTCTTCTTGTTCCTATTCTATAGGATGCTCTGTGCATGGCTACTTATCAACCAAGACACACCCCTTCTTAGTAGGCACCAACTCTCCCTCAGGTTTGTCCCTCGATTGAAGTTTTATGAACTAATGTCATCTCTACTTCCATAGACACACCAACATGTGAAGAATGTGATCAAGTGAGTAGTGCATTTGACCTTCCTATAGCTCTTAGGAAGGGAACGTGAAATGTACCAAGTATCCCATTTCGACTGCAGTGTCCTTTTCTGAATTGACTTTTGAGTCCCTCGTATAAACAACTTGTTGAAGCACTATCTGACACAACCATCATTCGTAATCATGATGAGGCTTTTTGTGATTCTAGATGACAACTAGAAATGGAAGAGGAGATGTCTTGACAGATCGTTGATCCACTTGGTGATGGCTTTGATGATATTACAAAAGTAAAAAGGCAGCTATCAAAACAATTTATAATCAAAGACCACTAAGATGTATTATATGTTCACGAAGGTTTAGTAATATCCCAACAGAAGTATGCTGCTGATCTTCTTCAATAGACATGGATGCTAGGATCTAAGCTAACACATATACATATGGTTCCTAAGACATGTATCCATGAGCTATCAAAAATATTGTTCGATACATGCGATTAGTGGGCAAATTAATATATCTAACCATTACACGACTAGATATATCTCATGCAGTTGGCAAACTGAGTCAGTTCATGGGCTCTTCTACTTCAGCTCATTTTAAGCACACATGTAAGATACATCAAGTCTTTTCCAGGGAAAGGCATACTTATCCAGAGGCAAGGACTTTGATTTCATGGCCTATTCAGATGCAGATTACATAGGTCGCATGATAGGCACAAATTCTGCTATCGTGTTTTGCACTTGGCATGAATCTTGGTTACTCGGATAAGCAAGAAACAAGTAGTGGTCTCCCGCTCAAGTGCTACGATTGACAACAAAGCCATAGACCACGCAACATCAGAACTAGTATGGATTCGATTCGTACTCATAGATGTTCACATCACCCTCATTGGTACCATATAGCTTATATGAGATCAATGAATGGTTTGGTGTGGTCTCCCGCCTCGGGAGGGCTCCCCCGTTTTTTACTAAAAAAAGGCTTATATGAGACAATCGAGCAACAATGCGTATAGCCAACGACCCCATGTCTCACGAACGCACCAAACATGTGGAAATTAACTATCATTACAATAGAAGTCATGCATAGAGGGCTGCTCTGTACTTTCAGCATATTCTCTACAAATCAGAAAACGGATATGTTTATTAAGCCAGTTGATGCAACAAGCTGAGTATGATTGATTATATGCTTCAACTTCAAGGGGGACATTGGGTGCTATTTTGTAAACCCTAGCAGTAAAGGTATTTTGATCGACTCAGTATAGAGTCACCTTCTATTGTAATCCTAACCTTAGCTTTCCACCCATTTAAGGAGGCTTAAGGTCCTTCATCTTATTATGAAACGGATTCTGAGTTTCAAATTCAATTGGAAATAACTTCGTGGAAAATTTAGGAGCAAAAAAGTCATCAATTAACTGCAGTTATGGTATTTGCTTCTTCTACCAGCTAGAGGTTCATTACCACCTAACCCTTTATACCGTCAATTGGAATAGTCTCTAGGTGTCCAAGATCATGTACTTTGTGCACTACTGCCTATGGGTTATACAGTTAGCAACATGACATCGGAATATTATTTGGTTTGTGTGGGTGGGGGGAGGGGGGTAATTCTTGAAGTAAAGGCTCTAATAAATATAAATATAATTCACTGATCTTTTCTACATTCAGATGCTTCTTGGAAGGATGCTGATAAAAATCAAATTTCTTTGAGTCATTTTTATTGGGGAATTTATCCACTGTTGGTTGAATATTCATTTATTATATTACACTGAATTTCTTCTAATTTATCTTCATTCTGCACCCTTCATTATTTTTAGATGGGCTTCATCTCGTAAAGGCATGACCGTTTTAGGAAAAGTGCCCAAGCCTATAAATCTACCCAGTCAGAAGTAAGTCATTAATAACTGTGCCATTTTTATCTATCACTTATCCATAATATGACTGATGTTATACTTGCAGGTTGGAGAATCATGGTGTAGACCCAAATGTTGAAATTGTTCCTAAGTAAGGCATTCATTGAAAGTCCCGAATTTATTTTTCATTCAGGAGAATGCTTCTTCACTTTTGATATCCATATTCTTGATTTTAGCTCTTTATTGCATGCTCCTCCTTATCCAGGGGCACCCTAACATGGGGTAGCCGTTCTTCAACTACCCCTAATGCGTGGGGTTCACCTTCCCATTCTTCACCCAGTGCTGAAGGAAGTATTGGTTCACCTTGTCATCACAATGGCCGTCCTTCATCTGGTGGAAGTGGAACCAGACCATCAACTGCAGGTAGTGACAGATGTAGTGAACCTGCCACCAGTGCATGGGCTTCAAGCTCCCGACCCTCATCGGCATCTGGAATATTGACCTTGAATCAGGCACCTTTAGCTTCAACTCGTCCACGAAGTGCTGAAACAAGGCCTGGTAGTTCTCAGCTTTCCAGATTTGCTGAATCTATACCAGAAAACTCCGTCCCATGGGGAAGTGCCAGTGCTGCAGGGCACAAGGTATTCCCATCAGTTCTTGGCCAATATTACTCAATTCTGTTAGTCCTACTGCTGGGTATTCAGAAGTATAAATTTATATGCTTTCCAGGGACCAACAACCAAGACCAGTAACTTCACATTGAGTTCTGGAGACTTCCCTACACTAGGATCTGCAAAGAACTCAGAGCTACACGGACAACAAGGTCCCTTGATTTATTTTTTCAATGCCAGCCATATCTTTGCACACATATATGTATGTTATACACCTTTATAAATCCATCGTGGAAATGATCTTGGGGAAAGGAGTATGCATTTTGTTGTTAGTTGATTTAATGTGATTTTTTGTAGTTAATTATGCTTTTCTTCAAGTTTGAAGAAAGCTTAGTCGAAAATTTAACCTATGCTCTAGCAAAGTGGTTGTTTCATGAAAGCGACTGTTTTATAAACTATAGAGAAAAATGCCGAGTATAAAGGAAGTCCCTACATTGATACATGCAGTCTGTTAGAACTATAAGAAGTCCCCTAACTGCATGTGTGACAGATAAAACTGTTTTTTGTAGCCCATTCAACTCATCCACATGGCCTTAAATGAGTTGGCACGGTCAATTAATGGATCCGCCTGCCATGTTCTATGAACATGACTAGAAATGAACAGTCCAAGTCTTCTTTGTTATTATCTTTCATATCAACATGAATTCGACCTTGGACATGATGGTTGTCTTGAGTTATGGGTTGATAAGAGGAGTCCGAGGATTGCTACAGGAGGCGCTATCTGAGCTTTTCATATCTTTACAATGGAAAGGAGAGCTTATTGCTGGATGTTGCGGAGGAGGTTAGGGCATGGTTGGACATTTGAAGTAGCGGGAGTCTCCGGGCATTGATAGATTCCTCTTCTTATACGAGAAGTTCCAAGATTTTATTGGAGGGGAAGGGAGTTCCATGAATTTATTGGAGGGAAATTAATGATTAAGTCGCAGGAATTTTTGGAGGGCAATCTTTGTTTTGAAAGGCTGAACTATTTATTTCTTTCATCATGTTGAAGAATGCAATGGTTTCCTGGTAGGCGAGTAGCCACTGATTGCTTCTTTGTAACTTTATATATTTGATTTCAGCAAAGAGCTCAGCAAGAATATTTCTTGTGACAATTTGAGACGTGACTATACTGGTTTGTTCTACTTTAATTGACAGATATCCCATCTCTAGAGAGTTTCTTGTAAGCACTAGAGATTGTTTCCATGTGGTTTCAGTTTACGATCCAAGTTTTCGTATGAGATGCAAATTTTAGCAAAACTTATGCTACTTATAGTTGGAATCTCTATGGAGGTCATGGAGGATGCATGCTCTTGGACAAATAGGCCTCATGGACAAAAAATTACCGTGATTTCCTTTCTATTTTGGACCTTGGTAATGAGAGACCATACTAAGTGCTATGGTAGGAAAGGGTGCAATAATGGTGTCCGTTGTCTCCTTAGCTCAATAGTGGTTAATGGCTCGGTGGTATGTCTTTGTGGTTTGTGGAGCGGTCTTGGCCTTTGGTTTTAGTCTGTAGTTTGGATATGCTGGTTTCATCGGTAGATACAAATGATATAATGTTTCTCATTCACGATGGGTATGAGCAAGATTAAAAAAAAAAGGACTGAAGAAGGTTGTTGGTTTCCTTGGAATTGAGGCAAGATGTTGCCTTGAGGCGTAAGCCTCACCCCCTCGCCCTCATAAAGTCTCCCCCCTCGCCTTCACACACACACACACACACGCACACACACACACACACACACACGAAAAATACAGTTCAAACAAAAATATTGCATAGTATTAAGAAAGCTACACAACGTCAAAGAGGAAGATTGTGTTTATCAAGCTTTTTATTTTTTTGAGTCCAAAAAGGGAGAACCACGCTATGGTGTCTGCCCCAATAAACTAACTAATAAAAAAGCAGGAAAGTCTTATAGAAGCCAAGACTCAAGGATAGTCCTGGAGTGAATAAAAATATTTTCATAGTAGAATCATTGTGAGGAAAAAAGCACACCATTTCTAGCAAGCGAAATTCCTAAATAGCTGCCAAAGGCAAGAGTGACTCTTCTCTGGGTTTGTCTTCCACCTCAGTCAGTGAGTTCCAGAACGACTCCAAGCTCTGAATGTTGGTCCAACTTGGGCAAGCATCACCCCGAAGTGGTGAAATAATCGAGCAGTGGAAGAAAAGATGATATATAGTTTCAATTTGACTCTCTCACATGGGGCAAATGTTTGACATAACTGGAAAGAGTCTAGTACATTAGTCTCTTGTCATGATACACTTTCTTTTGAATAGCCACATTATAAAACCCGATTTTTTAGGTAGTTTGAGCTTCCAGATCATGTTGCAGTTCCTGACCACATTGTCGATCCTAGATGGTGGAGGCCTGCAAACTGCATCGTACGCCTTTTTGACCGAAAAAGAATTGCCCTACCACTCCCACTGATCTCGTTCGTCAGAAGGCCAGTCATGCTGCCTCAGAGACTCCAGAAGCACAAGAAATTCCTCCGAATGTTGGTCAGAAAATTTGTAGCAAAAGAAGGCATCCATTTACCACTCACCCAATCAGCAACACGAGCACCACAATCTGTTGCCAAAGCATAGAGACGAGGAAATCTGTTGGAGATTTACCCATTTCCAGTCAAATTATCAGTCCAAAAGGCGAAAGAGTTGCCATTCCCAAGAATAGGACGAAAGAGTTCGTGGAATCTTGGTAACACCGATAAAATCCCCCTCCAGAACAACGAGGTCCGTGCAGTAGGGCGCACAATCATACAGTTCGGTAGTCGATGCCGTAGATGCTCCGTATCAGTTTACAAAACATATCTTCACTTCTTCCCTAGATTCGACCCACCCATTTAAGCAGTAGCACCTCGTTCATGGCCTCCAGACATATGACACCAAGACCACCATTAGATGTCTGTAACATTACTGTCTCCCAGTCCACCAAATGTAGTCTTGAGCCGTCATGAACTGACTTACTCCAAAGGAATACCGCATCAATTTCTCAATGCACTTTCGAATACCAGCAGGCAGCAGCCGCGAGGACATGAAGAGAACTTGTATAACGAAAAATACTGCCTTCACCAACACCGGAAGCTCACCCCATGATAGAATTATGTCTTCCATCCTGATAATTTTTCTCTATCTTCTCAATCATCGGTAACCCATCAGACAACTTGATACTACCGTGAGTTAGAGGACCCATGTATTGAATGGGCAGAGAGCCACATACCGTGCTAAGCATCTCACTATAAGAACGAGCCTCCTCCTCAGAGAGACCTAACGAGATCACACTAAATTTACTATGGTTTAGGACTGGGCCGGACATCTCCCCAAAGATCTCAAGGGTGATTTCCATCCCGTTAGCCTCCTCCCTACCCCCTTCAATAAAAAAGATTGTGTTATCAGTATACTATAGAAGAGGGATAATAATATCATCGATTGAGTACCCCACATTGACTCCATTACAGTGCACCTATTCCACCATACACACAAGAACATCTGCTGCGAGCCTGTGATAACAAACAATGCAGGGGCGAGAGAGCACCCCTGTCTAACTCCTCTCTGTGATTGAAAGAAACCACCTTCCGGATGCTCCTTGACTAAAACATAGTATGAGGCAGTGGTGACACAATGCTTCATCCACGATATCCAAGTGTCAGGGAATCCCCGTTTGTACATTGCAACATCAAGGTGGCGTCAGTCCAATGTGTCATAGGCCTTCAAGAAGTCGATCTTCCAAAACAGACTCTTCGTCTTTTTCCTTTTCCAGTCCATGATAATTTTTGTTGTCATTGCCAAACTATCCGAAATTTGTCTCCCTTGAACGAATGCTGATTGTAAAGGAAAAATAAAGTGCTTCAGCACCCTATCTAATGACAAAAACCTTAGCCACTATCAGAGTGACTGCATTAGAGAGGGCAATCAGCCTAAAGTCCTCCACTCTTTCTGACCCATCTTGCTTAGGTAGAAGGAAGGTAAGTGTTCTGTTTAGCCTCTCAAAACCCGCATTGCGTCTACAACACTCGTCCACGATCTCCAGAACCTATGTTCCCACTAAAGGCCAGAACTCCTCGTAAAAACAAAACCAAGAAGTCAGGAACCCATCAGGACCTGAGGCTCCCTCCACATTCGGGCTCCACACCGCATTCTTTACTTCCTCTAAGGTGATCCTCTACACAAGTTGGTTTGTGTGAGCACTAAAAATATGAGAAGCCCCCAAACCATTCCACCTCCATGGTCTGTCGACAACTCTCGAGAAATCATAGAAATGATTCGCAATCACCTGGCCCATCTCCTTATTACCCTCCACCTTGTTCTTATATAGATAACAGAATTGAATATAGTTACGACCACATCTCTCGCTTGCAACTATGTGAAAGAAGGCAGTATTCGCATCCTCCTCTTTGCTCCAAGCGTGCCTTGATCGTTGCCTCCACTCCGCTACCCATTTATTATCGTAATTGAGGATTATTCCCTATGCACCACTGCTCTTTGATCCAGCTCCATAGCTTCCGACTGCCTCTCATCGTCTGACCTGTCAAGCAAGGCGATCTCTGCCTCAACGATTGCTCGTTGCGCCATTCTTGCCTGTCTAGTCTCTTTTTTGAAAACACAAACTCGCTTTCAAAGTGCTATACGTTTCTGAGCCAGGCGAGAAGCCACAGACCCAGACACTATAATAATAGTCCAAAGGCTCGAGACCATATCTCTGAGTGATTCATCCTGCTGCCATGCTAGCTCAAATCTGAAGAATCCTCGAACATGAGAATGATCCCCCGAATCCCAAATCAAAGGGGTATATGATCCGATCTCGTACGTGGCATGGAGGAGGGGATCGAAAGCGGGAAAGCATCCAAAAGCTCAGGTGACGCCGGAAAACGATCAATCTGCGAACGAGACTCGGAGCTCCTCCAAGTGTACTTTGTGTCAGCAGTGTCGAGCACCACTAGTTCCAGCTCATCAATAAGTTCAGCAAACTCCGCCGAGCATGGTTCCTGATCCCCTCTTAAACGAGTCCGATCGGAAGAATGCAATGAGAAATTAAAGTCTCCACCAACATGCCAAGCACAACCCAGAAACACACTTCTAGTCGCTCTAAGCTCCACCCAAAGCTCGGGCATGGGAGTCCGAAGACAAGGCCCATAAACACACGAGAAAGCAAGCAACAACCCCATAGAATTATTCTCCAGGAGAACCGTAAGGACATGGACCCCCTTAAGCTCAATCCGAAAAAAAGAACAACGAGTCTCTCCAAGCCACTAATGATCCACCTATCGAGTCAATAGTCCTGAAGTCGGAAAGCGTTCATCCGTAAAAGAGCCCCAAGTAAAGGTAGAGCAAGAGGTGGGCTTCGTTTCCTGGATAAGAATGACATCACAACCCCATTCCACAAACCTAGACCCCATCATTCTTCTTTTCTCTGGGTCACCTAGATCCCTCACGTTCCAAGTTAGAACCTTCATTGAGGACCTTATGACAACCTGAGATATGCGTAGTGCCTTCCATTAAAGCAATCTGGGCCTTGCGTTCTGAGACCACGAACTCTAGGCCCTTAATGTGTCGCCTGCTCCTGTACCTCTTTGTTAACTTTCTCTCATTCCTTTCCTCTGATGCTGAACTTGAGGAGGGTCTAGGACCTCCTTGTAGTTCTCCTTCTCCCCTTGTACTCGCCAAAGGGGTTTGTGTTATCACCACTGCACTCCCCATACGCGGTTCACTTCCTTCGGAGTCAAGAGGGGAAGCAGGTTCCTCAGGACGATCTCCCAACATAGCAGACATTCCATGGCCACCGTCTAGGCCGGATCCGAAGTGCTGCCAGCCTCTGATGCTCCGGATTCGGAGCGCTGATAGCCTCCGCTGCACTCAGACTGGTTGCACTGAATGAACAAGAATGCTCCATAGCTGGATTGCAAGATAAGGCTCGGTTCTCTTGCGGGTGTGAGACCTTGGCTCCGCTGTTTGGATCCGAGTGAACGAAATCGAAGTAGAGGCTCCAGTAATCGGTTGCAAGCATATTCAAAAAGACCATGTCAGTTTTACCCAATTAACTGAACTAAGGCTCCGTATAGAAAGCCCAAAAACTGCCGATATATGCAAAAAGGGCTCCGGTTCCCTAACCCGAGGCAGCGTCGACCCTTCGGCTCCACGAGTCTTCCCGAAAGGTAAGATTTTCGTATCTTCGTTTAACTGCAAAGTCGAATCTTCCCCTTCCCAAGATTTCTCCTCCTAAGACACGCCTTCCATATTTTCATTCTGAGATTGCGACTGCAGCTCCCTTTATTGCGGTGCCCCAGTTGCTGACAACAAGCTCGCCGTCACAACAACCGATGAGCTAACTACTGGTAGCGGCGACAAGAACTGAACGAAGATCCTGAACGAAGCCCACCCCACAATTTAGGTGCAGAATGACTCCTACAAGCATATTTTAGGGCTTGCAACGAGGGTTAGGGTGGTGAGAGGGTCTGAACTAATGGTTTAAATATCGGTTTCGGATATCATATTGATACCATGTCGATACGATATTTCATTGAAATTTCGACGATGTTTCGAAGACATTTCACCCATATCGACCACCATTTGTGAAGAAATGACCGGAAACTTCTCTCACATTACCATTTCGCCCGAAATTTTGGTTCCTTATCAGAAATTTTAGCAAAATTTCAAGAAATCTGAAACCATTGTATGAACCAGGCGTGCATCCATTCGCAAGCACCCTCGTCACTCTACCGAGAGCCCTCATCGCCAGCCACAAAGCTTCCACGGATCTTGACAAGAACGGAATGCGTCGATCATCCACACCACCCTCCCGCTCTTTTTCGAAGCCTCCCCATACGCGAACCTCGGGAGCCTCCGAGAAACAACCTCATCCCTCTCAGGATCGAGCATACATTTGATTTGAGGAGACGTGAGGCCCCTTGTGCATCATTTCTTTTCACCAATGTTGATGACATCTCCCTCGAACTTCTCAGCAAGATCGCGATTTAGATCGTCGGCGATCGATTCTAGCATGTAATTTTCGAGCCTCTAGGAGCCGATAAGCAGATCAGGACATGGCTCCTCTTGTTGAGTCCCGACGAAAACCACAACATAAGATCGACCATCACGAACTGAGCTCGGGTCTCACGTCGCCGCTCTTCTTTGCTCTGGTGAACCATCAGGGTGTTGCTTCAAGATCAAGATAGCGCTGGTGTAGGAGCTACGCCGGTGCCCTTCCCGCCCACATGTGAAACACCACGGCGAAAGCGTGCAATCCAAAGCCCGGTGGCTCGATCGTCGTCATCCGAAGTAGTGTTGCTTGCGCTTGGCGTGTGAGACAACCAATCCTGTCCGTGCCATTCCTCTCATCACTTGTTTTTGCAGCCCTCGTTCTCTCAACAACCTGACCAGCGCTGCTGCTCTCACGCCCCTCCTTATCGAAAGCCCTCCGTTAAGCCCGATCTCCAACCTTCACTGCCCAATGAAGCCACTCCTTTTTTCGCCGCTCTCTCTCCATTCTTGCACCACCCTTATCATGCTTTTTATATGACCTTCAAATCTATCATGTGAAAAATTACCATTGTTTTTCTCGACTTAAATAAAATAGTTGTTTGTTCAATGTTGCAAATGAATGGAATTTATAAAGCATATTTTGCAACAATTAGCTCTTCCAATATAATACTTTATATCATACTTGGTATTTGAAAGAAATTAATAAATTGAAAATCTATTTTTAAGAAGGCCTACCTTTTGTTAGCTAAATTGGAATCATGCAAAGTTTTTGCCCAAAGAGCCACATTTTTGGCTTCCTTTAGAATGGAAAACAATGTCAGAAAATCGACAACCGTAATGTAGGCTAAATTCTTAGGAAAAAGAAGAAAAAATATGAAAGAGTGTTGGTCATCTGAAATGTACATTTTATTAGAAGTGCTCGGGTTTTTGCCACTGGGCTAGAAAGCCCCGTCTCTTCAACCCAGGTGTGAGGAGATTGCCCCGGTGAGTTTCTTATTGTATGCCTTTATCGGGCCCTATAGTCTTTTGGTGAATCTTCAAAAGTCTACCTTCTCCTCTTCAACATGGGCGTAGAGACATAAATCCAAGTGTTGACATTGTTGTATCTTGAGTTCCTTTTGGTTTGTACTGTTGCTAGAGTCGTGGAGTGGAGTTTGGCGCTAAGGTGGAGAAGTATTGTGGTTGCTAACAGAGAAATGTTTGTTATTAAGTTATATAAGATGAGATGAGATGGGTGGTTGCGTTAGATGTGCTACGTCCCTTGATGGCAGTGAAGGGTTACTGTTGTAGTGTTGGACCTGCTGTGCTTAGTACTAAAGCTGGAATCTGAACCGAAAGCAAAATCTATGATAATCACTTCTTCAACAAGAATGTGGTGACACATGCAGTAAGTACAAAATAGCACATATGTTAAAATAAATAAAGAATAAAAAAAATAAATCTCTTCGGTCACAAGTTGAATTGAACTCTCTAAGCTTATTTCCAATTGATTTCGTTTGGACTTAGGCCTAAAAATTTTGGAACTAACTAAAGAAACTTCTTCAAACAATATAAAGCTCTCTAAAAGCTTAACATGCAGAGGAAGAAATGGGTGAAAATTCATTTATATAGGTAAATTTTGATGAAAATGAAGGGCATATTCCCTTATTTTTCTATTTTCCTGAAATGACATGCAATTTCGATGAAATTTTAATTGATATCTTGCTGATCTTAAATCGAGTATAGAAAAATAAGGTAAATAAGGTAATGTTTCGATTTTTTACTTAGAGAAATGAGAATATTGGAGAAGTTCGGTTGAATTTCGCTGAAATTTGATGCCGTCTCCTAGTTGTATGGTTTCGGGAAATTCTTGGACATTATGGGGATAAGGGAGTAACCCTACCAAGTTTTGAGCGACAACTACCCTATGGCCCATGTGGCGTGTATGAAATGGATCTATTCTGGGGTGGACAAATGTATATGTATAATGTCATTGAGCTTGCAAAAATCTTAAAGACCTTATGGTATATGTAATTATTTTATAATGCGAATATAAAGAAGTTTGCATGTGGGCGTCTTCTCGACATTTAATCCTCTTTTACCTCACAAAAACCTTATTTACACCTCGATTAGTTCTTTGCTATTTGAGTTATTTCTTGTGGTCATATCTTTTTTGCAATATCGCTTTGGTCTACATTAAAGATCTTTACAACTCGAAAGTAAGTGTAAAAAGTTCATAAAACTATAGACTATAGAGATGTGTATTCAATAAGTAACAATACTAAAACATGTAGAGAGAATGCTAACGAAATTATATATCGATCACACAAAAAGTTATTGTATTGAATGCGAAAAGTAAAGCTATGTCCTGGAATGGATCATTAAAAGAGAGATGCTCAGATTTCTATTTCTCTTTAATTTTTTTATACTTTAATCTTCAAAGTTTTTTAGTGACACTTTTGCTTACTTACCTTTTTTGCAATCACGTTTGTGCTTATTCATTCTTGCATCATTAACAATTGTGCCATTTTGTTAGCATGACTAACTATAAGATAAATAAAATGAGGGTTTGAATTTGTTTGGATTTGATTGGAAGATATAAGAGAGTAGTAATGCTTTGACAAAGGGTGATAACATGGGTGATGGCTTAGGTCTCTCGAAGGTGGTGTTGGGCGATATCCTTGGCTCTTGAAGTGGGTGTTGGGCGGTGGGTTTGGTTTCTTAAAGGAGTGTTGGGGTTTATGATTCTAGTGGGGCCTTGAAGGGGATGCTCGATGGTGGGCTCAGATTTTGATGGGGTGCCGGGTGATGGCTGATGAGTTTCATTTTCAAGCGGATGTTGGGCGATGGGTTGATGAATTGGGTGGCGGCGATGGAGAGGTATCTGGGGTTGCTGCGATGTTAAGGGAACTAGGGGCTTCGAAGGGGGTGGGAAGTCTACTGGGATCATTATCAAGGGAGATGGGGTTTTACCGACGTTGGGAAGGGAGTTGGTGGCTTTGAGGAGAGGAGCAAGGTGAAGGGAAAGATGGGAAAAGAAGTCGGGCTTCGAAGATGGTGTTGAGGATTGAGTTGGGTCATTGGAAGGAAGCTGAAAGCTTCGAAGGTATGTGGAGTCAAGTGGGTTTATACCTTTGACATGCTCCGATGCACTTTCTTGGACATCAAGTTCTCACTGTGCCACCATCAACCTCCCTTGACTAAGCTGCTCAGCTACTAGTAACACCTCCTCGTGAAACAGTCCGGAGCTTTATGCATGTAAACAACTTTCAACCCACATTACATTAATATAATTTTTTAATGACATGCAATACCCGTATCTCCATGAATCACCCCAAATATGATGCGAGACAAAATGGTGGGATAAAATGATATTCCCCCTAAAATGTTCCCTATCATGAGGAAATATTTCCCAAAGATTACATACTATGACCCAAATTTATGGTTCGAAAATCGCATGAGTCCAACAACGAGAGAGGGCTAAATTCACCTCTCTAGTCATTCCTCAGGGACTTTCTCCCACCTAGAATGACAGTTTCGAGGGCTTTGCACAAAAATGCATCTCCATGATGATCTTCTCATCGAGCTCTTCGCAACTGTGATCTTAGATTGCTTATCGGACAACTTCCGACACTGGTGGTAGAGCTCTGACGGCTTTTTCTGGAAAAAGGAGGAGCTCCAGCAAACTATTCCAAGTTGGTTTATCCTCCTCCCCTTTTATAGGGTAGCTTGAGCCTTAATGGATCGAGATTGAATACGGATCCATTAAATGAACCATGATCTTAAAACATACATATCTCCTTCACATGGATTTAGATTTCGATGTTCTTGAACTTGATGGGAAGGTCTCAATGAGTACTACATAATAGAATCTCATTTGTTTGATTTGGATACTTGATCAAGTCGAAATGTTAAGAAAGGTGTAGTCTAATTTATAGAGACACTCCCCACCATGGATTAAATTTTCGATGAAATTTCATCGAAATTTCTGTTTCGAAAATTCATGTGTATCGAAACTCCTATATATGTTGATTTCTCGGATTTTGATCGAGATGAGCCGAAATATCGGTGATATTTTGACATATCGACCCATTTCGGTTGAAATTCATGGTTTTCAGTACAAAATTCCTTAGATTTCGACGGATATCGATGAAATTTCACCGATACCTATGTATATCAACGATATTAGCTATGTGAGCTTGATTTTACTACTTATTTACATATTCCCTATGTTAAACTACATAATGATTTATATATTTTGTTTATGGTCGGGGGCGTGAGACCCTCGTTTGGTAGGGTATGGTGCGATAGGGGGTACATACGATGATTCTTCAACTTAGGGAGCCTCCTTCCCTTTGGGTTTAAGCAATGGAGATGAAACAAGTATATAGCTTCTAGATATCTGATATAGCTTGTTCATTTCATTCCGATTGTCATTTATCTTCGTAAATAGATGCATCTTTAAGTTTGTAATTAATTCTATAATTCATTAGTACTTTATC
Organism: Ottelia alismoides; assembly: GCA_037367405.1. Lineage (NCBI taxonomy): Eukaryota > Viridiplantae > Streptophyta > Magnoliopsida > Alismatales > Hydrocharitaceae > Ottelia > Ottelia alismoides. The sequence continues at coordinate 729,698 of JAZKJV010005280.1, forward strand.
CACGATATTTATTTCTACGAATGAAACATTGTCTAATTAATCATTATCTACATTTTAGAATCCAATGCTCATCTATTTTTATGAACAAAAGACGTCTTCCAAGTGTTGTTAACTTAGTTATTTCGATTTCCATTTTCAGTATGTATCGACCAGCTCAACAATATGTCTGATATGTCCGATATGTGTGATATAAGATGTATGGATGAGAGATATGTGTGATATAAGTGTGCATTTGTAAGCTATTGTTGTTTTAAGATCTTGCATCGGTTGATATCCATTTCCAGTATGTATCAGCTAAGAATCAATATTAACATCGATTTGGTCGATATGATCGATATGTGTAATATGAGAGCATATATGAGCTATATGTGTGATATAAGTGTGTATTTGTAAGTTATTTATTGTTGTAATAACTTGCAAGATCTTAAATTTGCAAAAAATAATGCTCGAAAAATGCCTTTTTAAGCCATTTTTGGCATTTCCACTGAAACAGTCGAAGTTTCCCAAAATTTCGTCGAAATTTTTGTTTTGGGGGAGACCGAAATGAAATTGACATCGAGATTTCTAACCTTGCTCCGCACTCCCCGTACTCTATCTCCTACCTTTGCACACACACACATACTGTCATTCTCTCTCTATTGCTACCCACCTACCCCACCTACCTACCTACCTACATACATACTCTCTCTCCTAGCCCTTGCACTTATACAGCTACACACTTTCTCTCCTATGCTACACACAAATAAACACTCTCTTTCCAAAACCTCCTATCCATTTTTCTCAATTCTCCACTCCATAAGTTCTCTCTTAAGCTTTAATTATACTAACCCTCACACAAACATAAACTCTCTTTCTCTCTCTCTCTCATCCCACCCACTCTCCTATACCTAAAACACACATTCTGTCATTCACTCTCTCTTCTATGCTTTATTCACACTTTTCCTCTTTCACTTTCTCCTATCCTAACCAATCTTTCTTTCAAATATACCATTATACATATTACTTCCACACCTATCCTCGCATATACTTAACACACACTCAGGATATGAAGATCATTTGGGCAGCGAGGATCGCGCAAAGGGTGAAGATTTTCATTTATATGCGATAAAGCGAGAAGGGGAAGATTGTTTGGCATCGACGGCACGCGGTGTGATAGGTGTGAAGACTCTGTGGAATATACAAAACATTTGTTCTTTGGTTGCGTGACGTCGGGGCAGGTTTGGAGGGACTAAGAGGTCCCTTGGGTTGATACCACTAGGTCTGAGCTGTTCTGGAGGTTGATCCGCTCTATGGGCATGGGTTCGTCGGACGACTGCTCCAAACCGTTTGCGATACTGTGGGCCATTTGGTTAGGGTGGAATGATTTCATATTAAAAAATCAGAGGTTCTGCTTTGAGAATGTTGTTTCTCACTTTTAGGCTTTATATAACTTTTGTTCCTCTGCGTAATGTAACCCATCTACCTAATATTGGATGCAATCTATGGTGACTCCCGTCTCGCACCCTATTTTTTTTGTAAAAAAACACACTCTCTCCTAGTTTCAGAGAAACTAGGAGAGAACGCCTCAGAGGGTGGACTCTTCTATTTCTTTCTCTCTCAACCGAGTCTCCAGATTTCTACACGCAGATGATGTGGGAATATTCTCATGGTGTGGCATTGGATCCTGTATAGTTCCAATTGTACTCAGGTTATTCTCCAACTATAAAAATACACTTAAATACGTCCATAGTATACGCGTAGTATAAGGACACATAATACGTTGCAATATAATATACATAAACATGCTTGTTGTACGCCGACATGCATATACATATGTACTAAATGCACAGATGTTGTCACATGTATCCGTGAGGAGCAGAATGAAACTAGGGGAGAACGGGATAAAACACATCCATAATATCCATGAGGAGCGGGATGAAACTAGGGGAGAACCATGGAATTAAATTTCGCGAAATTTCGGCGAAATTTCGCCGAAATTTCGGTTTCGACAGGGAGGGTCTTTCGAAACACCTATATATATCGATTTCCCGGATTTCGACCGAAATGGGTCGAAATATCGGTGATATTTCGACATTTCGACCCATATCGGTCGAAATTCACGTTTTTAGTTCAAAATTTCTCGGATTTCGACCAATATGGGCGAAATTTTGCCGATACCTATGTAAATTAACGATATTAATCATGTGATCTTAATTTTAATCATTTTACTAATACTAACTATTTAGTATTTACCAATTCTATATATCAAAACACATCACGATTTAGAAAAAAAATTTGGGACGGGGGCGCTGCCCCCTGCACCCCCGCAAGGGGGGGCCAACCTGGGCCCCCCCCTAGCCCCCCCAGGCTCGCATTCTGGTAGGGTATGGTGCAACAGGGGGGATGCATACAACGAAATGACCAATATGACCGATATGTGCATTTATTAGCTATTATTATTTTAAGAACTTGGATTTAATTATATCCATTTCCAATATGTACCAATCAATAATCAACCTTAATAACGAAATGACCGATATGACCGATATGTGCGATATAAGGCATATAAATGAGAGATATGTGTGATATAAGTATGCATTTGTTAGCTATTGTTGTTTTAAGAACTTGGATTTAATGAATCCATTTCCAATATGTTTCATCAATAATCAGCCTTAACAGCGAAATGATCGATATGACCGATATGACTGATATGACCGATATGTGCGATATAAGGGGCATATATGAGCAATATGTATGATAAAATTATGTATATGTGAGCTATTTATTGTTGTAAATAACTTGAAAGATCTTAATTTGCAAAAAAATGGTCGAAAAATGACTTTTTGAGCCATTTCCGAAATTTCCACCGAAATCGTCGAAATTTCCCGAAATATCGGCGAAATTTCGGTATTGGAGGTGACCGAAACGAAATCGAAATCGAGATTTCGAACCTTGGGGAGAACGCCTCAGAGGATGGTTTCTTCTATTTCATTCTCTCACCCGAAACTCTAGATTTCCACTCACAGATGATGTGGGAATATTCTCATGGTGTGGCATTGGATCATGTAACGATCCAATTATACACATAGGTCATTCTCCAACACAGCACATACACATGTATGTAGTTACTATAAAAATTCTCTTATATAACACGTTCATGGTATACGTGTAGTATATGAACCCATAATACGTTGCTATATAATATACATACACTTATGCTATACATACACTTATGTTTGTTATACGCCGACATGCATGTACATATGTACTAAATGCAGGGATGCTGTCACATGTACAGAAACACAAGCTCACACATTGCCTTGTGCAAGCAAGTGGTACTTGTTGCTTAATTGTTTGTACCAGTGAATTGATATTAGATCAGTACCCTGTTCTTAAAATGAAGTAACAATTCAACAGTCTTAATTGCACAATGGGCTGGTTCAATTATGTTCCAATCTGGTTCAACTGGTTCTTAGAAAAGCAGGTCCACCCAATTGCTTAACATTCACCAAATTGCACTGAATTTCTCTGCATAATGCATTTGATAAATCTATTTCTTGATGCCAAACTCACCTGTCCGATACTGAATCTCCTGGTCTACTTTGATTTTGAACTCATTGGTCATGCTCAATTGATGTGATATTGAGCTTGATATGGATTATATGTTCTTTTGGCCAATTTTCACTCCTTCACCCTTCTACATTTGCAGCGAGTCACAGTTCTCATGGGAATCCTCCAACTTCTGGAACCACCGCAACAGAAAAAGAAATGCTCAATTCGTCCAAAGGTGAATACTAATAATTCCTCAGGGCGAAAGATTTATATGAAATGAAATATATTTTAGTAGTTTTTGCAAAGAAAAAACTGTACCATCATTTATAGTGTATATTGTTTTAGCATTTTTGTTACTTGGTCCTGTATGACAGAAGTACCTGGTGTGAAACTAGAGAAGGTTGATTCTAATGCTTGGAAAGTGGACGCCCCTCCTTGTTCGGCTGTCAGTCCATTATCGAGCTCTGACAGCTGGAATGTGGATCATCAGCCTAATCAACCGCCTCCAAGTACAAATTTGCAATCCTATCATCTTGGTTGGCATGGTCCTCCTCCAACTACCCCCGATGGAGTTTGGTATGGTGGCGTACCTGCTCCTGGTCCGTATGGGCCAGGAGTTGGGCCTCCTGGAAGTTACTTGCCTGATCCTTTTGCTTATTATCCTTCCCAGATTGCAGCTAGGCCTAATGTCAACTCTAGTTGTTCTTCAATACCTGGAGCACTTATAAGTGGATACCCTCAGAAGAAGACAGGGGAGTCGTTTCATCCTCAAATGACCTCTGATTCATACGTGGTTCCCAATATTCCTGTCATCCCAATTAGGCCGGGGATTTACCCTGGTCCAGTACCATATGATAGTTACTATGGACCACAACATGCAGCTTTCTCCAATACCAGTGAGAAAGAAAGGACTATCATTGGAGTATCTGCTGGTCCAGGCATTTATAATAGAAGTCAGAATCAAAATGCCATCAGAGACTTGGGAACTTTCAGTTCTCGCCCCAGTGCTCCCATGCAAGTAGCTAATGAACCGGCTGAAAGATTTCATTCTTATGATTCACATGGAGAGAAGTTTAGGGTTCTTTTAAAGAACCGTGATGGAATTGATGGTATTGGTGCCAGGAATGACAAAGGACAGTTAAGTGCTACATCTCTGCAATCCTCCAGCAACAAGGAGATGGATTCCTGGGACGAGGAATTAGAAACAGGTACTAAAAGTGCTGAACCGATAAAGACTGCACAAGGTGGTTTATGTTCCTCTTCACCATTTGCTTCTTCTGTGGATCTACCTGGTATAAGTAAGGCAGAGGCAGATGGTGTCTCTTGCCTTAATAAAGGCGATGCTGTAATGCCTGCATCTGATGGGAAACATGCCATTAAAAAGTCTGCATTGATGGAAAAAATTGAGGGACTGAATAACAAAGCACGCGCTGATGGACGCAATGAAGCATTTGCATCTTCTCGAGAAGGAAGACCAAAAAAAGTCCAGGCTGAAAATTCTAGAGCTGATAATTCTGCGAAGGGAACCCGGTCTCCCTCTGTCAGTGTTACCAAGACTCCAAGTGCAGATGCTCCCACTGGTGCAAGACCAATCTTAAACGATGACCAAGAAAATTGGGGGAAACAACCCCCTGGTTATGCAGGTGAGGTCAAATCATTATCACAACAATCGGGAACAACCATTGTTAATGGGCCAGACAATGCTGAGACAGAGTCAACTATTCAGTCTGCTGTTCACATAAGAAATGCTTCTCTTGGAAGAAGTGGTCATCATTCAAAAACCAAAAGTAATGTTTGTGATGGTCGGAGAATACATACTTCTGGGGGTGATTCATCATCTAAGAACGTGTCATCTAAGGCAGCGAATGGTTCGGAGGTTGGTATCCAAGATGACTTTGTTGTTGTTGATAATCCCAGCAAACACGGTTTACCTTATGTTAACAAGGTCCGAGAAAAAACTTCACCAGTAGATTCTGCAGAATACAGTGCTCAGGTAAATAGATATATTTGTTAATCTTTTGAAGTTTGTAAAACGTTTTTGTCAAAAACTTCTATTTCAAAATTATATTATTTTCTAAGGTTTTCGTTGTAGTTTTCTCTTGACATTAATTTCTACCTTTTGGTTTTGGTATATTTGTTTTTGTTTCAAGTATTTTAGCATCAAGTTAATATCAGGTAGAATTGCTTGATTTTTGTTCATTTTTAAATTTTATTTTCAAAATGGGTTTAGGATGAATGTGACAAAGTTTAGTTTGATCCAGAACTCTAATTACGTATCCTTGTCCACAAAGTAGTTAGAGAGGGGTGAAACTTTAATATATTAACAACTTTGATTGCCTTACTCAATTCCACAAAAAAATGCAGAAAGGGTTGGAACTTTTATACATGGCATAAATTGCCGTAATAGATTGTACAATGGACCGGATGCTGGCTGAATAAACTTTTGATTCTTTTGAAGTGATGCTAGATTACTGCGTGGTATGGGTAGTTTTCTCCCACAAGTAAGTAGGTGGGGTGTTATTCTTCCTTCTTTTTTAACGAGAATTATTTTTTTTGATGTAATTTTAATGAGAAACATGGCCCTTACTCTTCGAGGACACGCAAGGAAGCCAAATCCCTAAGCGCCAACCAGTCCCATGATAGTTGATGTGTGACTAGATGTCAGGGCTTGAGATATTCTTTCAAGAAAATCTACAAGGTGCGTCATTAGAGGGGGAAAGTCAGGTCAGCAAGATCTTTCAGACTGGCTGGTTTAGAGAGTTGGGAAATCTTCTCTAGATCCTATCTCTCTTTCTGAATATAAATCTACTTCGTATCTTGTGCTTGGGAATACCTTGTTTCCCTAGAGTGGTTTTTCCGGGTCCATAGGCTAAGTCAAGTGAACCTTGACTTATAATGATTCTCATATAAGCTGAGTAGAGGATCCGTGGGAGGGCTAGTCTCTGTACGGACCGGGACTTTCCCAGGCTTGATTATATATAATGCTTCTCATATATGCTGTGAGAACTTACAAACTAGATATTCGGTTTTAGACCTCTTTCCAATTACTTCCCAGTGTGTGCTGCCCGGAACTATATTGACTATGGGGGTTCAAGGGTCGTTCACTAAGCTCTCGATTCCACGATTGGGAATGAGGAGCCTACCTGAAAATGCCAGAAATCAATGGTGTTTGTTGCTTGAATATGTAGTTTACCAATAAGACCTAGCCTAAAAACAATCATATTTTTTGATTTAAAAGGAAGATAGATGTTATTCCTTCTAAACTAGAGTGAGCCCACATGATTCAAACTGTTTCAAAAAACAAAGATGCAACATGCAAATATTATTTAAATAATAGAATCATGCAATATTCCCCAAACTTACAAAATCTGAAAACATGCACGACTTATGCTTCAAAATCAGTGGGGGCATAATAGCATTAGTTCCTGGACTCGCACGAGGCTGATGCACTGGCAACACTAAACTATGTGGTGGAGGTCATTCTTTGTGTTGGTGGTGGCATTTCGCAGAGGTGAAGATCACAAAATACGCCACTGGTTGCGGGGCTGGCCTGGCACTTGCGGGAATGGTGATAGTGCTAGTTGTTTGGCTCCTAACTAAGGGGAGGGACAATAGAGGCACCACTGGTTAGGGAAGCCATCAGGAGATGGGGTGGGATCGCATGAGGGAACAATGTTTAAAAGATTGATATTGATATTGTATTTGTGTGTCTAAAAATGGATGTATTGAGCATGTATTTGGATATTTCTGCCTTGTTAGTCGAAATCTTGAAAATGGCTCAAAAGATGATTTTTTTTGCAAATTAAGGTCATCTTAGTTCTTAAAATAATAATAAACTGCTTAGAAATACTGCTTGCACATGCATGAAGTATGTGCATTTAGTACATCAATATTAAATTATATTTATCCTGCACATAAACAATATCGTGTCAAGTAGACAAACAAGTATGTATAGTAACAATATATTATTATAATATATCGTTCATAGATTTGCAACCTTGAATGAAAAAATATATGGATTAGAATAACTTAGAAACTAAATTTTCTAATGAACTAAAGATAATCAACACAATAATATCTGAAGCCCATGATGGATTCGTGCTACCTAGACTGGTTATAATTATTACCAGAGTATGTAATATATGGGTAATTGGATCTCTCCATGGTCCAATTACCACGTTCTCCTGTTTTAGCTCCACATCATCTATAAGTGGGACTCCAGTCTGTATTTGGGGCTATATATGCTCCACACCCCTCGTATTCATTGAGAGAATTATAATGAAGTATCCGACCCTCTGAGGCCCTCCCATGGATTCATCCCGCTACTTATGGAGTAGTGTTCCACATAAATTATGAGCATTCCACTTTGTATTTTCAAGTTATTCGATTATGCTTCTGCATTATTTATTTCAACATGTATTCGAGTAGTTCGATTCTAGTTTTGTTCTCAAATATATATCTTGTTCATGATCCGTTCGAGTTCAAGAGTCCTAGGGTTTCCGATGAAACCCTAATTTTTGCTTGACGGCAAGATTTTTTAGCAAGTTTTGTTCTTTGGATTGGTTTTCATCGGCGATGAAATCTTTGTCCCAAGCATTCAATTTTATGACCTCCTCTCGCCTGGCATTAACATAATTGTATGCATAGCCTCTGATTAGCAAAGCGATCCCTTCTCCCTAGCCAGATACAAAGAAGACTCTAGGTGGTAGAATTCTCCTTGAATGCATATCACCCCTAGATCGACGACGAAGTCTTGAGAAAATCGACGAAGGTAACCCCCCCTACAATTTCCAGGAGATGTTCGAGTCTCCTCAATCTTTGTCCTTTCCTCTCGCCACCTCCCTCTGCGAAATGCTTATCCATGCCCTCATCATCTCCAACGATCACACAATTACTCTAGGCTAGGTACCTCCTCTTCATCTCCAACTACTCAACTCGAGAAGGAGATGAGGATACCCCTCCCGTTCAAAAGTAATGACGCTTCGGTGCGTCTCCGACCTCCAATCAACACGGAGCCGTCGTACCATTCCTCTCCGTCTCATTTGTCATTACGTGCGTATCGACTACTTCTCATCGTGCCACCGCCTCCCCTCTCGATCCAAGACATGCGACGCTCGAAGATTCAAACACGACTCGAAGGAGAATCATTGTTGGCGGTGATGGGATTCTTGTAACCCTACCATCATTAAAGGAGAAGAGGGGGGACCGATCCCCTTCCGAAGTAAGATCCCATCTCCTTTCTCTTTATTTTGTACGGACCACTACCTTTGTGGGCCCAAAGGTGGCTTGTGGCAAAAGAAAATATGGGTGGGGAGGCTTGCAGAGAGAAATTTCAAGTCTAACAACCTAGAGAAAAAGAGGACAGGTGCCTGAAAAATAGAGGAAAAAACCCGATTACAAAAAAAGGAAAAGTCGAGGGAAAAAAGGAGTTGGCTTATGAAATAGAAGAGATACATCTTATAAATAGCAAAGTCAACGAACAATTGCATGTTCTATATTTCTTCCAACTTGATTATCTATGTGCTTATTCTCACAAGTATGCGAGAAAAGAGGGGGTGTTGAGAGCATGACACATTCTTTTAATTGAGATGTATCTGCATGATTTCTATCACATCCATTATCTTCTATTTGTATCTCCTCAGAGAGCGATCTCTTCTCTAGGTTCACTATATGAGAGAACCAACTTCATGTCCCTATAAAATTTGGTAGAAGCCATTCTCAAGGCTCACATATGGGAGAGGTACAACTCTTGAAATCTATATATGAGAGATGGCTATTCTACTGCTAGTGTTCGACATTGACGTCAACTAATCAAGATGGACTTCTCTACCTGTGATCATTTTAGACTTAAACTGCTTATCCACAAAGATCGATAGTCCTGGCTACTAGCCTACTATTGCAACCAGCCATCTTTGCCGAGCATCGACTTTTTTCGCACAGGTTTCCTCCTAGTGCGAATATTCTCCGCGTTGGACTTTTTCTAGCGACTCTACTCATAGCACATCATGTTTGTCACAATCCTTTCTTCATGCGGGTCTTCTTTCAGTAGCAACTACTCTGAGCGGGTTTCCTCTCATTTCTCTCAAATGTATTCAGTGAAGATGTGTTTTGTGTTTTCTTTTGTTGCAAGCAGCTACATTCTTAGTTCTAGCACGAGGGCAAGTGTTAGATTATGTAATATATGTGCTCTCCTATTTTATTCCCACATCATCTATACACGTGGCTCTAGTCTGTCTGTGGGGCTATATAAAAAGACCTACACCCTTTGTATTCATTGAGAGAATTATATTGAAGTATCCGACCTCTGAGGCCTTCTCATGTGGTTTCGTCGGACCCCCAAGGGAGTAGGGTTCTATGTAAAATTTGTGCATTCCACTTTTTATTTTTATGTTCTTCGATTATGCTTCTGCATTATTTATTTCAATATTTATCAATTAACAACTAATAATATATTATAATGCTCGAGATATGTTCATAGATGTCTCGATAGATTGCATAGGTATATAATCTCCATCATTAAAAATGGGGGCAAAATCCTCTTTTAAAAGATTATATTAGTTATTTTTCAAATGAATTTGTATCAAAATGGGTTAATACTAGGAGCAACTATACAAAATATTAACTGTGGGGGAAGGATGGATGGAGAGTGAGAGAGGGCATATGCGAGAGAGGGAATCCGAGCCTTCTTCTCGGAGAAGGAGCTGGATTGGGGAGGGTTTCTTGAGGGGGAGGGGGAAAAGGAAAGGTATCAAACTAAGAGAGGGAGTTGATTCAGAAGGTGGGTTGACGGTGAGCCATCGTAAATGGTCGCATCTAGGTCTGTAATGCTTTCATACGTGTGTTATAAACATCTTGAAGGCTCTATCCTTCTCCACCTATATGCTTCATCTGTGGTGGGTGGGCTACCCTTCTTTTCGTGTTTGGCGAAAGCTGATGGTGATTGGAAAAGAAGCTGGTGGGGGAGGAGTGCTCTGTGCTAAGGAAGGTCGATTATTTCACCGTTGTGGAAGCCGCTGGGGGGCAGTGCGATTGTTGGAAAGTCCTTTTTGGAGGTGGTGAAAGGGTCTCCCTTTAATCCAAGGGTCATGAAGTTTATAAAAAAATCCAAGGGTCTTGACGTGGGTTGATCATAGCTTTCTCATTTGTTTGGTCCTCGTGGGAGGGTGTCTTGTATTCTGTTGCAGGAGAAATTAATATTGTGCCTGGCCCCACATTCTTGGGGGATGTTGTTGCATTGGGAGTAGGGATGAACATGAATACATATATATTTGTATCCATTTGTATGAGCATTCGTTAAATAGAGGATATGAGTGCCATTTTCTCGTATTTGCCAAATACAAATGTGAATACGATTATAATTGTTCAACATTCATCGAATAGGAATGCAGATATAATATCCTCAATTTTGACGAAATACAATGCTCAAAATTTTGAGGATACGAATATGAATATTCATTTTTTGAAGGATACACATATGGATACAAATACGAATATGAATACGAATATATATTCAAATTCTGGATGATGCCAATACTTTCAATTTTCACAAAGAAGTTTGGTAAGCTTTATTTTATTATTTAGTTATTTCTTTACATTTTTTATTATTTAGTTATTTTTTATGTACATATTCATTATTAAAATAGTTAATATATTTTTTATATGTATTTAAAATTGTTATGAATAAAAAATGCTTATAGCTTTTAAGTAAATTCGGACATGTATAATATTCACATATTAATTCATTTTCGTTTGTCAAATATCCATATCCAAATTATCAATATTCATTTTGCATTTGTATTCGTATTTTGAAGATGTGATTTTACATTCGACACATTCGTGTGATATTCATTCGTATCCGGATTTTAAAATGGATAAGGATATGGTAACACCTATAATCGTATCCGTAGCCGACCATTTTCATCCCTAATAGGGAGTATGTGTAGTTTGTACTCGTGGCTTATCTGTTGCGAATATCATGGTGTTGCTGAATTGGTTGGAGACGTCCCCAGTTCTCTGATGGGGTGTCGACAAAGTTGAAGAGGGTATCTCAAGTTGAAGGTGCGTCATCCCTTTCTCGAATTGTTGAGGTCCTGAGTTCGACCCTTAGAGAACTGGGCTTGGTGTAAGAGATCCTAGAAGATTAGTTTGGATTCAGGATCTGACGCAAGCTCCGTGATAGTGGCAATCTTAGGGAAGAAGGTCCTTTCTTCAGCTTGGGATCTTGTCCTCTGGTTGGGTCGAGCGGGATTTGCCCTTTGGGAGATTGAGATTGCACCACCTGTGCCTTTGAGATTCGTCGAAGATCTTCATCACCCGAAGATAGGGTAGTTAGGGAAGCCATTTCTAATTGTCACGGAACACATGGAGATGGAGGCAAGTTTTTGGGAGAATTTGAATCCCGAGGGTTTTTGATCGAGAGTTGTGCCCATGGAATCCATTGTTAGGGTTTCGTCATCGGCAATACGTATGCCCTCGCCCTCCTTGGGTTCGGAACTCGATTAGTACCCAGCTCTGACTCAACCTGGGCTCCTTGATGGGTTGGGTTTTGGGCACGAGAAATGGTTAAACAAGTTCACATACCACCTCTTTAACCTTCGAAAGTACTTGTTGAGATCCAACTCCTTCCATATCTGATACACAAATGTTGGATCTCTTCTTCCCAGCCTCTTCTTATAATGCATGACCTCTTCTTTAGTAATTCATCATAAAGTATCCTTCGCTTCTCCTTGTCACGTTTAGGCAGTCTCACTTCACTTCTCTTTCTCAACATCTAACCATCACTAACCCATATCTCGATAATTTACGACTTCTCATGTTCTTCGCAGTGATTGTCAGTTTTGTCTCTTCGGCAAGTGCATCACATCCACATAAAAATGTGTAGGATTCTCATGCACACTAAACTCGACAACCATCTCGTATTTCTTAAGGGAGGAGAAACCCCCGCCACTCTTTTGCCTTCCTGGTTGAGTCCTTATCCCTATCTTCATAGTAAAAAAACTCCATGAAGGATCCTGGTATTCATAGTATTCATGGAAAATTCAAGCTCATCTTGCATTTTGAATAAACATTATCTTTGAAAATGTAGGATCCTTTTTATCACTTGAAGCCTTTCCATTCTGGCTCTGAATCCTTCTCAGCCACATACGATTCAGTGGACAGATTCGAATTATTAAGAAACAAAATTTCGTGTAAACATGGCTTCCTTCTCCTTTTCTTCTTGCTGCTGCTGCTCTGATCGTGTCCCCGAACATGGTTCCTCTCTTTTTTTTAATATCTTCCTACCTCTTCCTCCTCCTCATCGACTTATTTATTCAACCTTTTAAAAAATCGTTTATAGCCTTGTTTTCCACTGAATCGATAATAAACTCAGCATGAAAATCTTCTTATTTGTCCCCTGTCTTGTAGATTCTTGATTTCTTCTTTAAAAAGTTCTCCAACCAATACCTTTGGAAGAATTACTTCCACCTCTCTTTTTTCTGGGATCTCCATATCTTTCTCTTTCTTATTCAGAAGAATGTCCTATCTTCTTTTAGTTTCTGCATGTATTTTCTCAAGGTTCTACTTTGTTGTTGTTTGTACCTGTATTGATATCCCCACCTCCATATAAAAGCCTTTTCTAGTGGTTTGGGGAGCTGCTGCTGTTATGAAGGTTGCATCTATTGTAAAAGTCGATATTCATTATTCATTCGGAAGGTTCATTGAATAAGAGTAAACGGTTTTCGGGTGATTAATCGGAAATATTTGATTAGTATTTTTAATTATTTTAACATAATATTATGTGACTATGTCTAAAACATAGAATCTTATATATTTATACATGTAAGGTCATTAATTAGAAAAGATAAAAGTGCCACTTGAATTATAAGCAAACTGTACATGTCAAATTTTGACACTATATCAAAGAAAAGTGTGAAAAGTAAAAAAGTAATACCATATTTTTTTCATTAGTCAGTTGACTAATGGGATAAAGTTATCTTATTCGACAATCCCACATAATAACTTAGTCGGAGCGATTAATCTGTCAATCGAACGACAATTACAACATTGCTAGCATCCACCAAAGGGGTATTTTTAGAATGCTGTTGTGACTGGGATGAAGCAACATGTACCATGGGGATTCACCTTGGGGTCAGTTGATGATATTGTACTGTACCCACAAGATGGTTGCTTGTAATGCTATTTCTTTTTGGTGACTATCCGAGATGGACAACTATTCGAAATTCACTTAATTAAAAAGCAAATTACTATGTTTTTTTTTGCATCTCCTAATAAGAGTGCTGTAACATCATCAATGCATACAAGGTCTTTGTGTTATGCGTGATATTTTAAATGCAATATATTGCATGCATTATCACACACCAATTTACTCTTATGGAGTATGGATCCAATTTGTCTACAAATTCGCCAACAACTTACACCTTTGTAGGCATCTTCTATGTATGTGCTCTCGTCTGTGATTCCTTCTTGATCCAAAGATTCATAAAAAAAGTTTCAAAACCAAGAGATGGTCTTCTTTTTGCTTCTCCATCTAATGAGATTTCCGATGAAGTGGATGAGAATGGTGCATGATGGATAAGGGCGGAATCGGGAATTTTATCAATGAGGGGCCAACTATACAATTATTATATATGCTTAAAAATGGAAAAATCAGTGTATTTTCAAATGATATTTTTAAATATAGTTAATATTTTTAAAATGATCCTCTTTCAATTTTGATGAACTTACAATTTAAATCTATTATCAATGTTATATTTTCAAATAGATTATTTTCAATGGTGATTTTTAAATTTTGGCAAATCTAATAATTTAAGCCTCTCTAAATCCGTCCTTTATATTTTTAAAATGAACCTCTTTCAATTTTGATAAACTTACCATTTAAGTATATTATTAATGTTATTTTCAAATAGATTATTATTTTCAATGGTGATTTTTAAATTTTGATAAATTTAATAATTTAAGCCTCTCTAAATCCGTCCCAAAAGGTCAAATTATCAAGTGAAATTTTGAAACAAAAAAAGTTCATGGTTAAAGAAAATAATACAATTTATATTTTTACAAGGAATGCTAGAAACATTATGAGAGATAATTGGACTCGAAAATAATTTATATCAAATTACACATTTTGATACTTTGGAAGTGATTGGATAAATTATATAAAAATAAACTAAAATGGGGAAGGTAAGATTCGAACCCTGGTCTTCAAAATAATAATCGTGTTATTCTACTTCTTGACCATTAAATGATTTTGCAGCCTTTCTCTAACAACACTATTTATTACACTATTATGGTCGTGTCATTAAAAACTTAATAAATTGCACACGTGACATAATAATCAAGGAGGGGCCATGACCCCCCATGATATATACTAGTTCCACCCTTGGTGGTGGAGGTTCTCACCTCTCAGTTGTTGAGGACTCGATGGTCTTGGCCCAAGGTGCTTTAGGCAAGTTCCCTCTGCCATAGAAGGTCGTATTGGTGATATATCAGCTTTGACAACCCAGGCATATCGATATCTCTTTAGACTTAGGAAACATGATTTCATGGTAATTTTTGTTAACAAAAGATACGTAATTATTTAAATCCAACAGATGTTAGGGAGTTGGTGAAGGCCAGCATGGAGGGGAAAAAGAAGGATGTGGAGAGCTCTAGGCAGGATGAACAATTTAAAGAATTCATGTTTGAGAAGAAGTTCAATGTTCTCTCAGTTTCAGACGACTATGACTTTATCTACCCGATGACATTCAGACCGCAGCAGAAAGGAGGGCATACAGGAGGGTGACAAAAGAGTCCATGAGGAGCGAGTTTGAGAGGAGAGAACTTGGTGGTGCACATGGCGGATTCCCTTATGCCGGTGGCAGTAGGAGTGGTTCTGGAGGTGCAACAGTACCACTACCCACTAAAAAACCCAAGGGGATGGGACCAGAACCGTTCTTGACGAGGAGCGGGTCCATGCAGTACAAGCCAAGTAAGGATCCGAATTAAAAGATGGTGAAGGGGATGCTCACCAATGCACGAGAGAGAGTGGACGAGGACATCGACAAGCTCTTCTTTGGGGAGAGCATCCCAACCCACGACACTAGTGGCCCTTTTCTACAACACACCATTGACGAGATCACTACAGCTGGAATGGGAGTGAAAGCTCCCACAACCGAGGAGATAATGAACAAGTATCTTTGCCAGGAGGAGATGATTGAGTACGTCTTCGAGCTGAGGATGGGATGATCAGAGTATGACATGACATCGATGTGTGATGGCTGGACAAGCTATATAAGGAAGAAGATCATCAACTTCCTCGTTTACTGCGACAATTATACCATTTTTTTTAAATCTGTCGATGCATCTGAAGAGGTAAAGGACTACAAGTACCTGACGAAATTGATGAAGGGCGTCATTATGGATGTTAGTAAAGAAACATTGTACAGATTGTCATGAACGATGGCAACAACTTCAAGAAAGTAGGTGAAACGATAATGAAGTGTAGCCGTTACGGCGTTTTTTGGACACTGTATGTTGCGCATTGTATGGATTTAATTCTAAAGGACTTTGGTAAGAGGAAGCTCGTCGGAAAGGTCATTGAACAAGCACAGCCGATCGCTACATTCATTTACAACCATTCCAAAGTGTTGGCTTCGATAAGGTAGACGTGCAATGGTGAGCCTAACATCACACACTTTGCAACAAATTTTATATGTTGCAAAGCCTCAAACAACACAAGACAGGGTTGAACACCATGTGTTGCCAAGGTGAATGGTTCGAGAACCCAGAAACTCGAACCGAAGGAGGACGGAGGGTGGAGACAATCATCAATGATCTCCACTTCTGAGATGACGTGCCAAGGGTCACGAAGATAATGGAATGGATGTTTCTGCATTGCGTATCGTAGATGGGGACATGAAGCCAACTATTTGAGTGATCTACGAGGTAATGCGCTACATGAGGGAGAAGGTTAGAGAAGCCGTTGGGAGAGGATTCAAAGCATGGTTGAACATGATAGACGAACGATGGTCCAAGATGCTCTCACATCCTCTTCACAAGGTTTGTATGTATTATCTAATAAATCATTTTTCCCACTTTGGTAAGCACTTTAGAAAGATTGAAATTTGGGAATTGTTCGTCTCCAGCATACTACTTGAATCTGAAGTACCAATACAAGAACAATTTTGGTACATGCACTGTTGTAAAAGTCGGTCGACTTGTCCGATTAGTCGGCTTGACTAGTCGATTAGGTGGGGTAGCCGACTCGACTAGGCCTAGCTGGCCCTTAGTCGGTCAACCCCACTAATCAGGCCGACTAGTTGGCCTAGTCGGTCGACTACAAGGCCGACTTTTACATAGAGATTTTTTAATTTTTTTAGTTTTTCGATTTTTTTAAAAGGAAACTTATTCTAATATGCTTAATGTTATATTTAAAGACAATTACTTCTTTTATTTCATTATGATAGCATAGAAAATATACAAATCAATGTAAATATATAAGAATATGCATCTAAAAATTGATTTATATATTTAAAATAGTACAAAAATTCAAAAACGGCTAATGGCCAAGTAAATCCAATTAGTCACCCGATTGCCAATCAATCCTTAGTCGACGACCCTACCGACTGAGTACCGACTTCTGCTTTCTGCAACCTTGGGTACAAATGATGACCTTCTAGCTGTTGTACAAGTTGTGGTGGAGAAGCTCGTCAAGGATGAGAAGGTACGAACCTCTTCATGAATGCGGTAATTTTAATTGTATAATGTTTACTCTATAGTCGTCTAGAGTGAGACTGAGTAACTAATATTTATTAAGAATTTTATGACACTTTTTATGACTTAAAGTCTTAAATAATGTGCATATGAAATACTTTAGGGATGCCTTGGCTCTATCAGTAGAATTACCAGGGTTAATGGAGAAGCCTATTGATTGTGATGCATAACAATTTTACTATTAATGATTTATCTCTTTTTGGATTTTTCACAGTCGAATGGTGATTACTGTATGGGATGGAAGCTCCCAACCTACGGAAATTGGCAGCAAAAGTATTGTCCCAAACCGCATTTGTCGGTGGCTGCGAGAGAATCTGGAGCACATTCAACTTGATCCATTCGAAGAGACGGAACAAGTTGGGAGAACAGGGGCTTTACGATTTTGTTTCTGTGCACTACAACTTGAGGTTGAAGATGAAACATGCACATGAGTGACACAAAGAAGACTACACATACCCCATCGATCTTATATATATTTTTAAGATGCACGATGGCGATGCAGATGAAGATGTCATGCAGAGGTGGTTGGATTCCAACGGAGATCCATTGCTTGATCAACCAGGAGGCATGCCGAATCAGAATATAAGCCAACAAATGAGAGCAGATGTTGGTGACTACATGGCCAGATCCTGACGAATTGCAGACCCTCTTGGAGGGTTGGAGGTTGATGCAATCGTGGACGATATTCTCTCCACTGGGTCGAAATCCAAGTCCAAATCAAAAGATGACAGTGAGAGTGATGATGATGATGTTGTTGGTGGTCGTGGTGGATTAGGTAATGGGGAGACATATTCAGAGGGGTCATGGTCAGCAGGGGATGGTCGTGGACTACATGATGATACAAGATTCGAGGTAGGGTATGAGAATACATGGAGCGGCGTGGAAATATACATAGGCAATTTGTCCCAAGTTCGAGTCCAGTACCTATTGATTACGATGCATATGGACGACGTGGCCATCGTCCTATAAATAGCTATATGGACGATTTGATATCATCTGTAAGTTCGTTGAGTTGCTTGCAAGGAAGGCCGTATCGATGTCGATATCGTTTTGGTCCGCCCGGACATGGATATATCGGGATATATCGTCGATAAATCGGCGATATCGGTGTAAATGTCGGAAATGGCTCAAAAAATCATTTTTTTTCATTTTTTTCAAAAATTAAGATCATCCAAGATATTAAAACAACAAATAACTTACAAATACACACTTATGTCACACATATCGATCATTTATAACCCATATATCGCACATATCAGTCATATCGAATATATCGATGTTAATGTTTATTCCTGACCTATAGATATTGGAAATGAATTCCATTCAAGTTCTTGTAACATTAAATAACTTACAAATATACACTTGATGACACACACACACATATATCATTTTATGAAGACTTTGATCTTTTTATTGCACATATCGGTCATATCGAACATATGCTAGTACTGGTACAGTTAGTTGTTGACCCATATATATATATATTGAAAATGGAGTTCATCCAAGTTCTTATATCACTAAATAACTTACAAATATAATCTTAGATCATACATATCGATCATCTATGAAGCTTGTATCGCATATAACGATCATTTCGATCATATCAATATTAATGTTGATTCTTGACTTATAGATATTTTTTTGAAGAATTGACTTATAGGTATTAAATGGATTTCATTCAAGTTCTTACAACATGAAATAACTTGTAAATATACACCAAGTTGAAGAACCATTGTATGCACCCTCCTGTCACACCATACCCTGCCAGTAGGGGGGGTCTCACTACCATATATCGCCGATATCCCTGTAAAAAGATATACACTCTGATTTCGATTCCCCCAACCACTCGATACCGATATATCAGCGATATATCGCCGATCTATCATCGACACGACTTTCTCTGGTTGCTTGGACATTAACTGCCCATACCGTGGAGGAACACCAAGTCCCCTGGGTAGATATGGATCCTCACAAGATGAGAGATCATTTGGGGTCTTCCTTGAATATTTTCCTACTCCTCTACCTGAACCTCCTCCTCCTCATGCGTATACTCCTCCATCATATGGATATGGCTGTAACAATGCGTATGGAGGATATAACAGCTACAACAGTGAGAACTACCAAGGTAGCCAACCCGAGCAGAGCTTCTTTGGTGGTGACTGCTTTGGTTTCTTCCCCGAGTACTACACTCCTCCTTCAGACCCTCCTCCGTAGAGATCTTCTCCGTCATCTCAATCTAGTACATTGCAGTCTCGTCGTGCTCCTCGTGATATCGGATCTAGCGATGCTTATTCTCGACTCAGTGTACTCATAGGGATTGATGACCACCAATACATACTATATGTCATGTATTATAAGGTCATGCACTCGTACATGACATGAAAGAACTATTGTGCAATCCCTTATGAGAGACAACAGGGAAGGGGGGCCGATTCAGATTCGTCGTGGAATTCTTGGTTTTAGGTTATCTCTTTGACAATATTACATTGTTTTGAATATTTTCATTTATTTTTGTAAATAGATAAATCTTTATATTTAAGAAACATTGTTTCCTTAATCATTATTGACATTTTTTGAATCAATTGACTCTTCTCAATGCCATTCACTATGTCATGTGAATAAAATGACCGTTATGAGCTAGTGATATAAGGATCATAGATGATCTATAATTTTGTGTTATAGTATCTAAGTGTATATTTTTTATGTTGTAAGAAATTAAGTGAAATCCATTTCCAATATGATAATATCTATAAGTCAATTCTAAAAAAAATCTATGACTATACACTATAGTCTATAAGTCAAGTATCAACACTAACATTGATATGTTCGAAATGATTGATATATGCGATATAAAGTTCTTAGATGATCGATATGTGTGATCTAAGAGTACATTTGTAAGTTATTTAGTGATCAAAGAACTAGGATGAACTCCATTTTCATCATATATATAGTAGGTCAACAACTAACAATATTAGCGATATGTTCGATATGATCGATATGTGAAATATAAGGACCACATTCCTCATAAATGATTTATATGTGTTATCGAAGTGTATATTTGCAGTATTTCATGTTATAAGGACTTAAATGAAATCTATTTCCAATATTTATAAGTCAAGAATCAACATTAACATCAATATGTTCCATATGACCAATATGTGCGATATATGATCTATAAATTCCCGTTGTGTGTGATATAAGTGTGTATTTGTAGGTTATTTGTTGTTTTAATACCTTGAATGATCTTAATTTTTGAAAAATGGCAAGAAAATAATCTTTTTAAGTCATTTTCGACATTTCCACCGATATCGGCGATATATCCCAATATATCCTTTTTTGAGCGGACCGAAATGATATCGATACGGCCTTCCTTGCCCTCTATGTGACGCGGACCACATTACCTACTTCAAGTGTGGAGATCATGGGCACATCATGGCTACTTGTCATAAAGGGGCGAAGTGCCGTGCTTATGGTCGTTTTGGCCATCGATAAATGGTTTGTCGAAAAAGGGAGGCTAGATGGGTTGTTGTCGCTCGTGTTGCAAGATTTCATGGTCGAGAGGTTCCTAGAAGGCTATTTGATTTCGTCATGGTTGAGATTTGCTCATCCGGTAACATGTCCCTACATCAAGCCATGAGGGACATCGACGAGAGGTGTGGGCCAACTTTCGAAGGTGATGTTATTTACGTGGATGATAGTTTCGTGTTAGCGAGAGGGGGATGTATTCTTTAGAGTTGCAGGCGCTACTGGATAGTTCTGCACCGAGCCGTGGTGTGCTTGAGTCAGGAGGTGTTCGCTGGCGAAGATCAATTTCCTGGATGGGTCATCCATCCACAACTTTTATAAAATTTTGAAGCTGAAAGGGGTGCCCATTCGTGCCCGTGATCTTGCCTCATTGGAGAAGGCGTTCATTGTTTCGACAATGTGATCTTCATCCGCTCTGATGGTCTCAAGAATGGTCAAGGTTTGCATGTGATTGTTGACACGATTTTTAGAAGCCCTTCATTGCCCCTCTTCTAAGCCTTTGTTTTGGGTCGACAGAGTTTGTGATTGAGGTTGAGGAGGTTTCCGGTGGCTCCGTCGGGACTGTTACAAGTCACTCTATTGGGTTCGGGGAAGGGGATGCAAATAGTTATTTCTTATATTCCTTGGCTAATGGGAGGCGGAAGCGGAACTTCATTCCATCCTTGGAAATTGATGGTCGTCAATTTCTGGGCGAGCGTGAGACTGGAAAAAAATTGGTCGAGTACTTCAAATCAATTAACATAAGGATCCCTAGGCGAGTGTGGGGATGGCTAGGAAAGTGGGTGACTCGGCTGACGTAAGAACAAGCTGTTAGGTTGTTGGTTGAGTTTGAGGTGCCACTTTTAGCTGAATGTGGATGGGGCATCGAGGTCGGATGGATTTCCTCTCATTTTTTCCCATTGAATTCTGGATTTACTGATGGAGGATGTCATGGAAGTGGCTAGGGATTTCGGTTCAGAGAACTTTGGGTTCGATCATCTCAACAGGGCGCTTCTTTTCCTGCTAGCCAAGAAAGAGGGAGCCACTACTACGGAGGACTTCTGATCTTTAGCCGTATCCAATGATGTTTATCTTATTATTGCAAAGGTTCTAGCCAACAGATAGCATAAGGTTCTGAACTCCATCATCTCGACATGGCAATCGACATTTGTTCCTTGTAGGCTTATGTCAGACGGGGTGGTGATGGCATTTGAAATGATATTGGACTGGAAGCGGAACCGGAAAATAGGCTTGGTTTGGAAGATCGACTTAGTTAAAACCTATGATTGTGTTGATTGATGTTCCTTTGGACATCTTTGTTGTGTAAGGGATTTCTGACAATGTTGGTGGCATAGATGAAAAGGTGCATCATGACTTCCTCATATTATGTCTTGGTTAATGGGAAACCATAAGGGGAGGTGTTCAACGGCAAGGAGGAGTGCGTGGGGGTTGTCCTCTAGCGCTCATCCTTTTTGATATTGTGGAGGATGCTCTAGCAGTAATGCTGAAGTTAGCTTTAGAAGACAGGTTTTGCATGGGTTACAGACAAGGGGAAATCTCCACCCCCATTCTCTAATATGCAGATGACACAACTTTTCTCATTGGGGGGTAGTGTAGAGCAACGAAAGGGGTGGCTGATATTGTGAAGATTTTGGTGACATCACCGGGCTACGAATGAATATGAACTAGTTGTATGCACAAGTATGTTTTTGTCGCTTTCAGTTTATCACATACGAACTTGCAGCGAATGGCCTCTACTCTCCAGTGCATGACTTCTTCGCTTCTTATCACTTATCCGGGATTATCGTTAGTTGGGGGTTAATTGCATGTCTCGGACTGTCGGTTTGTTCTTGACTAGGTGGAGAGGACGTTTGGCGGGTTGGAATGCCATCTTCCTATCAAGAGGGGGGAAATTGGTGATGCTTAAGCACGTTCTCATAATCATTCCTATTGTCTACCGACTGGGGTTCGTGTAATGATTGAATCGTTGATGAGAAGATTCTTCTGGGCTAATGCTAGGCATGATGCCAGGAAAGGAATGGGATACACCTGGTTAGATGGGAGAGGTTTACCAAGACGGTGAATTCTAGTGGTCTTGAGGTGTGGAGATCATATTTTATGAATAAGGCCTTGTTAGCCTAGTGGATCATTAGACTTTGGGGGAAATGTGAAAATTTGGTTTGTTACCTTTTACACTCTTTACTTGTACTAGTACTTCTTTGGTCACTCTGCAGGCACAAGGTTTGTCCTCGCTTTGGCATGGAATCTGCAAGACTGTCGGAGATGGTGGTTAGGATGACACATGTCCTTGGTAGTGGTGATTTATTCAGTTTCCAGTAGGGGATGGTTGGTCAGAGGGGCCACTTCTTACAATGAGATTTCCAAGGCTCTTCGCTTCGACAAGTGATCGGGATTGCTAAGTCAGACATGCTTGGTCTGGGGAGTCATGGGTTCCCCCCTTTTGTTGGCGGTTTTTCGGAGCAAAAATTGGAGGAATTCATCAATATGATTTGCGGGTTGGCGGATGTGGACGGATCTGGGCAAGGCAGAGACCATTGATTTGGCTTGGTATGGTTGTGCCTTCTCCATCAGGATAGCTTACTTGAGCTTCTTGAATTAACCGGAAGAGGTTCATGGCGATTTGCGACAAGATTGCTCGTTCGTTTGGAGGAGTAGAATACCGCTCAGAATCAAGGTCTTCCTTTGGTTGCTAAGGCAGCGTCGGGTGTTGATGAAGGCCAACAGGGACAAGATTCTTCACACAAAAGATTTGCATTGTCCAAGATGTGAAGCAATTAAGATCCGGATCATCTATTCTTTGGATGCTTCTTCTTGGGGATTTTATGGCCATGTGCTGGGATTCCTTCGTTGAAGACAGAGGGTGCGAATGAATTTTGGGGTTACATCAGGGCGTTCTATGGGAACTATCAGGATATATGATGCCTTTTGCACCTGTCAAGGCCCTCTGGTGCGCTAGGAATGAGCTTGTTATATATATATTATATCACCTTTGGGACCACACCCTCTCTTCTCTTATACAAAAAAATTTCAAAACCGAACATATCTTATCAACCTTCAGGTTGAAGAGGTCAATGGACAGAAGGAGAGCTTTCTCTTATTCCAAAAAAAATCAAAACCGATCATATCCTATCAACCTTTATGTTGAAGGGGTCAATGGACAGAAGGAGAGCTGCGGGTCACATTATTCCTAGAATAACCATAGATATGAAAATTTTGGTTCTTCATCTGCTTCTACAAATCAATGGTAACCAACCTCCTCATCTGCCATACGCATAGCTCGACATATAACTGTAGAGGTTATGTTAATTATGATGTACCGTTATGCATTTCCTATTTATCTCATGTACATCTATGTAATTTACCTAAGGGTTTTCTCTCTATATAAGAGACCATAGGGCTCTATGGAATAAACAACTCAGTATTTTCTCTGACATGGTATCAGAGTCAAAACCCTAATCTAGGGTTTTCTTTCCACCGCCCCCTCCCCTCTCTCCTTCGGCCGCCGCCCACCCCCTCTCTTCTCCAACCTCCCGCCGCCGCCGCCAGCAGGGAACCCCCTCCCTCTCGCCGCCAGCCGCCCTCCTCCCTCGTCGCGGCCCCCGCCAGCTGAGGCCCTCCTCTCCCGCTGCGGTCCTCTCCCGCCGTCGCCGAGGCCCTCCTCTCCAGCCGGGGCCGAAGTCACCCTGTCTCCCGGGCTCCTCTTCTTCGTCAATCGGCACTTATTCATCTATGGGTTCAAGTGCATAAAGTCTACATATGCACTTGAATCCAATCCAGTCTTTTTACACAAACGTTCTTTTGTCTATCATCCCTAGGTCTTCTTCTCCGGTAAAATGTCCGGCCAAAAGGTTGATATGCCCTCCATAGGTGCATTTAAAGGATCAGCACCAATAGTCAAAATGGACGGGACGAACTACGAGCTCTAGGCTATGCAGTTCCTGAGTCTCATGAAGTCAGGTGGTAAGAAACACATTCTTACCGAAGATGAGCCAGCAGAGAAGACATGGATATATGCCTCCTGGGAGGCTGATGATGTGTATGCCAAGGTCTGGCTATCAGGGACGCTTTTGATGGAGATTGCCAATGACGTCCTCCATCAGCCCACTGCCAAGGCGATGTGGGATATTCTGGCTACTACATATTCTCAGGTGCAAACGAGACTAAGATGCTGCAGTTGCAGCATGATATTTTTACGATGAAGCAAAATGGACGGCCACTTCATTCTCTGTACACGTCACTGCGAGGGATGTTCGAGAAATTATACAGTACAATCCCACTCACCGCCACTCCCGAGCAACAGAAGACCTTTCGCAATGCTACCATGGTGGGAGTATTACTTGCAGCTCTTGATCCTGAGTATGAGGCATCCCGCTCCCAGATCCTTGCCGATGCTACTATTCCTCCTATGGAGGAAGTCTACGGGAGGCTCAGTCGTATCTCTGTTTCCTCCAGCACAACTACTCCACCTCCTTCGACAATGGCTGTATCGCGAGAGGGAGTCGGTTCGTCTTCTTTTCGTGGCCGTGGTACACGTGGCCGGGGAGGACGTATTCGTCAGACGTGCTCGTTCTGCCATCGCACTGGTCATTCCGAGGACACATGCTACTCCTAGCATGGGTTTCCAGGTTCGGCACGGGTAGCTGAACATGTTCAGTCCCCTTCAGCATCTACTCCAGATCACAGGTTCGAGGAGCTTGTGGCGCGGCTTCGTGACATAATGCCGCAGTCATCGTCGGATGCTGTCAGTTCTTCTGATGTTGCTGCGTCTGCGTCGGCCAGTACCTCTGCTACTGCCAGTACCTCAGGTAGTACGTCTGCCTTTCGTCCTTGCCATGATCTATCGGGTTGGATTGTCGACTCTGGAGCCACCCATCATCTTTGCCGTGACAGAGATAAACTTGAGTCCTACAGGGATATTTCTTCGGGTCGCTCTGTTATCATAGCTGATGGCACTCTTTCCCCTATTGTTGGACAGGGGGAGGTCTCCTTATCACCATCCTTGCACTTACAGGATGTTCTACATGCACCTGAGTTTTCCATGAATTTATTATCAATTAGTCAGATTACAAAAGACTTGCATTGTCGTGCAATATTTGACCCATCATCTCTCATTTTTCAGGACATACTGACGGGCAGGGTGATTGGCTGTGGTTCTGAGCACAGTGGCCTATATCGTATGGTTCGGAATTCCTATGCTGGTGTCTCTCTTCACTCACAGGGATCTGTATCCCCGTATACCTGGCATCTTTGGTTTGGTCACCTTCCGCTCCAGAAAATGCGTCACCTCCTGCCTCGGATCTCTCCGAATTCCTCATTTCGCTGTGAAGCTTGTCAGTTAGGGAAGCATCATCGTTCTAGCTTCCCACGTCGTCAGCGTCGGAGCAGTAGCTTTCCGTTTGAGTTGTTTCATATAGATATTTGGGGTCCGAGTCGTGTACCTAATCATCAGGGACACCGGTTTTATCTAGTTGTGGTTGATGATTTTTCTCGTGTCTCTCGGACTTTTCTTCTCAAGAATAAATCTGAGGCAGGAACTATTATCAAAAATCTTATCAATGAAGTGCAGAATGTTTTCTCTTCTAATGTTAAATATGTGCGCACGGATAATGCCTTGGAATTTTACACTCGTTGTCTTGCTCAGTTTCTTTCCTCTAATGGCATTATTCACCAAACTTTGTGTGCTTACACATCACAACAGAATGGTGTTGCGGAAAGGAAACATCGTCACTTTCTTGATGTTGCTCGAACATTACTTATTCAGAGTTGTGCGCCATTAGCCTTTTGGGGAGATGCTATACTTACAGCATGCTATCTGGTCAATCGCATGCCTTCTTTAGTTCTTGGGGAGAAGTTTCCAATCTCTGTTCTCTTTCCTGAGAAGGACTTGTTTTCACTTACTCCTCGAGTCTTTGGTTCAATTGCCTTTGTTCACCGCTTGTCTCCAGGACTTGACAAGCTCTCTCCTAGAGCTGTTAAGTGTGTTTTTGTAGGTTACTCTCGGACACAGAAGGGCTATTGCTTTTATGATCCTCTTAACGATAAGTACTATGTTATTGCGGACATTACATTTTTTGAGCCCATTATGTTCTTCTCCCCAGCAGGTGACAGATTGGGTTCTTCCACATTCTCGGATGATCATGTCTATGTTCCTCTACCTCCAAGTCTGGATCAGATTGAGTCCACTCAGCCGCCACCACCGCCGCTACCACCACCATCTCCATACCATCCCATTCCACCGTTCCCTAAGTTCTACACACGACGGTCGGAGCCTGCTCAAGCTATACGCCAACCATCCATCACGCCTCAGGTATGCTCCGATGTTAATACTAATGATGGGTTAGATAGTGTACCCGTGCGGGAATCTTTATTACATGAGGAAGATCAGCCAGCCAGTACAGTGGATGATGATCATGATATTCCTATTGCACTTCGGAAGCAGAAAAGGGAGCATAGATGTCGATCATGCTCAGCTTGGACGAACACTTCTGAAAAGGTCCTCTAAGTAAGGCTTTAGTGAAGATATCTGCAGTCTGATTCCCTCAGCTGACATGAGATGTGGAGATATAGCCCTTCTGAATCATACATCCCTGTTCACCACAACTTTCTTATTCACCATCCTCCTTTTTAAATAATGCAGAAGTGGACTTTGCAATTGGTCCTTGGGCTCAAAATCTCATCAATGATCTCCACTTGCCAGCTCCAGACATCTCTTCATGTTGAATCTTGTACGTATATGGTGTCATTTGGATATCGGAGGATTGATTCTTGTTGCTTTTTAGAATAGAAGCATCCCCGTAGAGCCAGGGGAATGGTGCCTCTCGCAGACGTGAAACTTGATGCAACATGGGTGTGTGTTGAGAGAAGAGAGATGTGGACGAGAGAAAGAGGAGCAATTGTACTTGTAACGCAAGTTTTTGGTGGGAAAGCATGTAGATGCATAAGTTAGGAGGGGAACACATCAAGGCGCACATGATTTTGGAGAGGAAGATAGAAGGAGATAGATATTGGAGAGAAGCTCCCAATTTAAATAGGCATACAAATTTATATTTTGTACAATTCGAAGTTTTGGAATAAAACACACTCGATAACAATATAGCGGACAAAAATTGAAATTGGAAAAAATTATTTGTTCAAGCAACTACCCACAAATAAATTTTAATATAATCCAAGAAGAAAACAATAATTAATCAATCTACTCGTTTCATGACCAATTGTTTGATCGTTGGCATCCTATTCTTGCTTTTTACACTTCACTTGCTGTAATTGCACGTTGACATTTAGGATGAGGAAGTTTTTGCTAGTAGTTTTCAAAGTTGAAATTTTCCAGCAAATTTCAAAACGGATGGTTCTTTTTCAATTGAGTGTATCTATCATCTCTTTATCATTGTTGAATTTTCTCCCTGTGGATTGTTTTCAAAAGTCTTGAAAAAATCCACACAGCATTTACGAAGGGTCAAGGATGAGGGGTGGTGCATTTACAAGGGGTAATGACAAGTTGGAACTTGGAAATCGGGATCGGCCAAGCATTGAGAGTTCAAGAGAAAGAATAGAAAGCATGCTTGTAGCAAGGGGTTGATGGAAAATCGAAGATTTGCGAGTTGAGAGTGTAACACATCACACCACACACGTTTCAGAGGCAAATCACAAAGAAGAAAGAGAAAGGAGGAAGATTGAAGAAGAGAAATAGTGGAATTAAACTCCCATAATTATATTCCAATAACCAATAACGAGTCATTATTCTGTAACAGTTTGAAATTTGAAATAAATTGAACCATAACAATTTGTGCTAACAACCTGGAGGATGAAAACCTTATATTGAAAAGGCGAAAATACCCGTTCTAGATTTCTAGGTAACATCCTAACATAGAAAATCTGAAACTAACCTTTAAGAAGAGGATAATTAATTGACAAAAACAAATTTTAAAATCCGGTGAATTTCTGAGTTTTCAAAAAGCATGAATACTGGATGTTAACACTTCCACGTTAGGGCGAGCGGGGTTTAGATATGCAGTATGCCGATTCATTCTGACTGCACCACCACTATGCTTGGTGTGGGGGTAACATATGAGCAGTGTGCAGTTTCAACAATTTTACATTTTTTATATAAAACAAATGACAATTATATATTAATATTTCATTTCTGAAGTACAATAGGATTATCCAAGACATTAGTAATAAGTATAAAATTTAACGTAATAATGTATTTTTTTATCATAATGTTTTTCTATTAAAACGATATAGACATGGCGTGAGTGTAAGCATTAATACTCTTAAAACTGAAAAAACTATTAATAAAAGTAATTAAATTGTCAGAACAAGTAAATGTTAAAGTCTAGGTTCATACCAACTCTATCTAGAATTCGGACTGAATGAGTGACGTATGCAGTCATGCTGATTGAATGTGCATCCTAGTCTGTATAATGCTCTGTTTGGAGAATAAACCAACGGCTCACCTACCGTGTAGGCACCACATGCGGTTATTGAGGCCACGTTCCTGGACTCTAGAATTATCTTTTGGCTTCAGTCTGAATATTTTTTATTGCTCGTTGACTTTTCCCTTTTTTCAATGCTCAAACCAAGGAAAATAATCAATAGTTCTTGAACCGTATCGATGTTAGGATGATCAGGATATAGAAATGCGGGATGCAGATTCATTCTGACTGCATAACCACTATGCTCTATTAATATACGAGGCATGTGTAATTTCTGCGATTATACATTTTTTATATAAAGATAATGGTAATTCATTCTCAGTGTTTTATTTGTAAATATAATAGATTTATCCAAGACATAGTTGTATAATTTAAAGTAATAATGTAGATTATATCGTATTTTTTTAATAAAACCAATCAAACATGACTTGAATGTCCACAAATACGGTGTTCAGAAAGTCGGCCCAGGCGGCCGCATATGTTGCCGCATATGCGGAGGCTGCCCCCCTACCGCACCGAGTATGATATACTCGGTCAGTATGCGGATCATGGGGTATACTCGGCCGAGTAATCAGCATATGTCGACGCATATGTAATAGATGTAACTCTTTCTTCTCCGTCACCTACTTAACTTCTACATAGGTTGATCCTCCATCTTTTTCTCCTCTGCCAAGGTTTGTTGATTGATCTATTGAGCTCTAAATCTCTCTATTTTTTAGATTCAACAACGACTCTATTTTTTTAGATTCTCCAATGACAGCTCTGACTTTTACATTATCTCATAACTACATGAATATAGAATAAATTGTGTTTATCTTAGATCTTTTTTAGGATAAAAGGAATATAGATGTCAGATTTGCATGGAATTTTTAACTGCACAGAACAAATTATATATTTTTAATTTAAATAGTTGATTTTTTTTTAATATTTGACTTTGAGTAGACACATACACCATTTCCTAAAATACGAAGGTTCATGGTTGTGTTTACTGACAATGTTACACTTCCAAAAAAGGTTACCTTTCAATTTAGACAAGGATATCCAACATTTTTTCTATCTTCAATCAATTTAAAACATTTTTTACTCTCTCCAGCGTTAACTTAACATAATTTTCTTTTGGAAATGAGTGACCTTTGAAAATGCTTTGGTTGATACACATTGAACAAAAAAGTCTTCACTTCATATTTATTCCATGTTATATATATATTAACTTAACCTGTTAACTTAACATATTTTTTAAGCCCTACTAATTGTGGGAAAATGCTTTGTTGTTGTTGTTCTTATATTTTTTAAACATAAATATCTAATGTTTAAAATTATTATTATATTTTTAATTAATTTTAATTAAAATAATAGAAACCATGTAATCCGCATACACTTCCGCCTACCCGTTTACTCGCTCCAAACCGCCTGATCGAACAAATACTGCATATCGACTTTCTGAACCTTGCAAATACCTTAAAATTTGCAAGAAAATAGTAATCAAAGTAATTAAGTTGTCAGAACTAGTAAACACCTTAATTTAGCTGGTTAATATAGTGGGACAGACACCTACACGTGTTTCTCCCTTTTTATTAAAAAGAACTAGTAAGAAGTCTACATTAATATCAACTCTATCTGGAATATGAAATGAATAAGCATTGTATGCGGTCATGCTGACTAAATATTCATTCTAGACCGTATAGTGCTCTGCTTGGAAAATACAGGGCGGCCCACCTAACATATAGGCACCACATATGGTTCTTGCTGCCAAATTCCTGGACTCTAGATTATCTTTTGGCATCAGTTCGAATATTTTCATTGCTTGTTAACTTTTTCCTTGTATCCAAGCTCAAACCAAGGAAAACAATAAACCGTTCTTGGACCATACCTCACTCATCTGGCAGCTGGGGTTGCTTCGGCATAGTGCCTCCCCCGATTACCCTAGAAGTCCCTGAATTTTAGGACTCACTGGGTCATTCACCTATCCTCGTGCTGCCACGAGTAGCACCATTGATCCTCGGCTCGAGAGGTTGGTTAACTTGATCCTCTGCTTTAATCTTTAGCAGCAAGTTTTCTCGTCCTGTCACTTGTGTCTTGTAGTATAGGCATGCACATAAAGTCAGCTGTGCACTCTTGGCAACAAATATGTGGATAGTGAACTCCACATGCTTTACACATGCTAGCTTGATTATACAACATATGGTTCTTTGTTGTGGAATTGTGCATATCAGTCTTTCTCATTTTTGTTTTATGTTTTTCTCATTTTTGTTTTACGTTTTTTCTCATTTTTGTATAGGTTTGTGGTGTGAAAATCGAATGTGTGTCTGGTTGGTCAATTTGCAGACTTGAGATTTATTTTTTTAATCTGATGAATATGTAATTAATAATTATTTCTTGAATACGTCATAAATTTGACCTTGGAAGATGGTATTGCATAATCATGTATGGTCATTTGTTTTGTTGCTTTGGCTTCACTCAGCGGGCAAAAATAAAAGAGATAGAAGTTGAACAGGCGAAGCAACCGCTGAAAGAGGAAGAAGAAAGGAACAGGGAGCAGAAATCCAAGGCATTTGCTAGATTAGAAGAATTAAATAGATGTGCTTCAGAAGATGTACCGGTTCAGAAAGTTGACCGTGATTCTCCACAAAATAAGATTCCATTAAGTGAACAGGATCCTCCCATCATCAATGTTAAAAAAACAGATGCAATTTATGTATCTTCTGAGCATGCATCAGGCCCAATTCCTAAGATAGATGAGAGTATTTGCACTGGAGGAGGAATGCCAGTGCAGAAAAATGATATATATTCTGGTAAATGTGCAGAACCAATTGTGCATAGACGTGTTTCTTGTAGAATGCCTGAAGATGCCAACGCATCCCAAAAAGTCAATTTTCCTGTTAATAGACTCTACACTCAGATAAGTTTTGGCACAGTCCAGCCATGTGATGTTGGCGTTAATAAAGGTGGATCTTTGCCTGTAGCAAATACATGTGGTTCATCCACCGGGAAACCAAAAGAAGTAACTGATAACTTTGATATAGGAGCAAGAACATGTCAATCTGCTTCAGGAAAATCAGTATTGCAAAAACCATCTTCAGCAGGTGAAGTAGGCACTCAGAAATTGGATGATTCTCTTTCTGATAAGTTTGCAAAGCAGAGGCACGTTGAAAAGAGAAGAAATAATGTTCCACATGAGAAAAATGTAGTGGAGGTTTCTGATGATTCAGCAGGTGCTCTGTTAGATGTTGCTGGTCCTCAGGCTTCTGGAGATCCTGCTACCAAAATTGCATATACTGGTGGTGGTTTAGTTCAGGATCTCATTGAACCCAGTGGACCTCCACTGCAGCATAAGAAGAAAAGTAATCGGAGTAACAGAGCTAGGGTTAGGTCTGAGCACAGTACATCAATCTCTACATCAGCATCTCCAGTGCCAAGTGAAGGGATCCTTGAAAAGCCTCCAGAAGTTTGTAAGCTTGACACCACTATTCAGCATATTGTTTCCAGTCCAAGTCTTCCTATCGAGGAGAAAATTGAGTGCCAGGGATCCAAGGAAGAGACTGTGCCTGCTAGCAGTGGGGGGTCCCAATCTGCTGAAGAAGGGCATACTAAAATGACTGGTCGATGGAAACCCCATCCTCCGAGAAAGTCAACGAGAAATATGCATGCTAAGTCAGATAAGTTTCGTGTATCTGAGTCTGTAGTGTGGGCACCTATAAGATCATCATCGAACAAGGGCGACCTAGGTGATGGAGTTGAGGCGTCCAAAAACCAAGACCCCGATTCAGCAGGCGGAACAGATTCTCAGATCAACTCAAAATTTAAGAGGGCCGAAATGGAGAGATATGCCCCTAAATTTGTAGCCAAAGATACATCTCAACAGGGAAATTTACAAAAAATTCCATATGTCAATACGCCTGCTGAAACAACTAGCAAGGAGTTTGGACACAACAAGAGTAATTCTTCTAATGATGATGCACAATTCCCAACTCTCTTGAAATCAGAGGTTGCTGCAGAGCTCATAAGCCAGGATACCATCCGAACCAGCAAACATGGCAGGGCCCACACGTCTTGGCGCCAACGTTCTCCTCAGGAAGGATCTTTAGATTCCTTGAAAACAGTTTCAAATCCTTCTCATGACGAATTGCCCCAAAAGACTGGGATCTCTCCCAGCAGGAGTGCATCTCATTTGGGCAATGAGTGGAATGATTCTAATAATACAGTCTCTCTGCCACCAAAAGAGCCAATTACTCCTGTGAACAATGACCACGAGGTGGTAAACAGAAGTAAGCGCCAATCACAAAGGATGTATAAGTCTGTAGAGGCAAATTCTGCTGAGACGGATGCAAAGTTCACTCAAAGTGGGGCTGCTGATAAACTGAAGGTGCACAATTCATCCGTGGGTTCAGATGCTTTGGATGGAAAGAGTTTGCTTAGAAACGAAAAGTCAACTCAAGTTGAGCGCACACGATCCCACTGGAAGCCCAAAACAAACCAGCCATCAATGTCTCCTAGTCAGCATCAGGTTAACTCTGCTGGAGATGCATCTCAGAGTTCCGTTGCTGTTAAGGAACCTTTGGTGCATGATGGATGTGATATTAATGTAAATGATGCTGCAAGTGAACATACTAGGCAACAGGGAAAGCTCTCTCACAAGGCTGGAAATTTTCACCAGTATGAAGTGAGGAAAGAGAAAAATCCGATGTCGGTGTCCCAAGAAGATCACAGTAATTTGTCAGGTGAAGATCCCTCTATATTGTCTGGACATGATCAGTGGAAAGACGATCCTCGATATGCGCACCCTGCTAGAGGTATGCACCGCCAAGGACAACACAAAGTGCAATTTAGGAAAGGACATGAATCTGCTTATGGTGGACGTTATAGTAGAGGTCAGGAAGCTAATTATGGTGGACGGAATTCTGGCCAAGATGGTTATCAGAACTTACCTGCTAGTGTGGACCGGCAACGGCACGGTTCACATTATGAATACCAAAAAATTGAACCACAGGGCAAGTCTATTGGGCATTGTCAACGGAATGACCAGATGGGAGATAATATGGACTATGGAAATCCACGAGCAGCAGGTCCAAGATACAGAGAGCGACATTTTGATCCTAGGCCCGGAGGCCACTGTTATGCCCGTAGTGGTGGTACTTATGCTCAGGGTGGCGAGGGACAATAGTAGGAGGTGCATAGTTAGTATCATGAGACCGTTCCTCCTCAGGTTGGATACTTTTCTTGCAGGTAATCTCTCCACAGTTACTGCTACAGTTCCATGGACCATCTGATCAAATGTGCTTGTAACATGTAAGTTGGAGTGCAGGGACATGTCTGGAGCACAACAAAAGTTTGCTTGGATATGAGAACAAGCAGGGATCCTCAGATGAGTGTTTTTCATGTTGCTGTGCGGCGTCCTTATTCCTGAATGTGTTGATTAAAATTATAGTTTCTGCTTATGGTTGGTTTTCTTATGAACCTCTACATTTCATTAAGATGCCAACATGTTTGTGGTAACTTCAAAGAGACGAGAAGATTGGACAAATTCTCTTCTAATTTCTAATTTAATCTAATATCCAGCCTTGAGAAAAAAAACAGTTTTTCTTTTGCAAATTATGGCGTACTTTAGGTTTCATTGAGTTGTGCACATAGACGGCTTTCAGTTGTCATACATGACTGGATG
Organism: Ottelia alismoides; assembly: GCA_037367405.1. Lineage (NCBI taxonomy): Eukaryota > Viridiplantae > Streptophyta > Magnoliopsida > Alismatales > Hydrocharitaceae > Ottelia > Ottelia alismoides. Next base: position 764,594 of record JAZKJV010005280.1, read on the forward strand.
CGGAGCTTGTAAATGGCTGAAGTTTATCAATGGTAGCAAGTATACTTTTGTAACAAAATACACATGTTGCACTTATTTATGTTAGGAATTGCTTTGTAAAGCCATTGAATGCAATTTTGTGGATATAGTTTGATTGTTTGCTGTTTATCATTTCGTGGCGCAGCAACTTCAGTAACAGTTTCGTGGTAGTCATCACAAAGTGGTGATGGATGTCTGGTGAGAGTCCGGAGATCTCTCTCGTTTCAATAAAAGATCATTGGCATTTTCCCTGCCTGTGTGTTTCAGGGTCGCGACAAGAAGAGGCTTTCCGCTGGAAAACCGACCATCAATAGATCTGACTGGGAAGCGCAGCATACACCTAGCTGCAGGCCTGCCGAAATCTGCTTGTGCAGGCGTTATACCAGAAAACAAGATTGCTGAGCGTTCCATTCTGCTCAACATTCTCAAGGTCTCTCTCGCGAATGACATCTTGTGCTCTATTCTTAAATAAAGGGAGTTCCTCAAAACTAATACTAAATTTATTTTTAATCAAGAAAAGCTCTTGTAGGAGTCATATTGCAATATTTAAATCTTTGGGTTCCTTTCAAGGAGGGAGGAAAAGTGTTTGTTGGAAGTTGTCCAAGAAATGGCGTAGTTGTTGTACATGAGGTGGCTCTATCTTCATTGGAAGTAGAGAACAGTGAAAGAAATATCCAAAGGATGAGGGAAGGTTGAATCCTATAATGGATTTCCATATCGTGGTTTTCCCCATAAGGAACTCCACATCATTTTATCTTTTATTTGCATACAAATACACAATTAAATCCTATATTTTCCACTACCCTCTCTTATTTGGTACCAAAGCATGTCAAGCTGCAAGGCGAAACAACCTGCCTTTCAATGGCACACTCGAGGAACATCTCTATCTCAGTTGCCCCTGACTTCTCCATCTCGAAGTCACCAGACGAATCAAATGGATATATGCCTTTCACCTAATCATAGCTTGCCAATGGAAAAGAAAAGTTTGACGAGCAGCATATAAAAAAGAGAAAAATATTACTCTAAGAACATTCTTATTGTACTCTCTCAACAGGAGAGTATAGCCAACAATGCAGAAGATACGAAAAGCAGTCGTAATAACCTACAAAACGCTTTAAGAAGGTGATTCAATTTAAGATATCTGTACTTACGGGTATAAACAAACCATCGAACCTGAGTGAATCTATCCAGGTTCAGTTCATTTAGCATTTTTAGAGATTCGGTTCGATGAGATGAAAATAGTGTTCATGTTTGGTTTGGCTCGATCTTGATTCGTGAAGGTTAAGGTCTGATTAGCAGTGAAACTCTTTGGGATATGCTCTTAGTTCTTGTCGCAACGTGTCGAGGAATCGAAAGGGGAGGTGAAGTGTTGGGATGTGGTGTATCTACGTGGGAGGAGACTTGGGGAAGAGTATCAACCTAGAGAGAATGTGTGGAGCTGAGCTAAGCTGGGGTTTGGGAGATGGAGTGCATGGAGAGGAATGAGTGGCATAGTTCAAATTCTAAATTCTCGGATGATAGGAGGCCACAAAAGACACATGTAAGTTTCCTATTCCTAATTCGCAGATGATGTGAGGTGGGAGGGACGGAGGCACAACAACATATTACCCCAATTTTTAAATTTTTAATACTACAAAATAAAAAGAATTTGAGAAGTTAAGAAGTGCATGTGCCCCCCTACTCAACATGGGTCCGCCCAAGGTATACATGAACTAAAATCATGATATATTGTATCTTATAAACCCACCATATATACATGAATTTATTTATTAGTAGTTGGGTTTTTATTGTGTAATTATAGGGATATTCATATATGTTTTGTACATTTTTATTTTATTTCATATATTTTATTTTATTATTTTATTCTTCTATTTTATATATTTATAAATTATTTCTAAGTTTGTAAATATATTTTTATTTTATTTTTATGATATTAATTGTACACTTGAATAAATAAGAATGTATAATCTATAAGTATATTGATAGGTATTTTATCTATGTTTTATATACATTTTATTTATTTAATTCATTTTCTTTTGTTTTATTTTATCTTTGTATTTTTGATATAATACAAATAATATTTTCAATATTATAAAATATAAATTAATAAAGAGTAAAAGAACAAGTTTCCTTTTATTATATACATGTATAACGATATGTATTTTGTCTATGTTTTCACATAGACTTATTTTATTTTGTAGTTTCTTTTAGGTTTTATTTTGATTTCATGTACATATGACATAAATAATAATCACAAAATTACGAATATAACTTTGTAAAAATAATAAAGGATGAATAAATTGAATATTTTAATAGGGTATAATGTACAAAGAGGGCCTAAAACCTAACTTTCAACCAGTAATTCCAAAAAATATGAAACCACCTCCATTAAATAGCTTATGAAAAGTTATATACAATTAGAGGTGATTTTTATATGTTTTGAGTTTTTATTTGAAAGCTATGGATCTGTGAAGTTGAGTTTTTGGTTTTTTATTTTGTGTATAAAATGAACATTGTATGTTATTTTTGTACAAACTCAATTTTGCATTTTTATTCGCATTATTCTCTACAACGTTAATATTCAAAGATTATTTATTTTTTGAATACATAATAACGAATAAAATTGGTGTCAAAAATGAATAAATAATGAATAAATAAATGGTATTTTTATTGTATTTTTGGCCCTTATCTCCCCCTACTTTATTCCTTGTCGACCAACTCAATTCTTGATTTGGTCTCGGATTTAGGGTCATAAAATATCTTTGATATTTTATTCCTTTTCTTTCCTTCTCTTTATTCTATAATTTTAGCATTGAAAACCATGTTATTTACATAATAAATGCAATAAATCATGTATGCTATTCTGTACAAATTATTGCTATTTACATGCATTATCTAGGGTTTTCAAGTCTAAAATGATAGAATAAAGGTAATGAAATGGAGATTCATTACAGGGAGGACACACCTGTCTTCAAACATGTGATATTTAATAAAGATCTCTAGTCTGACAAAGAGATTTCAATCTTTCCTCTAAAGACTGATTCCCAAGCAACTTCTTGATGCATGTCCTCTGCATAGGAATGGAGATTCAGAAGTGTTAGAATATTCAAGTCAAAGGGTTGACTTGATGAGATAGAGCTAAACTAAAACCTAAATCGTGTCTGTCACGATCATGTACACATCCTTTGACCTGAGAAAGATATGTATCTATATGGTTGAGTATGCAGGTTTGACAAACCAATAAATTGGTGACCTAGCCAAGGTCTATATACCCATGCGTTGGTATACACATGAAGTCATATGATATGCATGATCTCTCGAAGGAATCATACATATTCATACTTGATGACTTGGGAGACAGAGCTCATTCATGAGATGATTTGGAGCCAAATGATTTACATGCATGGTCGTTTTATTTATGAAATAATACATGAAATTCGAGATACTAATATACGCTTTTGGAAAATATATGATTAATATTGTCACCAAATCAATGAATGAGAAAGCTATTGACATATTCCAAAAAGACAGTTAAACCCTAGTTTGAATTTCAGATTTATCAAAGTCTTCTAGTGTCAAGGATGGATGATTATTTGGAATACTCAAGGTTACTTTTGTTGTTATAATGGATCATCTACCACGACACTTACATATTGAAGAAATGATGAAATAAGATCAATTTTAGTGTCTCCATTTAGGTAGATGACTTGTGATTTAATTGGATAAAATTACAATCATTTGAATTCAATTTTCAATTCCAATTACGATTCCAAATTTCATGTTCAAATATTGTAAATAGAAATGGTCATATAAATGTAAATATATAAGCTCCTTGAGCTCATTTCTTAGCTTAAAATGGTTTTGACTACGATTAGAAATGGTCAAGGAAGCTCCATCCAACTCACCGACACTTTGTCCAACTTACGGAGATTGTGATGTGTTTCGTTGAGCTCACCGAGAATGTAAAGTGTTACAACTCATGCTCAACATTCGTAGGTGATGGATTTTTCTAAAAATGGTATAAACCCTGAAATAGATATTCATCCATATTTCAAGTCATTATACATGGATAGTACGATCTTATGACATTATCTCCAAGTATCTGCATTTGTACTTCATGAGTCCTAGTTGGATTAGGACTCATACACATTGATGTCAACATTATAATAATAGTTATTATTGCATAAGGGCAACTTTATGAATAAGATTCAAATATATATCTCATTAATTAATGTGAATAATGACTCACAATAGTTAGTATTTATATGGATATGATTCACAAAAATACTTACGTAAATATGATTTACATAATATATTCTAAGGCATGAAATTACGTGAATTTGATTCACATTAAATTTGTAGATGTAAATTGGATCTACATTTACTTTGGGGCCTATGAATATTATTCATTAGCCTTGAGGATTATTTTCATAATTTATTCAATTTTGATAATATTACCAAATTAATTAATAGATAAAAAAGGTAATAACTTTAACTAGTTTTAGTTAAGCTAAGTTGTTGTTTATTTATTATAAATTAGTTAATATTAATTGAAGATAATAAGGAGATAATTCTTATTGAATTAGGACTTGCTCTAAGCCCTTAATTTCAAATCTGTGAGATTACAACACACATATTGGACATGTGGTGTAAGTATAAAAGGAGGGCAATGCCCTCTCTTCTGCAACACAGTTGTGGAGATAAATGGTCCTTAGAAATTTCATGCCACTTGAGATATAGAGGAGTCTTGAGAGTATCCATCTCTCATACTCTTCTTTTTGTTTCTCTAGTCAATGTTCGGGTTCGTGTGAAGTAACACGATTCATCTCAGTGCTTAGGAGAACACCTTATGTAGATCGGACTTGATTCGGGAGGTTTTTTACTTTAGAGACTCATACTTCAAAAGGTAATCTTGATTTTTTTTCTTTATATTCATGAAGAATATCAGAAATCTTTTGGAAATTGTTTCCTTAGAATTTATATTATGTAAATGCGTAAATTGTTGTCCTACATTATATAGTTCATACAATGAACTAAGATTGTTTTGACAAAATGTTTGCTAAATATTCCGCATTTCCGTGATGCATAGTAAATAATTTTTATTTATTTCCTTCGGATACGTTATTAATTGATTCATCAAATGATTTCTCTCGCAAGGTCATAGAAGAAAAAGAAAGCATATGGTAAGTCACGGTAACAACACATTGCAGTTGAAAGTTAGAATAGTCAATAGAAAATTGTCTTACCTCCATATTGTTGAAATTTAGTAAAGATAAATTTCCTATTTTTGTAGCTTCACTTATGGGTAGGTATTCAATCGGTTTGGGTGGATCTGAGCTATTTGATTTTGGTCGAAAAAATGACACCCATCATCCAACCAAATTAGATTGGACTGAGATGTTTGGGTGATCGGTTTCGATCGATTTGGTTGGATGAAAACGAAATTACCCATGTGAAAAGTCTTGCTAGTTGAAGATCAAGTACTTATAGGTCCATTGATGTAGAAGTAAGTGTGTATCAAGCCCGATAGAGAAGAAGAAGGTTGGAGGAATTAAGGTCGACATGGATGAAGAACGTTGATATATATATATATATATGTTCAGATTGATATGGAGTTGTTCAGTTAACACTAATGGATTTTCAAGAATAGTTTATGCTATATGAAGTGGATTGGGATTGGAGCATAATTGTGTGGTAATAAGGTAGGCTCTTAGTTGTTTGTAGTATGTATTGATCAAATTAAGAATCATAGAGAAAAATACATTGAGTATAACATATATTAACTATCAAAACAATGTAATGAGAAACGGTTGGTTAACAAGTTGATAGACACACACACATATATGAGTTTAGAATTCTTAACATTATATATTAAGTATATATCATCTGGGTTGGGTGGTATTAAACTTTAGGTCATTCAAAGAAATAGTTTGATTTTTTTGAATGCGAGGGTGGAAGACATTAGACCCATCAACCGACCCAATACATTGAAGGAATATGATTTGAATCTAATCCGATCAAAATCTAAATGAACCAAATCATTCTGACCTATTTAAATGATTTGGTTGAGTTCTTTCGAAGTCGCAATTATCTCAAGAAGGACGAGAGTCCTCATAGAAATTAATGCGACGGATATGATATTTATTTGGAAATGATCTGGAGGGCTTTAATTAAGCATTCCTTTTTTGACAATGTGATTGCTCGGAACAATCTCTCCTTTATCTTCGCCTCCGCTTTGACCAAATGAACACACCACGCAACACAAAAGAACCCATACAAATAAAATAATACACACACACACACGCAGACAGAAGAGAAACAGAGCTGGGCGGATTCCATCTCCCACTTCTAGGGTTGCTCGATCGCTGCCAAAGGGTGGAAGGGGGTAAAGATCTGAACTTGCGAGTTGGGTCGCTCTCGGATTCGCGAAAAAGTAGGTGATTGATAATAGGCGCGGGGGGATGAAGTCATCTCTGAAGAAGCTGAAGGGGCTCGCCACGCTCCACAAGGGCGAGGGGAAGGAGAGGAAGCGGAGCGCCCAACACCACCATGCGGCGCAGCTTGAGGAGGTCGACCAGGCTTCTAAGGTGCCCTTTGTCTCTATCCACCCCTCCCCTCGCGACTATTCCAGTGCTTGCCTAGCCGTTTTATTGAAAAATGTGCTCGTGTTTAATCACAAAGAAGCGTGAAATCTTTTATTGGGTGGTTTGGGTTGTTTTAAGCTGGGTGCTGTTCCCTGTACTCATTTTTGGAATAGAGTGCACTTCTTGTGGATTTATATTTGTGGTTTGGTGTAATGCTCAATTGGCACTCTAACTACCTCGTCACCACATGTTGCTAAGGTAAAAATAGCTAAATGATCGAGCATCACGAAGGAGAGAATGCTTCTACAAGCGGCTTGGTATCATGTTCAAAGCCGTATAGAGATGCGAATTGCGGAAGACCTTGATCGCCAGTAATGGTTTGTCTCTAGGGCATGCACTGATATAGAAAGAGGCCTGGTGGTAGAGAGAAGAAGTAACATAGAATCTTTCAGTAGAAACAAAATGCGTAGAGCTATTTCTTGAGATTGAACAGACCATTTTAATTTTTGATAAGATAAACATGAATAATAAAGAACACAAGTAGTTAAGTGACGAAGGAAGTTTGGGAGCATTATTTGATAAGCTTGGTTCTTAACGAGATTAGGAAGATAATTTCAAAGTAACAAAAGAAAAGTAACTACATAGTATGCCCATGCAGAAGTGAATTAATCATGAAGATAAAAATCTGCTCGCAACATTTGGAGATATTAAAAAAAGCAGTGAAGTTACCATTGACGATTTTTTTAATCAAGAATGTTGTCGTTGAGGCCATTTTTGGAAAGTGACAAACTCGATATTAGAAGTTTACTTGAAATGTGTATGCTTTCGACAGATACAAAAGAATTAAATAAATGTGGATGCACAAACAATGGAATCTGGATATACCATACAACCGAAAAGGTTTCCTTTGGATGTCCTGGAGATGGAAGACGAAAATAGCGCTTAATTCATATTATTCTTTACCATTTGTGAGATCAAGAAAATGCTGGAGGAAAGGAGGGAGTACAATGCTGCCATCTCACAATACGAAGAAGATGTACACATAAAAAACAGATTTCAGCAAATTGTTGGATTTTACTAGGTTTTATCGAAGAAGATAGACAAACGGAGGATGGGCACACGTCTAAACAATAAAAAATGTCCATTTTGCTTTCGTGTTTGTCAGCTCCACAACCAAAAAGATATATATGAGAGATACGACTGGAGCTATGAAAAACATTCATATAGTTTTTAGTAATTTTGATGAAGCTTAAGATATTGTTATGAGGGATGTTTTATGGAGAATTAAAAATAGAGAAGCCTTCTCCCACTATAAGTAGGGTCGGCTATATAGATTCTTGCTCAAATCCATGTTGATAGATTCAACTATTTTTTACGCTGGCTGTCGACTACCTAACGCAACCTCCATCAGAGGGGATTTGAACCCTGATCTTTTGGATGGTAGGCACACTGCACTACCATTGGGCCATTTAAGTGGGTGTATGCTTATGGAGAATTATGGAGAAAGAAATTGTGCCACATATAAACTCTTCAAGATAAATGTTAGTTCATGTTGCAAATGAATTCATGCTGTTTGCATCTAAAGTGCCACCCCTTTATTTTCTTAAAAGGATAAAATTATCATCTTAGTTTCCATGTTACATCCTTTGCACATACTACATCATATATTTCCAAATGCATTTGCCAATATCTGTGCTTTCTTTTTAAACTATTTATTTTTGAAGCCAAAGAATGGCTATCTACCACGGGTTGTCATCCAAATATCAGTAAATTATACTAATACAAGCTTATACTGCACATAAATTAACCTCGTCCATCGCAAGTAGTCAACCATCTCGAGTGCAACTTTTTAGCACAATGGTCAAGTCCTCCGCATAGCACCTCTCTGTTTTGAACACCGTCTTATTTCCTTGCAGCCCCAAAGTTCCTATAGGAACTTTAGGAAGTGACCAATATTGTCTCCTTCTGTATGCCTTATTTGCTCCATCTGTTATGGCCAACATGAATCTCCAACAACCATCAAAACTAGAAAAATCCAACCAATTGATTTTAGATGCACATATACTTCACGACCATCACGATGGAGTTCGCAGGATGCATCTGTCCTTCTACACTGCCTACTTCTATATGCATTTTCACCAACCTCTTTCTCCGCAATTTCTGAGCGTGTATCTTTTCCTTCGACAACATCTCGTCCCCCATATCTTTCTGATGAAGTCGTTGTCTACCATATCAATTTCATAATTGATGCAAACGAGATTCGGCGCGTCGACGATAAATAAAATAATTTGGGCGGTGGAATATCGGTGGAGAAAAGGAGAGGTTGAGAAGAAGAAAACTCGTCGGAAACGAGGGGTTGAAGAAGAAGAACCGTGAAGACCACGTGGGGAAGGAGAAGGAGAGGAGATAGAGAGGGAGATAAAATCTCAATTTTAATTATCACTTGACTGTCCCTTACAATAGGCTACCAACCTCTTTATATAGTAGAGGTGGAATTACAAAAATAGAAGCAAATCAAATCCCACTCGATCCTAATTGATTTGAATTAAAATTCAAATCGACCTCTATCCTAATTTGACTCTAATTCAAATTCGAAAATCAAATCTAAACTAACTAATTAATTTTGAGATCACACACGATCCCTTTACTTAAATAAAATTACGACAACTTAAAAAAACGTAAATAAAAAATAACGACTAGAATTAATTAAACATTTGGCCCTATAATTTGGGTCCACGCTGCATCAGCTCTCCGTCGCTTTAAAAAATTCGTCTCCCGACGAATTGCTTGATGTAGGTGCGTCGTTGGAGAGGTCGTCTTGGAAATTGTAGTCTCTTCACTTAAAAGAACTCCATAGTTTAATTTATCTTCCACTGGGCTCTTTTGATGAATACCTTTTGGAGGAGGGATCCCCTTGTAAATCTTCCAAGTTAATATTTTATCCCTTATTTTCAGGGATGCCCCTGCCGAAAACAACTTGGTTAGGGTTCTGTGCACCTTTGATACGGGGCGGCGGGCCATGGCGGCGATGGAGAGTTCAGGGCGGGGCGCGCGCCCCCGAGTTTGATCGTGCTGACGGTTTGCTGGAGCACGACACTTCGTGTGGTGGTGGCGGTGGCTATACTCGCACGGAGGTAGCGGCAGTTGGAAGGTGGTGGCAGCGGTGACTGAGTGGTGCGGCAACAACCGGGGTGGGGGGAAGGTCACGACGCGGCGGGAAAGAGAGGGATCGGGGAAGGGGTAGGCGGGCGCGGTGGCAAGGAAGAGTTGCCTGCAGGAGGGGCTGTACATGGAAGGAGCAGTGGCGCTAGGAGGCGGAGGTGCGGCGAGGGTTGGGGGATTTTGTGAGTCTGAAAATACCTGAACAGCGCTCGGATTGCCCCTTTTTCCTCCCGAAATGGCCTGGACAGGAGTCGTTTCGACATTTTTCTCCTCCGAAATGGCCTGGACAGCGGCCTGTTTGTCGTTGACGGCGAGATTTTCCTCATCAAAGTTCTGGACAGCAGCCGGTTCGTCTTCCACAGCGATGATTTCTTCGTCAAAACTCGTGACGACGGCTTCGGGGACTGGAGGCTTCGATTGGGCGTCACGGTAGGCCTCAAAGTTAGCCATTAGGTCTCGAAACATGGATTGGAAGTTGGTTTGCAAATCACGTATCATGTGCTCCGTCTCCTTGAAGGAGGCGTCGATGGTGGAGATGGCTCGTCGTGTTTGTTCGGATGAACGATGATGCCGATGCGAGCGCCTGGACGGATCGTTAGGTCGTGAGGACGACCTAGATGCCATGCTCTGATACCAAATGATGCAAACGAGATTCGGCGCGTCGACGATAAATAAAATAATTTGGGCGGTGGAATATCGGTGGAGAAAGGAGAGGTTGAGAAGAAGAAAACTCGTCGGAAACGAGGGGTTGAAGGAGAAGAACCGTGAAGACCACGTGGGGAAGGAGAAGGAGAGGAGATAGAGAGGGAGATAAAATCTCAATTTTAATTATCACTTGACTGTCCCTTACAATAGGCTACCAACCTCTTTATATAGTAGAGGTGGAATTACAAAAATAGAAGCAAATCAAATCCCACTCGATCCTAATTGATTTGAATTAAAATTCAAATCGACCTCTATCCTAATTTGACTCTAATTCAAATTCGAAAATCAAATCTAAACTAACTAATTAATTTTGAGATCACACACGATCCCTTTACTTAAATAAAATTACGACAACTTAAAAAAACGTAAATAAAAAATAACGGCTAGAATTAATTAAACATTTGGCCCTATAATTTGGGTCCACGCTGCATCAGCTAATTGATGCAAACGGCTTCCGGCGTCGACGATAAAAATTAAACTAATTGTGAGGTGGAATTTCGGTGGAGAAAGAGAGGGGTTGGGAAAAGAATACTCGTCGGGAATACGAGGGATTTTTGGGGAAGAACGTGAAGATCACGAGGAGAGAGAGAGACAAGAGAGGAGGGAGAGATAAATCTCAAATTTTCATTAATCATTCACCGTTCAAAAACAAGGACCTACCCTCTCTTTATATAGGAGAGAGGGTGTACAAAAATAGTAAACTTAATTAAATTGACAACCAACTTATTTAATTGGACTCTAACAAATCCTAATTGACCTCTAATTACCTTAATTAGACTCTAATTAATTAATTGACCAACAATTATAATTAAAATCTACGAAATCAACGTTGAGATCACAGGCGATCTCAATTATTCAATTAGACCAATACGACCACTAAAAACGTAAATAAAATTGATAATTATTTGATTAAATAAATGTGACCCCATAATTTGGGGTCACGCTGCATCAACTCTCCACCGCTTTAAAAAATTCGGCTCCTGACGAATTGCGTGATGTAGGTGGATAGTTGGAGAAATCATCCTTGAATTGAGCTTCAATTCCTCCCAATGCGACCATTTTCTGCGTTACGTTTGTAGTTTTTTCCAATTGGGGGGCATCTCTGCAATTTTCGTACCCCTTCAATTTTCTTTATATTCTTATGGCCTTGGACCTTTCTGTAAATAGGGAATTTAGGAATTTTGTTTTTGCAATTTTTCCACATCTCTTTCCAATCCCACGTTCTGTGGGACTCGGGATTCCCCATCTTCGGAGTGCCCGTTAGGGTAGGCGCGGGTTCCTCGAATATTTGTAGCAGCCTGCGGCGGCGGGGCTTGCCCAGGGTTCCGCGCTGGAGGCACGGCACCGTGGTGCGGCGTGACATGGGATGCTTCCGCACCACTGTGGCTCGCGACAGCGAGGAGCGGTGCATACGGCGACGAGGGAGGGGATGCTGAGGTGCGGGGATTCGCGCTGGTGTGGGGGAACGCAAAGGGAGGGCGTGGTGGTTATGGCGGTGCGGATGGGAGGCGAGGGCGATGACCCGTGCGAGGGGAGGAGATTGGGTGGCTGGCGGAGGGGCGGGGCTATGGGTACTGGCGGGTCGAGCCGGGGCGCCGCCCTGTTGGGGGAAGGCGCGGGTTCCGTTGCGGTTGGAGAGGACCGGCGCGACGGCCTGGCGAATAGAGGGGCGAGGGAAAGGGAAGTCGTGAACCCAGGGGGAGGGACGTGAGGGAGAGGGAGGCTCCTGGGATCCGTGAGGAAGCAGGAGGAGGCGGGGGATCCTGGGGAGATGGCGGCTGTGCGGGGATAGGGGACTGGCGAGGGGGGGCGCGGGGTTGATTGGGACTTGGTTCAGGTCGGTTAGGGGCAAGTCGACGGTTGCGAGGGCTGGGGAGGGTGGAGGCGTTACCTGGGGGGTTTGGAAGGGCGCCGGGGTGGTTGACGGGGGCAGCGGGGTCGCTTCCGGCGACGGATTTGGTGCTGGGACGTGCTGGACAGCCACCGTTTCGTCGTCTTTTCCTTCTAACACGGTCTGGACAGCAGCGGTTTCTTCGTGGACAGCGAGCACATCATCGTGGTTGACGTTTTTTCCATCCACAACGATCTGGACAGCAACCGTTTGGTCTTCTTCCGCGACGTTTTCTTCGTCAAAATTCGCGGTAGCGGCTTCAACGGATGGCGGCTTTGATTGGGCGTCGCGGTAGGCCTCCAAGTAGGCCATTAGGTTCCGAGACATGGATTGGAGGTTGGCCTGCAAATCACGAATCATGTCCCCCGTCTCTTTGAAGGTGGCGTCGATGGTGGAGATGGCTCGTCGCGTTTGCTCGGATGAACGATGGTGTCGGTGCGGGCGCCGGGACGGATCGTTAGATCGTGAGGACGATCTAAAGGCCATGCTCTGATACCAATTGATGCAAACGGCTTCCGGCGTCGACGATAAAAATTAAACTAATTGTGAGGTGGAATTTCGGTGGAGAAAGAGAGGGGTTGGGAAAAGAATACTCGTCGGGAATACGAGGGATTTTTGGGGAAGAACGTGAAGATCACGAGGAGAGAGAGAGAGACAAGAGAGGAGGGAGAGATAAATCTCAAATTTTCATTAATCATTCACCGTTCAAAAACAAGGACCTACCCTCTCTTTATATAGGAGAGAGGGTGTACAAAAATAGTAAACTTAATTAAATTGACAACCAACTTATTTAATTGGACTCTAACAAATCCTAATTGACCTCTAATTACCTTAATTAGACTCTAATTAATTAATTGACCAACAATTATAATTAAAATCTACGAAATCAACGTTGAGATCACAGGCGATCTCAATTATTCAATTAGACCAATACGACCACTAAAAACGTAAATAAAATTGATAATTATTTGATTAAATAAATGTGGCCCCATAATTTGGGGTCACGCTGCATCAATAATTCAGCATGAAATCTAGCTTCGTGTGATGTAAGTGGTTCCTTAAGTGATCGTACGCCACCTTAACTGTGAACTTGTCCGTCCTTCACTCTGCAGTATCCTTCTCACGCGGTATAACTACTTTCTCTGCCAGTATTAGCAAGCAGAAAACCTCCTGCATTCTTTTCTCAGAAAGCGTTGTTGCCAAATTTGTCAGGCACACCTCATCTCCCTTTGTTCTTCCACTCCAATATTATGCCACTGAAGCTTGCCATCAGAAGCTTAGGGGGTATCCCAGAACATCCTTCCCTGACCAGTCTTCCTACTATAATCCCAGCCATCTCAAAGTTTCTGCAGAAGGCATCCCTCTGCTTGCAGTAATTCTCCCTTCTGTCCCCACAATAAATAAATAAATAAAAGGGTTCTCAGCATCCCAACATTTCCCACCAAGACCCACACACCTCTTATAACAACTCAAGCACCCTATCACACAAATCATCAGTCTCCTGCAAGCTTCATGCTCCTCTTGGTCAGTAGAGTTCCATCGAAAGCTTCAGCCTCCTTAAACTATGGTCTTCTTCCCCTGTAGATATACAAGCCTCCTTCCACTTCTCAAAGAAAATACAATTCTCCTTTCCACCCTTTCCAACACTGATTCCCATTTAACAATTGTATTGGATGGAAGCATTCCCAAATACCATATCATGCACACTGGACCGGGTGCTGCTTCACATCTTGCAACCTCATCCTCATCCATGCTGGACGGTCTGATTGTTATAATAGGACCTGAAACCTTCCCAAAAAATCCAAGTGAGCTATGGTTCGATGCACTTTAGTAGTATACTATTGGTGAAGAGGACCGTGTGGTCACATGCTGCAAGATGGGAAGCTGCATTATTCTACTCCCCTCTACCTAGAAACCAGATAGCAGTCCACTCACACAATCCTGGAGGCTGGAAAGTTTCTATTCTAACAAATATGTTTCATACATCCTGCTCTATTCTCTCAAAACAGAAAGCACTCCACAACATTTTTTAAAGAACTATTACTATATAATTAGTAACGTTTTATGTTCTTCTCAACATTTATAATTACTAACTTGTTAGATACATTAGCTGTAATACATACATCTCATCTGTTTGAACTAGAGCATATACACAAACTACTTGTACCGCCATCCACATCCAATATGTAATCTAATATGTTCTTAAATATATTGTAGTACTTTTCATATCTGTAGATGGCTCTATATATTGCATTCATATTTAGAAATAGGTAAGATATGGCAACCTCTATATTTCATGACATTGACAATGCAGTTTCTAGTCAGATATTAGTATTTCCAAATCCGTACTTTTATGCGAACTTTATTCCTACCAATTCTATTTGCTTAGAACATAATCCCACCTTTTATCTATTTCCTAATGGTTACTCAAAGACACTAATCTTATAAGTTGGGTTTTGATTATTTTTTGATTCATCCAAGAGACTATCTCCAAAGTACAACTAACAATAGGTTTTATAGAAACATTATTGGTAGAAGACGGTGAAAATCATGAGTTCAATTTGTATTTATGCTAGGCTTTAGGTCCATAGCATATCTATTATCTATATATATCTGTTGGGAGAAAAAAATTGCATACCATAGAAGAGACCGTAGGGCTCTCTTACATAGAAGAAAAGCCTTGTGTTAATTACATGAAAGGTACATAAAGAAAATAGAAACGAGAAATAAATAATAAGAGATACAAATATCTCAACACTCTCCCTCAAGCTGGAGCATATATGTCTATCATGCTCAGCTTGGAACAACATCTTTGAAAAGAACCTCTAGCAAGGGCTTTGGTGAAATTATTAGCTGTTTGATCTCTAGTAGAACCATGGAAGGTGGATATGAGATCCTTTTGGATCACGTCTCTGGTATAATGGCAATCCACCTCTATATGCTTGGTCCGTTCATGAAATGCAGGATTATTGGCAATAAATAGAGCTGCTTGATTGTCACATAAAACCTACATGGAAAGAGGAACCTCAACATCAAGATCAGTCAAAACCGATATAAGCCACAACCTCTCTATACTCCCCTGTGCCATGATCATGTACTCAGATTCTGCACTGGATCCAACAACCAATGTCTGCTTCTTGCTTTTCCATGACATGAGAGAACTCCCAACAAAAATAGCAAAGTCAGAAGCAGACTTCCTGTCTCTAGGGCATCCTGCATAATATGCATATGCACAAGATGCCACCTCAAGAGATGTACCTCTGCTGAATATAAGACCGGTACCATGTGAAGTCTTCAAATATCTCGAAATTATATAGGCAACATCCATATGAACCTTCCTGAACTGCACCATGAACTGGCTCACATTGCTCACAACAAGTGATATTCTGGCCTGGTGATGGTAACATATATGAGCTTCCTAACAAGCTCCATGTATCTCTTCTTATCTACCTACTCAATGTCATCATCATATAATCTCATTCTCGAATCCATAGGAGTAGTAGCATGCTTGAATCCTGTCATACTTGTCTCTAGTAGAAGATTAGTCACAAACTTCCTCCTGGTCATCACAAGACCACGCTGTTTCGTGGCGAACTCTAATCCAAGGAAGTATCAAAGACTACCAAGTTTCTTAGTCATAAAATGCTGACCTAAGAACTCCTTGGCAACGTGAATGCTCTGCTCATCATCACCCGTGACAATAATATCATCAACATAGACAAGAATAATAGCAATTCCTCTCTGTCCTTTGAACAAAAAGTGAGTGATCCGCAGTGGACCGTACAAGCCCCTAGTGTTCTATCAACTCTGAAAGCGTTTGGTACCAAGCTCTCGGATTCTGCTTCAGACTGTAAATTGCCTTGTGGAGCCTACACAACTTCTGAGACTCCCCCTCAGCTGCAAACCTTGGTGGCTGCTGCATGTATACCTCCTCCAGTAGATCGTCATATAGAAATGCATTCTTCACATCAAGTTGGTAAAGGGACCAGTCCCGTGAAACATCAATTGATAGAAGAATACGCAGAGTTAAATGTCTGGCCACAGGAGAGAAGGTATCCTGACAGTCCACCTCATAAGTCTGGGTGAATCCACGTGCTATTAGCCTTGCCTTATAGCGATCCACATTGCCATCTGCTCGTTACTTCACCATAAAGATCCATTTGCACCCCATAACAGAAGCATCTGAAGCAGCAGAAACAACACTCTAGGTACCACGAGACTGCAAAACAACCACCTCCTCTTCCATGGCAAGTCGCCAACTACTATCCTGTATGGCCTCCTGTTATGTTCGCATGATAGTAACAATAGAGAGTCCCACAACAACACTCCTGTACTCCTCTGAAAGATGGTCCAAGGAAACATGTGCAACTAGAGGATAAGTGGTATAGTTACGACCCTGCTTCCTCAAGGCAATAGATATATCCAGGTCATCAGCCTCTTCGTTCTCTAGTATCAGCTCCTCCTGTATAATATCCCGTGGAACATGCAAATTACCATTGCCATCAGTAGAAACAATGCGTTCATTACATACCTGAGTCGTGTTGGATGACGGGGGAGACACATGGGCAAATGGACGAGTAGAGGATCTACGAATGTAAGACCGTAGTAGGTACTGTGTCAGGGTAGATAGAGGTAGAGGTGGTGGAGGAGGTGGAGGTGGAGATGACTGAGATTCAACATGGGGTGTAGTTGGTGGAGATAACGAAGGTCGTGGAACAAAGACATCCTCGCCAGAATCAACGTTATACAACCTGTCACATGTAGGAGAAAAATACATAATAGACTCAAAAAATGTGACATCAACACTAACATAATACTTTCCCCCTACATGGTCAACATCTTACCCTTTTTGGGTACGAGCATGGAAGGCCGATATCGAGACGAGACCGATATGGGTATCGATATGACGATATTCCCTCCTTTTCTAGCATTTCCTTCACAAAAGAGCATTGATATGGGCGATATTTCGGCGATATATCGCCGAAATATCGTCGAAATATTGTATCGACACGATATCGAAATCGATATGACCTTCCATGGGTACGAAAATAGCCAACAAACGCACATTTGACATATCTAGGAGAGAGCTTGCCACGACCAGTAGTAAAATTGTGGACAAAAGTTACAGACCCAAAAACCCTGGGAGTAAGAGAGAATAGGTCCTTCTAGGGAAACACATCAAGAAAGGAATCTTTTCTCAAAGAATAGTAGAACACATGCGGTTCACCAAGTAGCAAGCAATGAGAACATCATCATCTCAAAACGAATGAGGAGCTCGATTCTGAATCAAAAGAGTCCTCGTGACATCTAGAAGATAGCAATGTTTGCGTTCAACAACACCATTCTGCCGTGAAGTGCAAGCAGAAGAAGTTTGATGAACAATACTAAGAGATCTGAGAAAATTAGATAGTTGTAAAGTGGAAAACTCCAAGGCATTGTCAGTACGAGTAAACTTCACATTAGCAGAAAAATGTTCTTAATTTCAATAAGAAATGATTTAATGACAGGACCCGCTTCAGACTTATTTTTTAACAAGAACACCCAAGATAATCTAGAAAAATCATTTACATCAACCATATAGAACCGATGTCCTTGATGATCGGGTACCCGACTAGGACTTCAGATATCAAAATGAAACAACTCAAACGACTGACTACTGTGACGACTCTGACGATTCGAAAAAGAAGAATGATGATGCTTCCCAATTTGACATGCCTCATACTCCAAGGTAGCACGAGTAGATATTTGAGGGAGAACATGACTCCGCTTATGCAGAGGAAGGTATCCAAAGCAAAGATGCCACATGAAAGGAGAGACATATCTAGAAGGAATGGTAGCAGCACCAGCACACGGAGGTTGGACAAGTCTGTAAAGCCTTCTTTGCTCACAGCCACATCCAATCACCCTATCCGTGAGTATGTCCTGAAAAATAAGAGAAGATGGATTAAATATGACACGTAAATGTAATTTTTTTGTAATATGGCTAATAGGCGAAAGATTCATATGAAATGCTGGAGCATGTAAGACATTCTGTAGACGCATCGAGGGAGCTAGAACAATCTCTCCCTGACCAACAATGGTAGATGAACTCCATTGGCAATCACCACTGATCTACTAGGAAGGATATACCTATATGAACTGAACCGCGTTCGATCCACCATTGGCCCCTTTCAGGCATTTTCGTTCATTGTTCTCGCCGATGCTGGGCGATGGATGCTGCTTCCGTTTTTGGACCGACGAC
This sequence comes from Ottelia alismoides, assembly GCA_037367405.1. NCBI lineage: Eukaryota > Viridiplantae > Streptophyta > Magnoliopsida > Alismatales > Hydrocharitaceae > Ottelia > Ottelia alismoides. The sequence continues at coordinate 783,195 of JAZKJV010005280.1, forward strand.
TGGTCGGGAAGGGGTGCCTTTGACAGATTGTTTCCGAGGCTTTTTGCATTGGTACACGATAAAGACGCGTCGGTGGCCTCTTGCTGGGACGATGGTAGCTGGAACCCTATCATCAGTGCATCCCTGTCTGATCAGCGGATTCACGATTACCTTTCCTTAATGGCTCTCCTTGGTGACTCTCCTCGGCCGTCTGATATGCGCGATCATTGGGCTTGGAAGGATGGGCCCTTCTCCTCTCGTAAGGCTTATCTTGCTATCTCCTCCCCGCTCATTGTCGATGATGATATTTTGCTGCGTGATTGTCGCTTCTTATGGGGTCTAAAGCTTCCGGAACGCATTGGGGTTTTTTAATGGCTTCTTCGTCGTGGGCGGCTTTTGACGCGCGATCGTTGTGCAATTTTCTTTCCGAATGTTGACCCATTGTGTGGCCTTTGTGGGGCGGAACAGGAAACAATATCTCACCTATTCTTCGAATGCGGTCACGTGTGCACGATTTGGGAGGACCTCCCATGGATCAATCACGTCTCATTTCCTGCATTATGCGACAGCTTGATCTCCATTAGGGGCAGGGACAGGAGGCTTATTCTGGATCCAATCGCTCGGATGTGGAGCATCTGGCTTGGGAGGAACGAGGCGATTTTTTCCGCACAGCGTTTTTACAAAGAAAATATCATTATTCGTGCCAAGCGCCTCTTACAGGATTGGGACATTGGCTAGTCTTTTGAGCTTTTAGGGGGCCCCTTCATTAGTGGGCTGCTTCTCAGTGGGCCGTCTTTGTACAGTTTCTTTTTTTTTCCTTTGTTTATTTCCTTTTTTTAATATATTGGGGCGATCACCATCGAGTGACTCCCCCTTCTTTTTGAGCTTTCAAAAAAAATGATAAGATGCTCTAGAGTCCATGATTTAGTCAGTCAAATCGGAACTGCTACAACTGGTAAGTGCATAAGTAATACCTAACGAACTTCTATTCATTGTAAAGCTCTCTACAGCTTCTGGGCTTCTCGTTAATGTAACACCTCCATTTTGTCTTAATATATTTTTATGGCGGTAGCTCCCAGCTTGGGAGTATACCCGTTGGTTTTTTCAAAAAAAAAACCTGACGAACTTGAAGAATCTTTGACAACAACTGCAACATCTGAAGAACCTGCAGCTGAAGTGGTTGGAGTAGTCACCATCTCTCTCAGTATGGAAACATTATCAGCAAACCACACATCATGAGCGTAAGCTAAAGTAGGCTCTGTTTGCTCAGCAACACGGGTAGACGCAGGATACCCATGCTTCAGATTACATGTCTCCTCTGAATGACTTGGACGGTGGCAATGTGAGCATGGGCCACGTTGACGTCCTCCTCATTGACCACGTGGTCTACGCCCGCGAAACTATGAAGTACCCCCTCTGCCACGAGAAGCTGCCATAACAGAGGGAGTCTGGGCCATGATAGTAGATGAAGTAGTGATCCCTCTCAGCCTCTTGTAGACCTCCTCCATTGGAGGTATCGTCTCTCCAGTAAGTAGTTGAGTACGTGCTGCATCGTACGCAGAATTAAGGGATGACAAAAAGACTCCAGTCATAATGGCATTCCGATATGCCTATTGCTGTAGTAGTATGCATAAAGCTATGCAACATGCCTCTAAGATGCGAGAAGTGGACATGAAGAGGTCGACCATTCTGCTTGGTCGAAAAAATATCATACTGCAATTGTAGAATCTTGCTCTCATTCTTGGTCTGCCCATATGTGTCTGCTAAGATGTCCCACATAGCCTTTTCTGTAAGTTGATTGACGATGTCGTTGGCAATCTCCGTGGTGAGTGTCCCAGAGAGCCAAATCCGAGCATAAGCATCGTCTTGCTTCCAAGAAACATTAACCCCAATCTTGTCCACTGATTTTGAATCCGTCAGAATGTGCTCCTTGTTATAGCACTGCATAAGGGTGCGAAACTGCATGGGTCACAACTCATAGTTGGTCCCATCCATCTTTACGATAGGAGCATGGCTCTTGAAGACACCGGGCGATGAAAAAACATCATCTTTGTTCTCTGACATGGTAAAAAGAATGCCGACAATCCGGAATAAAACTGAGAAGTAGCCTACTCTGCGCGAGTTTAAACAATCATATGGTGGATTAGTTGTACGTGCAGACTCATACAACCATTCTCGTCAATCTTGTTGTAGTCTAGGGTTGAAGGATGTGATTTATAGATTCAAAATCACGAAATTCAAACAAAGTCAGACCATATAGGCTTGCAGAAATGGTCGAACTGCAGCTCAAAGTATGTGGAATGACCCATGAAGCAGTGACGGCAACATGGATGTGAAGGGGAGGAAACTTGCGCAAGGGAGGCCGGTTCAGCATGCTGCGACGGTTGTTGGGCGTTGACATGCTGTGCGACGGCCCGTCGGTTGGAGGTGCGGCTGCCGACGAGGTCAAAGGGTCTACGAGCGGCTAGACGACGCGACTTGGCAGCACAGGGGGGATAGGGTTAGAGTTGGTGGGATATGACAACCCTGGTCTAAGACTGTTGCTCCGATACCATGTTGGGAGAAAAGAATTGCATACCATGGAAGGGACCCTAGGGCTCTCTTATATATGAGAAAAGTCATGGGTTAATTACATGAGAGGTATATAAAGGAAATAGAAATAAGAAATAAATAATAAGAGATATAAATATCTCAACAATATCGTTATTGGTTTTCTTTTTTTCAAGGCCATGCTGGTTATACTTAGCTCACTTTCTCTTTGTTCAAGGCCATGCTGTCAATTTTCTTTATGCAAAGGTTATATGTCCCTTAATATGGTCTTAATGTATACATCCTTCCAATTAATGAAAGCGGTTATCTGAGCTGTGGAAAGGGATGAAATGAAAAAGTTATATTCCATCTAGTCCTAGAGCCCTGAGAAATTACATAGAGAGGACAGGAAAACCAGAGAAATATAAATAAAGACACTGATTACAAAGTTCTCTCAACACTCCCCCTCAAGCTGGAGCATATATGTCTATCATGCTCGGCTTGGAACAACAACAGTGGAAAGGACCCCCTTGCGAGAGCCGTGATGAACATATCTGCAATATGTTCTCCTGAAGCAACATGGGAAGTAGAAATAAACCCCTTTTGGATCAAGTCACGGGTATAATGACAATCAACTTCGATGTGCTTTGTTCTCTCATGGAAGGCCGGATTATTAGCTAAAAGAGCTGCTTGATTATCACATTTGAGGTGCATTGGAAGAGGCATCTCGACTGCAAGATCAGCCAAAACAGACTTAAGCCACATCATTTTCATGATCTCCCTTGGGCCTAGCCTTATATTCTGATTCAACACTGGACCAAGCAACAACAGTCTGTTTCTTACTCTTCCATGAGACCAATAAGCTACCAACGAATACAGTGAATCATGAAGTGGACTTCTTGTCCTTGGGACACCCATCGTAATCTGCATCTGCACATCCAATAACTGAGAGTGATATGTCTCTTCTGAAGAGCAGACCTGCACTTGGAGAAGATTGTAGATATCTTAAGATCATACAAACTGCATCCATATGCACCTGTCTAGGTTGCGCCATGAGCTGGCTAACTCTGCTCACAACAAATGATATGTCAGGCCTGGTATTAGTAACATATAACAACTTTCCTACCAGCTCCCTGTACCGTCTCTTATCTATCTCCTCAGAGTCATCATCATAGAGTCTAGCATTAGGATCCCTTGATGTAGTAGCAGATCTGCATCCTGTCATACCTGTCTTCAGCCAGAAGATTAGTAACATATTTTCTTTGAGTCATAATCATACCCTAATGATTGTGTGCAAACTCCAAGCCAAGAAAGTAACTTAACTTGCCAAGATCTTTGGTCACACACTGTCGTCCAAGGAAATCCTTAGCTGCCTAAATACCTTGTTCATCACTACTAGTAACAGTAATGTCATCAACATAGACTAGAACAACAACCATACCTCGTTAAATTCTCTTAATAAAAAGAGAATGATTTGTAGTAGATCTGATAAAACCATTTTGTTCAATCAACTCTGAGAGCTTCTGAAACCAAGCCCTCGGACTTTGCTTGAGGCTATATATGGCCTTGTGAAGTCGACATACCGTACTAGACTCCCTCTCAGCAGCAAACCCCGGTGGCTGCTGCATGTAAACTTCTTCTTGCAGATCACCATACAAAAAAGCATTCTTCACATCCAACTGGAAAAATGGCCAGTCACGTACCACAACAACTGCAACAAGAATACGCAATGTGGAGTGACATGCAATTGGGGAAAACGTATCCTGATAGTGCACCCCATACGTTTGGGTGAACCCACGAGCAACCAGCCTTGCCTTATATCTGTCAACTGTACCATCAACACGGTGTTTCACAGAGAACACCCACTTACTGCCAACAATAGACGCACTTGGAGGAGCCTGCACAATGCTCCACGTACCTCGAGACTGTAATGCCATCTCCTCCTCCATGGCTAGATGCCACTAACTACTCTGCAACACCCCCTGATAAGACTGTAGTATCTCCACTGCTGACATGCCCATAATGAACTTCTGAAAGTCCTCGGAAAGGCGATGCTATGATACATGGGAAGCAAGAGGATGCATAATGCATGCACGCTTCTGCTTCTGTAGAGCAATAGGCACGTCTAGATCTTCAGAACTCATAGGAGAAGTAGCACCTCGGTCATCCTGCATCTCATGCTGTACACGCAAATCACCATTGCCATGAGAAGAACTCAATGTTCAGAACATACCTCAGGCACGAAAAAAATGAGAGAAATATAAGTCAAACTTGTCCAAACAAGCATCTTAGAGACTAGGGAGGTTGTATGTGTAACCTTAAATATATAACACTCCCATCACCCTTATATGTGGAATCATGTGGAAATAAAATAAGTGAATGAATTGTTATGACCACTAAGAGTATTTTTTTATAAAGAGGAAACTCTAAAGGTTAGAGGTGAGAGGATGTTGCTTTTTTAGGCTATATAGATGCCTCATGGGGCTTATACACAATAGCATAATTTTATTATCACCATAACAATTTCGAATATAAAAATTAGGTTTTTAAATTTTTTTATCACTTGTCCCTTCTTAACTTTTGCAATATTAGTTATGCCCCTTTCTTGTTTGTATTATCAATTGTGCCCTATATTCTTACAAAATTGGCAGTTATGCACTTTTGTAATATCAATTGTGCCCTACTTTACCTTAATGAAAGGACAGAACTGTGAATTTTGTAAGAAGATAAGGGCACAACTGATATTGCAAAAAAGGAGGGGTATAACTAATATTGCAGAAATTAAGTGGGGTACAAGTGATAAAAACCTTAAAAATTATGTTTATATATAATCTTATATATTTATACATGTATGCTTATTAATTATCAAGATAAAAGTACTAGTTGAATTACAACTAAACTATACATATCTACATTTTATGCTAATTTTAAAAATGTAGAGGTCCCAAAAATAACAAGTACTTGGATGTTACCTGCGCTTCGCAACAGAACAAAATTAGGTTGGTTTGATGTCAAATAAGGCACTAAGTTGTTCTATTTCTTTGTAAATGTGTAAAAAAACTATAGAAAAGTTTACATGATATTAAAAGATTTATTTTGAAATTTTAAGGGATAAAAAAATCGATGGGAAGGAATTTGCCTTTACTACCATTATATACAATAGTTTAATATTATTAAAATAACCATCAAGTAGATGTGATTTGATATACTCTTCCAGCACAAAGAAAGATTACGTTGTTTTACTTGTTTAATCAAAGATGTCATTCAACATGTCTTGTTCTAGCAACAGTATTATACATAAGAAAAACTCATTCAACATTGCCATAACACTAGATTGTCTACATCGTTACAATGACTATCAGATATAAAGATAAGGATTTTACATTTTCAATTGTCAATGTTAGGTTATAAATAAAATGCTAACAGATCAATCGTAATAACAATAAATATTACAATTTATTTTGTGTTTCCATTATGTATTTTTGAAAATTGATTGTTAGATTTTAACATCATCTCTGTTGGATATGTAAATTGTAATATCAATATACACTTCACTTTTATTTTCTCCTTTTTTACATGATCCAAATGTAATCTCTATCGAAGGCATTATTTTTTAATATATATAATGTTACAACTTGAAACAAATGTTGGGTGAAGATATTTAATTTCAAAAATTAAAATCCAATAAAAATCAGAAAATCCAACATGGATTGAATAAATTATAGCGATGAACGGTGGATACAAATTAATTCCAAGTAAATATAAATCATATCTTTTTTTGATATTTTCTTGAATTAAAATTTTAAGTATAAGTTATACTTTACTTAAAAAATTGAAGATTATATGCAAAAATAAATGAAAAATAATATATCTATGTTAGATGAGACATGAGAGTGGAAAATATAATATAATGTCATATTAAAATTGTAATTTATATATTTTTTATTTTTAATATTCTAATTAACACACATACACATATCAAATATGACTTAAATAAGTCTATTACGATATGTATGTGTATTTTACAATACTATTTTCTTAGCTTGACAGTACTTATCCGTGTAAATTTTTACATATTACTTTAATAAAATATCATTAGAAGTTTATTGATATTTATTGAATACAAATAAATAAACACAAAATGAAAATTGATAATTGCATGTCAAACTTTTTATATAAAAAAAGTCTCGCATTACTTTTATATCTACCTTCTATTTTATCACCTTGTTCGTTATTATAATTGAAGTTATACATATTTTCAATCGATTTTATTATAGTTTTCTTATCTGTTTAATGGTTATTCCCATTAAATTCATCCCATTTAAATTTTATTTTATTTTTATAATTTTTTATTTGGTATAGCTTTTACGGGGGATATTATTAGTATCCCAATCATTCCTTTTATTAGAATTTTATCAGAATAGGATATCCTCGACGGATGGAGATATGTAGAATATGCGGAAGTGGAAAAAAATTTATGCTAACTATATTGCATTGAGAAAGAGAGAGGGGGGGGGGGACATGAGAACACAATATGAAAAAGAAGAAGGCAGAAATAGGTAGTGCTTGGAGAGAGAGAAATTGTGAAGGAGACCTGAGATGGGCATGTCACGTTTTGGCTAACAGGAATTAATGTATATGGGAGAGATATTTAATGAAACTAGCTTTTTTGCTCGCGCTTCGCGGCGAACAGGAAAACCGTTGATTCATGGTGTATATAATATAGTAACACAAATTGTTAATATTTGCTTATCAATTATTTATAGATAAAGGAACTTTTAGAGAAGTACATGTATGACATATCGTTTGTTCTTATATACGAAATTTATTTCTAATGATCAGAAAGAGATTAATTACAATAGAATTACGAATCAATAAATTTAAATTCATCTAACTACTGACCTGCTATGGCGTGTCTCTCACTATCACCGTGAACTTTTCTAACTTTTTTATGGCTCGAGTCAAATAAAGATCATATGATGTCACCTCAATAAATACTTGATCTATCACCATGAACTTTTTTAGCTTTTTTATGGCTTGAGTCAAATAAAGATCATGACACCTTAATAAGAGTTTGATCTAATATCCTCACTATCGTAGGATCTCTATAGTGAATAGTTTCTCTTCATTCAAAGTTCATGCACTTATCACCAGAATAAATACATTGCTTATAAAGTATCACTAACAACATACAAAATATCACCATGATATATACATTGCTTAAAGAGTATCACTAATTATCCACAAAAACCTATAAAAAACAATCACATAAAGATAATTAATAAAACTCTTTGTTCAAACTATCTAAGATATGTTAGAATCAAAAGAAATGCCTAACCCATATCCTATAAAAACAAAGGTCTTATTGATCTGTTTGTTACTGATATTGTACGGAGTAGATACATTATGTTTACCCCTGTTACAGAAGAGCCTGATCTTCTCATCAATCAACAACCTAAACATAGGTAAAGAAATCCAAGGAACCGACCTATAAATCAAATTTTTTTAAAAAAATTAATGATGGTCAGGAAAAACCATCTTTTCTTCAAACTTACCTGCATCACAACTCATCTGCATCGTAACAACATGTGTACATTCATCATCTTCTTCTTATTCATAACAATCCTTTACTTCTTGCATTGTTATTCAAGTCATCCACTGATCTGTTTTTTTTCTGCCCCCTTTTTTTCACATGGCATCTATCCCTTTTTCCACAATGATTAATTAATGGCAAAAACATTATTTCTGACCAAATTACATGTCATTTTTATTTGATATTTTTTTAATTTAAATTTTATATAAGGTTTTATTTACATCATCATTAGTAATAGATTTGTTGGCTTCCATATCAAATATATAAAAATAAAATATTTATCGTAGAGAGATGTGAATCAGAAATAGAACATAATTTTAAAATAAAAATGTGCTGCCTATATTACTTTTATATTCCACGTTAGTTCTATTTAATTCCTATTTGCATGTAATCATTCAATCTATGATGACGGATTATTAAAATATACTTTAAAATTTTATAAGTATTTAAAATAGGTGAAAAATAATTTTAAAATGACATTGGATCCATTCAATCGATGGATATAAAAAATAAAATATATTATTTATATGTCACCCTGAGGAAAACCAAGTAAAAATATATCATTCTATTATAAGATTTCTATCTGTGAAATTAAGTTCATGTATTATGCAATATGTAAGTACCAATTCAAAAATATTTTCAAAACTTATACAACATCTTTTTATTATAAAATTTTAATTTATGAATTAAGTTTCTTTTGAATTTGTTAGTATTACAATAGATATGGTATAAATCTAAAAAAAGAACGTTATGTTTCCCAAAGATAAACCACGGGTGGAGAGATAAAAGGCGGAATTAAAAGATGGGATGGTAGATAGATTTTAAGGGAGTTGGAAATAATGTCACAAACTGTGACCTTTTATTATCCTAAGGGCTTGCTGCTCCCATTACACAAGTCCCTACCTAACTCCCTATCGGTCGTTCCGGCTCTGGCTCTTCAGTGTTATCCTCAAAAGCAAAGAGAAAGCGTCGATCAAATTCCAATTAGATGACTGTTAAGTCAGGGAGAAGGTTGTACGAGAGCCGCTGTGAGGATTGATGTCTGCTTGTCGGTCTCTTCACGTCACGGGTGGGTCTGTCGTCAAAGCAAAGAAGCAGAGCTTGATTTAATATATATTTGGTGCGCTTAGGTCTAATTCCTATTACTTTGGCGGGATTATTCGTAACTGCATATTTAAAAAAAAGACGTGGTGATCAGAGGTGCCATCATCAGTAATCTCGAACCCGGCTAGAGGGCACTAAGGCCTAATCCAACCATCAGGCACTTCCTGACGTCGGTTCTGACTGCTGCTCTCCTCACTCACCCACGCTCACTCTCGTCCCTGTCTAACTGCCTTCATCCTGAATAAAGGGGGAGAGAGAAAGACATGCAAAAGAGGTTAGGGAGATGGAGAGAGAAATGCTCTATAAGTGTCCACTTGTCTATATGAGAGAAAAAGCTGGGTGAGAGAGTGAGATACAGGAGAGAGAGAGAGAGAGATCATGAGGAGAGAGGGCTATTGTGGTGGAGAACGTTATAAAAAATAGAAGGAGAGAGAGATCGCTATAGAAGAGAGAGAAAGAGGTGGGGAAAGAGACAATACGTGTGCGCACGCTTAGTGCAAAGAGAATGGGGCAGGAGAGGTCCAAGAAACACCCACGTGTCAAAATGTCAGTAAAAGCTGGGTAAATCCCAGTTTTAGTATAGTAATAGATATGGTAACTCATGAGAGAGAGAAAACGGGAGAAAGAACTGTACGTAGGGAGTGAAAGAGAAGTGGTGCTGGGAGACCTTTCTCCTCATAGCTCCACGTGTCAACATTTCTGGGAGAAACCCAGGTTTAAATAGGTATATAGATTATTTTTTATTGGTCGATTGACTAATTGGCCAGAGTATTCTATTCAGTCACCATTCTGAAAACTGTCGTGAGATGGACTTATTAGTCAAGTCGGGCGAGTATAGCAACACTTGTTAGATGCATATACCTATAGTTGAATTGAGTCAGTACTTCGAATAGGAAAGGCATATAGATTCTTTAACTGGATGAAGACAGGGTGTTCCGTTGTGTATACCAGTGTTCAGAAAAGCGGCCGAGTAAGCCGCATACTCGGCCGCATACTCGTACTCGGGTGCCTTGCCGCTCCGAGTATGATGAAACGGCCATGTATGCGGGTTGACCCGCATACTCGGCCGAGTATACCCCCTATGCGGCCGCATACTCGGCCGCTTTTCTGATAGAACCTTTTTTTATTTAATCTAAAACCAAATAACACCACTGCATAATAACATAAAACCGCATACTCCCCGCATAAAACCACATGCTCCCCACATAAAATCGCATACTCTTCCGCATAAAACCGCATACTCCCCGCATACTCTCCCGACTGAGAATATTAACATATTATTTAATATTAGTTTATATTTTTAATAAAAAATACTAAACCGCATAAAACCGCATACTCCCCGCATACTCTCCCGCATACCGCATACTCTCTATGCAGTGACCCCTCCGACTGAATACCGCATAGCGCCTTCCTGAAGATTGGTGTATACATTTGTGCTAAATGATGAATTTTATTAATGCAGAGGCCCTAGTATTTCTTTTCACTCTGCTAAGTGCTAAGTGAATAAATTTTTCATCAAGATTGACGTGTGTATGTTTTTTGCAGGACATGCAAGACATGAAAAACTGCTATGATAGCCTTCTTTCTGCAGCTGCTGCAACTGCGAACAGTGCTTATGGTATGCATTTTTTGATAGTTGTATTGGCCCTTTTCTGATTTCTCCATTGTGATTTTTACTCTATTCTGTTCAAGAAAACAAATTGCATCGGAAGTGTTTTGAATAATAGTACATATACTCCAGAATATATTGAGAATCTATTTGTACCACATGGATAGATGTCCTACACGCAAACAAAGGTCCCGATTGCACATTATGGGAGGTCTGGTACCGATAAAATATTTCATATATTTTTATTTGAAATTCGAACAGGGTCTGTAAAAGATGCAACCCTTCCTAAAAGTCCAACCCGTCCCCACTAATAACACCTGTCAACACATGACCAGTCTGTTCACTGTTGCCACCTGCTGTTGTCAGGGCCTGTTGCTGACGGCCAAAAAGCTGTTCTACCTTCCCCGTTAGTCCCTACCGTTGCCCCCTAGAGTTGCCTTCATTCTGACCTGCAACCACACTCTAACATGCTTTTGGCGTCACAACTGCTATCAATTGATATTTATCACCTCTGTAACCACGTCATGCTTTGCCATTGACTACGTTTGCTAACCTTTGACGAATTCTGCTTGTACCGTGCCATCTTTTTCGAATGTTGCTACCTCCACTTGTCATCATGTGATTCGTGAATGCTTACGATCATCTATTAAACAACTACAAAAAGCTCCAGCACACCCTCCCACCATTCTAATATGTCGCTCGGGTGACTAGAGTTTGGGGAGGAGGCTCTGATCTGCTTTGTAGGAAGTTGCGGTCGATTTTTATGGTGTTTCTTGGGACCCCGCTTCGCATGTTGCTGCTGTTCCTTGGCCTTCCAAATTTTGTAAGGGAATTTGCATGGTGCTTCCACGGGTGATCATGCTCTTGTGTTCGGTTCTTGATGACGGCCGTGGCTTTCGATTTTGGATTGATGATTGGACTGACTCTGGGTTGGTACACGCTCATTTTCCCCAACTGTTGCTATGACAACTTCTGTTGGGGCCTCTGTGAGGGACTGTTAGGAGGCCGGGAACCGACTCTCTTTGTTTTGTTCTGAGATTTCTGACTAACGCTTTGTAGAGCTTCTACGTCTTTTGGAGGCTATGCTAGTATGCAAGGGTTTCATGATGTTAGGGACCATTAGAACTGGGCTGATGGGCATTTTTCTGTTCGGAAGGTCTACATGGCCTTTCATTGGACAATGGTCTTTGATCTATCAACCGCTTTGGACAAGTGTACCAAAATTTGGAGGTAGAAGACTCCTTGAAGGTGAGGATTTTTGTTTAGTTGCTGCGTAAGAATCACTTGTTGACTACAGAGCAATGAGTCGAGTTTTTCCTTGGTACTGGAAGTACATGTCAACGATGTCTTGTAGCGAGCGAGGATGTTGAAGACCTCTTCTTCCCATGCCTGATTGCAAAGGAGGTATGGACGACATCACATGTGGAGCTGGAGTCAACATCTAATTAGGCAGGCTTTTGGGATTCGATGGATAATTTGAGAAATGTGATTGATCATACTATGGTATAGGCTTTTTGATCCATGTGGCTTGCACAGAGTAAGAATATTTTACGTGGAGAGAGAATGTATATGGAAAATGCTATAGAACGTGCGACAAATTTAAAGACTTTTTGATCTTTGTAACTCCTATTTCATACTTATTGTGATTATATAGAGCTTACGAGTGGGTGTTTACACGGTGTCACACCCTCTTTTTCCTCAAAAAAATATCGCTAGAGTCATCAAGGAGATTATTTGCCCCTACCGCTTTCTCCTTTAGTATAGTTGAACACCTATTTGAAAACATGCATGGTGACACTTGCATCATAACTTCAATCTTCACCTTTACCCTCAGTGACGGTGTGTGCAGAGATTCACCATTCATATTTTAAGTTGTGAGAAATCAACAGTGTGGAAGCGTAATATCAGAGAAATAGAATATACATGGACACCGAGATTTTGCGTGGAACCCTACTTCGTGAGGAGCGAGATGAAACTACAGAGAACACCTCAAAGGGCTTGTGTTTTCTATTCACTTTTTTCATATGATACAATGTGTGGGAGTTTTTTATATAGCCTCCACTGAGTCTCAAAGTCTCACAAATAATAGATGTGGGACTAAACCTTTAGATGTGGTAATTGCGTCCTGGAGGGATCCAATTACCAATCACTACACGTGACACATATATTCCAACACCCTCCTCAACTAGAGCACGCAATGCTCAGCTTGGACAAATAGAAAGAAATCTCAAACTCACAGTACAAGGCACTACAAACAATATCAACTCAATGCATACTCTACTGTCGGTTGCTATCGATGACGTTGCTTCTCATGCCGTGCTGGTGAGGAACTAAAGGATTGGAGTGTGAAATGAACTGGGTCTTCTCATTGGAGAATATGTGCTTTGTCCTACGTTTACCGGAATCACTGAAACCGGAATGAGCCTCCATCTGAAGAACTCCATCTCGCAACTGCTCCTTCTCTTTGAAGGGCCAAACTTGAAAAAAACTGTGAAAACATCCTCGTCGGAGTCCACAGTCATTGGAGAGCGGACCCTGAAAGTCTCCTCGTCGGAGAACTTAATCTCTCTCGTATTGGCTTAGAGAATGGGATCTCTACTATAGAGTCCCTATGAAACCACATGAAAACCCTAACCCGCAATGGCATGGAGAATGGGATCTCTACTATGGAGTCCTTGTGGATCATATGAAAACACTGAGCCGACCAGATCAAATATGGGGACCTCAGAATTGATGATCACATGCATGTGCATATCGAATTGCAGAATTTAAAACAATTTGAACGTGTAGAGTCTGAATCTGAACTGTAGAACCTGACATGTGGCCTGGAATTTGAACCAGAGTCCTGTAAAATTCTGCCGATACTCTCCCTTTCTCCCATATTTATAAAAAACATCGACCAAGTTAGGAGAAGACACGAAGATGGGGAAAACCAATCTCAAATGATTTTTCCTGGCTATTTCTCCTTTTTTTAAAATAGTCATTTTCATTTTCTTTTTTTTCTTGAACTGCTCAAAATGTATTTTTTGGCTTTTCCTCACATTTTCTCGTACGATTTTTTTCTATGATACCTTGTTTCTTTTGTGTACGGTTTTTTGTGTGTAGGCACCCTTTTCTTTGTAAAAAACAAGATCTCTCAGCCCAAATGGTGGGCCCAAATACAACTCTCAGCCCAATTGGGATAAAATAAAAAGAAAAAAAGCGCACAACCCCCATCCTTCCTTTTTTAAAACACGACGGCCCACCCACTCATTTAAATGAGGGGCATTTGGCCCCTTATTCTTCTATCTACAATTACACCCATTAGGGTTCCCACGATGGGATCCATCTTTCGCCGCTGCCTGATGCTGAGAAAGGAGCAGGTGTGTTGTGTAGTGCCGCATGGATTTCGAGGAGGATCGCCTGGAGACACGTGCAGATGACACATCAGGTAAGGAAATATGGAGCAGATGTCTCACCGCTTGAAGGTTGCAGCGGGAGGTAGCGTTGCCTGGATTTGTCGTCCTTACGCGTGGAAGAAGGGAATCTCCTTCTTGGGGCAACTGCCGCCACGAGTTGTAGTCGTGAGAAGGAGTCACCCAAGAGAGAAATCGAACCCAAGGGAGAGGGAACTCCGTGGATATCTTCGTGCAGGGTTATTGCGTGCATGCGCCTTGAGATACATGAAGATAACGATGGGCATGGCGTCGAGAACTTATCTTCTTCTTCTTCTTTGAACAACGAAGGTGCACTGCCTGGAGGAATTCCATGGTGCACATGTCCCTATGCTTGATGCTCTAGATGATTCCCAGATGGAACAACTGCCTAGAGGTTTTCGTGGGTGCTAAAGCATCGTTGCGTGGATTGCCTTGTAAAAATATGGTTCCTGAAATTGAACCCTAGGAATTCTTTCTTGCTCAAATACGTCTCATAATTAAGATTTTGGAAACCAAAAAAATATTCTGGAGATCCTAATCAGATCGGCGTTGGTGGTAGAGATTTTTTTAGAACATTGATGATGATCCATACAGGATTAGGGCTTCAAAAAACGCTAGATATCTTCTCAAACTTGGTGACGAGCATGAATAATATCAGAATCGAACTGCAGAATTGTGTTGTCAATGATGACGAAGATTGAAAGTTTCAAGAAGCCCTAGAATTGAATCTCTAATCTTGAACAAATCACGAATATGAACTTCATAAAAAATAATCTTCAAGAATAAATTCTCGAGAATCGAACCCACTTTGATACCATGTTAGAAGTCGAGAATGTGGAAGCGTAATATCGGAGAAATAGAATAAACATGAGGAACACCCAGATTTTAAGTGGAACCCTGCTCTGTGAAGAGCGGGATGAAATCACGGGAGAATACCTCAAAAGGTTTGTGTTTTCTATTCACTTTTCTCATCTGATACAATGGGTGTTAGCCCCCACTGAGTCTTTAAGTCCTTCAAATAGTAGATGTGGGACTAAATCATTAGATGTGGTCATTGGACCCTGGAGGGATCCAGTTACCCATCACTACATGTGACACATATACTTCAAAATAAGTTTAAGAGGGCACGACTGACAGAGTTGAGTTTTCGAAAGGTGGAGAAGTACTGGAGGTCTTCTTTGGGATGCTCGTATGCACACCTATTTCAAAGCGTCATTATGACACTTGCATCACTACATCCACAATTATTAACGAGGATATGGTTCGTAGTTCATGTTTTAAGTTTGAGAAGATGACATTGATGGTGTCAGCGTCTCAGGAGTTGCCAGAGCTATGGGGTGGTATTTTTGGGGTTGTCCAATTATGAGGACCTTCCTAGTCATAGAGGTTCCTAAAGTTTTCCTTCTCGAGTATTTGAAGGGCTTGATATCTAGCTATGAGTTGAAGCATTTGCATTTGGATGCCTATAACAGGTTGAGCGATGTGATTGGTTGGAGGTAGGGATGAACTTTGAACTGGGTCGGACCGAGCCTTAGCTCGATTATCATTGAAAAGATCGGCCCAAGCCCGACCCCGACCCATGGGTTTTTGACTGGGCTTGGGTCGAGCCGACCCACTTTTGCATCATTTCTGCCCCCCTCCATCTTCCATAGGGTTCTCATTTCTAATAACTGTCACCTTTTTTATCTATTTATTATTTTGTTTCTTGTTGTTTCCCTCCCACTTGTCATATTGGAAACCAGAGATCTACTCCATTTTTAGGAGGGCAAAATGACAGTGAAACTTGTTAGATTCCTGTGTAAATAATCCGCTCAAACCCACTGTCCCGGAAAACAAAGCCTCAAATAAAACACAACTATTGCTTCATCATCCGTGGTGACCACCAACCTATCCATTTTCTCTTTTTGAATTTTCATTTTAGAGTAATAATAAAGATTTTTAATTTAATTAATACCTAAAAAGAAGGAGATGAGAAGGGCGTGTACATCGTAGCTGAAAAGGGAAACCTGGACAAGGTTGTAAGCAAGGTTCAGGAAAGCAGTATGCGTATGAGTTCGGACTGGTCACCGAATACTGAATAAGCTGTATGCAGGGGCATATGCGGGGTATATGCGGTTCTACACGGTTTTTTATTTTTAGTTTAAAAATAAATAAATATCTATGAATAACAATACCACTGAATTTATGTATTTAAGTGGAGGTAAAGAAGATCTAAGAAAAACAGTTGATGTTAAATGGGTGTGTATATATGCTTTTAATTGCCTCATATTTAATCACAAAAAAACATTTACCATAAAACTTCACATATTATATGATTCGTAATACCAAACTTCAATATACAAACATGCACTACGTAAGCAAAACCTCAATTGACATATATAAAAAATATCCGATGATACATTGCATATACTCGTAAAATCAATTCATGAGAAAAACATAAAACATTGCATAAACATAATGGTATAATGCATTACAATTGTATAGAAATGCATGTCATATTCTTACCATTAAATGAAGGAAGAGGCTGAGTTACGGAATTAAGGACCTGAATGAGAAGATTGAAAAGTTGGAGCCGTTGGAGCAGTATGCGGGGCATATGCGGAGAGGGCGCTTATTGCTCTGATTCATGTAATCGGTGCAGTCTGCATGCCGCACGGGCATATGCGGCCGCATATGCGGCCCGTGTGGTCGATTTAGTGAACACTGTTTGTAAGGTAACCACATTGCAAGGCGGAGCTGGCACCTAGCGAGCCGCGGAGGGAGGGTGCAACAATAGAGGATTGAAGTTGTGGTTAGGGTGCGGTGCATTACAACGCTGTTGTCAGGAGGGAGGTTGCATGTTTTGTAGGAGTGGAGATGGAGGGCCCGTGAGCCGCGGATGGAGGGGGGAGGTGGGGGTGGCAACACTAGGGCACAACAACGAGGGGAGGGGGGTGCGTGGTTGGGTGTTACTCAATTGAATGGAGATTGGAGAGGGACTATTGGATTGGGAATTTGGGACCCAAGTGGGCCAAGTTCCCCACCCTAAACCCATCATTTCGGCCAGGTTCTCTTCCCTATCAGGTCGTGCTTGGGTTGGGTCTCTTGCAGGCCTATGTTTGGGATGGCCCACGAGCTTCGGGCTCAGGACTATCGTAGCCTAATCTCGGCCTGAATTTGGAATTGGGCCAAAATTAAGGCCCCAATCCTGCCCACCTATCGCTCGAGCTTGAGCTATGCTTTAACGAGCTAGGCACCGGGCTGGGTTGGGCTGACCCTACCTAGTGCTCACCCCTAGTTGGAGGGCGAGAGGCTTTTGGACCCTCAAGAGGTCGGAGAGGACTATGCAACTGATGGTGGTAAAGTACGAGGATTTAAAGGAATTTAAATGGAGGTAGATATCCCACCAAATGGTGGCTTAAGGAGGGCGATGCGACCATTCACAAATTCTTTAGAGAGGAGGAACAACATTCTCAAACTATTGTTTCGAAACTAGGTGGTGGGGTAGAGGACATTTTGGGTTGCTTTGGTCAATTACTTTTGAGTGGTATTCAAGGCTAGGACACCATGATGAACTTGGAGATTGGGTAGGTTTGCTACTTGGTTATTTGAGCATCAATTTAAGAGGCTAGCGAGGTTGGCCATGCCTCACGTTATAGGAGTTGGAGTTGGTTTTAGCTTCCTTAAAGCGTGAGAGGTCCTTACTTTTTTGTACATGAAACTTTGGAGTATAGTTGTTATTGATGTAACCAAGTGGTCTTGGAGTCTATGGCTGGCAATTGTGGGTTCGAGATGCTGAATGAGTTATTCTTGTTCATTTTGTTAAGATATGAGACTATTGATTATTCACCATATTCCATTTCTATCGCGCTCTTGAACTCCATTTCTTTGATTGTGGCAAAGGTCTTGGCTTTCAGAGGGGTTCAATATTGAGGTTTAGTTGCTAGTTTTCACAGGTTGGTCTATACTAAAAACTATGTGGTGGCTTCGGAGATCGTATCTCATTGAGAGGGAAATGACATCAAGGATCTGATGTGTAACTTCGTGACGGTGTATTACACTCTTGATTGGTTGAAGTACTTTGAGCAAGCATGAATTTCTATCAATATGGCCGACTTGGATGAAGAGATATGCCATATCGGTACCCTGTGTGATAAGAGGGCTAGCCAACTAGATTCCATGTTTTTTTTCTTGATAGCAAATATGTGACTATAAGTCAGGATAGTCTTTTTGGCTTCAAGATGGTTGACATTGATCACATGCACATGTTTATCCTTTAGTATGCATTCAACGTTCTTCTTTCAACTCAGGGTTCACCTAGTGAGTACCCTTGTCCATATTTTCAGGGAGGATTAAGGCCTGGGGATTAATGGTGGGAAATCCCGTTTTGTATCTTTTAACATGAGGAATAAGTTGATTTGTAACTTCACGAAGGTGTATAATACTCTCGATTGGTTGGAGTTCTTAGAGGAAATGGGGCTTCTCGATATTATGGTTGGCTTGAACGAAAAGATATATCATACAATGTCCTTTTTAGTTCTCACTGAATGGGTGATCAGAGGGCTTTTAGATATAATTACCAGCTAGTTTTCATGTTATTTGGTCTGGGCAACATACATGTTAACCATGGGGATTCTTCAGTCTTGCGAGAACGTATTGTTTTCCAGCTTCTCTATGGTTGGAGTTGATCATGTGCACTATGTAGATCAAGGTTTTGAACGAACAAAAGGCCGGGCGAGGTACTTTCCTTGGAATCGAAGTGAGGCATAGCCTCGAAGAGGTCGAGGCATAAGCCTCATTTTATTGAAAAATATGCAAAAAACTACAATTAAATATTTTTTAGGTGAACAATTAAATATATGTCGATGAAGTCGGTGTTATTTGACTGACATATAATATATGATGAAATTATAGAGATACGAACACCAAAGAAAAGATATATGTGTTGTATCACCACGGCGTCGTTTGCGGTAGGCCGGAGGGGGGATGGATTCAACCGCGTAAGGGGGTGCGGCAGGGGTGTCCCCTTGCACCCATGCTTTTCATCGTTGCTGCTGACGTTATGGCTGACATGGCGGCGGGCGTGATCAACTATGGTCTTTCTAGAGGATATTCGAGGGGTGAGGTGCATGTGCCGATCATCCAATACGCGGACGACACTCTTTTCCTTATTGAAGGTGGCGTCGAGGAGGCCAACGCCATGGCTACGACGTTGGAAATTTTTTCGGAGCTATCTGGATTAAGCAAAAATGGCAGTAAGTCTAGTTTTGTTCCTTTCGGGCTGGCAGAGACTGTAGCTGATGGGTTGGCGGTTTGTTTGGCTTCTACGCGCGCCTCATTCCCAATGGACTATCTCGGCATACCTTTGGGGTTGGGGAGAGCAAGGCTTCGTGATTGGTTGAGGGTGGTGGAGAAGGTGGAGTTGAGATTGGCGGGGTGGAAGGCCTCGGGGGGGGGGGGTAGGTTGGTGTTGATCAAGGCGGTTTTGTCGTCCATTCCAATTTATTTTCTGTCGAGTCGCAAGTTACCAAAGGGGATCCGCGCAAGGCTGGAAAGGAAGATGCACGTTTTTTTGTGGGGCAACGCTACTAGTGGGCGCAGAGGGATCCATCTAGTGGGGTGGGAGGACGTCTCGCGGAGAAAGGGTTGGGGGGGTTTGGGGGTAAGATCTCTTGAGCAGATGAATGAGGCGCTTTTGCTAAAATGGGCTAGTAGGGTGTGGGGACCGGGTGATGATCTTGTCTGCTTGGTGGTTCGAAGCATTTACGGGGTGAAGGGCGCGCCCCATTCACAACTGCTTAACCTTGCGGCAATGACGCCTTTCTGGAGGGACGTGGTAAAGACGTTTATAAAAAATATTACTCTCTTCAGGCCGGTCGTTGGTAGGGGGGACTCCTTTGCTTTTTGGGAGAATGATTGGTCGGGGGCGGGAGCACTTTGCTCTCGGTTTCCGCAGTTATTTGCCTTGGCGGCCGATAAGCTTTGTTCGGTGGCGGATTGCTGGATGGAAGGGTCTTGGTGGCCTTCGTGTTCCGCTAACTTCTCTGATCGTAGATTTGAGGAGTTCTTAGCGCTGCTTGACGCTGTTGGGAAGGTGGGTGCCCCTACTGGGGGAAGAGATCATTGGTGCTAGAAGGAAGGGAGTTTCTCGGTTAAAGGCGCTTATGGTATCATCTCCAGACCGCTGTCGGCGACCTCGGAGGTGCTGAACAGGGATTATGCTTCAATTTGGGCCCTTAAACTTCCTGAGCATGTTGGGATATTCCTGTGGCTCCTCAGGCGCAAGAGGTTGATGACACGTGATCGGTGCGTCAAGCTCCTAGGCGTCATTGCCGACAGATGCTTAATTTGTGACAATGCAATTGAATCTGTAGAACACCTCTTTTTTACATGCCCGGTGGTATCTCAATTATGGCAGGAGGCGGATATTGACTGGTGCCGATCCGATGAGTTCCAGAATTTCTGGAATTCGATTTATGAGAATAGGGCGAGAACAAGAAGGGAGCGGCTATTCCCCATGGCTATTCTTTGGGCGGTTTTGCGTGGAAGAAATGACTTGTTTTTCTCGGGCCAAAGATTTTACAATGAAAACGTTGGGTGCTTTGCAAGGAGATTGTTAGATGATTGGTTGTTGTAACGCTCCTTTTTGTGTTGCGTTTTTGGGGTGATGTAATCTTCTGTACGACGGCGGTGTCTCCTTTTGTTATTTAAATATATTTTGATGGGGCGGGCACCATCGAGTGCTTCCCCCTACTAGAAAAGATATAATAACTCCATATCCCTTTCTACAAAATTTTCATCCAGCTAAAGAGAGATCCATTAGTTATAAACTATTTATGGTGCATAACAATTACGATCAAATATCTATATGTTACGCGTCGAATATATAATATACATGCGGGTCTCACTGCCGGTCAATGGGCCTACAAGGGTGGGGAGTTTGGGTGGGTTTGGCACATACCTAGTGGGGGCTCGGGTGCAAGTGCAACACCCTCGAAACAAAAATTAATTCGTAAGACCTACTTATAGTTATGTTATGTTTAGGAATTCTAAATAAGGCTAGTTAATACTAATAATCCTAGTATTATGTATATGGATTCACAAGAGTCACAAGTCATTCACAACACAACTATTGATGTACTGGTAATAATAGAATTCTAACTATCATCCTAGATACTCATATTATATAATTAACATGTATGGAACAATGACAAATAACATAAAATTCAATTATAAATCCAACAATTCTACTAACAAGCAACAACCACGAGAAACAACTAATTATTAATAACAACTAACTCTAACAACTGAATATAGTTGTAAGAACTTGGTCCTGGTACTAGAACTAACCTAAGTACTAGATCTAACAACATATTGGATATATAACATAGCTTTTGTCTTCCTCATCATTGTCTTAATCACCGTCATGAGTCTTCTTATCAACATCAATCATTGCTTTACCTAAAATATAGTACCATGGTTATTTTTAAATTATGTCTAAAATAACTGCATCTCACATTGGATATACCATTACCTTTGTCTTTCTTCATTTTCTTCTTACATGAATCATCTTGTACTTAACTTGTAATCACATTGGCGTTTCTTGCGGGCCTCCTTGTACATGAGAGGATTTCTTGATCGATAGATAATGTGGATGAAGAGGCGCGTTACGGTTGCATCATGTGCCGTACTCGTGAATGAACAATTGAAAGGGGGTTATTTTATGCCACAACAGGGGTTGCACCAGGGTTGCCCGTTGGCCCCCTTGCTTTGTTCTTGCGGTAGATGCCTCATCGGTTACGATGAAACGTGCAGTATCAGGCGGTATTTGTAGTGGTTGCAGAAAGGCCGAGATCTCGATACCTATTCTTCAGTATGCGGATGATATCATCCTTTTTGTAGAAGGAGGATCAGATAGCTGCAGGGGTGTATCGGTGGTCCTAGACATTGTTGAAGATGTATCTGGCCTAAGGCTTAACATGGATAAATCAGAGTTTGTGCCTTTCAGGATGATGGGGGAGGAGGTTGGCATATGTACTAGTTGGTTGAGGTCCCCTCAAAGGGACCTACCCTTGAGATACCTTAGTGTGCCTTTGGTTGTTGTGAGGATACGAATGGTACATTGATTTCCTATGATCGAAAAGATGGAGCAAAAGTGGTAGGTTGGAGATCTGCTTGCCTCTCCCGTGGTGGTAAGCTGTTACTATTAAGATCGGTTCTCTCCACTATTCCTATTTTCTTCCTATCCACTAGGATTCTTCTAGTCAGTGTGCATAATAGACTCGAGAGCATCATGAGACGCTTCTTCTAGTCTTATGAGCAGTTGAATGGGATGCCACTAGTTGATTGGGGAACGGTTTTATGTTCAAGGGATGATGGCAGTCTTGGAGTGCATGGTTTGGAGGAAATGTATAAAGTTATCCTCATCAGGTGGATTGCTTGTATTTGGTGGGAGTGTGACAACCTAGTATGTATTATGCTCAGGAGAATCTATGGATTGGGATGTTCATTACCGATCTCGAGGGTCTATGGACCCCCTTCTTTCTTTTGGAGAGGTATTTGTGGTGTGGCACATGAGATCTGTCCTTTCTTGAGACCAGTAGTGGGCAATGGCATGGGCTTCAAGTTCTGGGTGGACGATTGGGGCAAGGGAGGGGTGCTAGGCTCGCCCTTCCTGCAGTTGATGGTACTGGGTTATGATTTGAACTTCTTTGTAGCGTATGTTTGGGATGAACACTCTTTTTTCCATCAATTCAGAGTCGAGCTGATGGATCATCGAATGAGCGAGTTATTCACGCTTCAGGAGCTGGAAGGCGTTGACGGACCCACGGAGGGTTGAGACTGTTGGTGCTGGTTTGATGGATCATTTCTGTGGGGAAAGCTTACAAGGCCTTGATGGGTTCAATGTTTTTTGACCTCGGAGGGTGTGTGATAGATTGTCGAAGTATATAGGGATGGAAGATCCCCAACGCACGTGAAGGTGTTCATGTGGCTTTTTATGAGGGGGAGACTGTTGATGGGGGACGAGTTCGCACGATTTGTTCAGACAACGGACCCATCCTGCACCCGACCTCAGAGGATCACCTCTTTTTCTGATGCATGTATTCCGTGGAAGTTTGAGACCATTTCAGAAACCCATGATTTCTACATACGAGGTCTTTAGCTTCCGTGAATGCATTAGTGCGGAGTGGCACATCACAGAGAAGGAATGCGTGGACTGCGTGACATTGATTTGGGCACTTGGGTTGGCCAGAAATGGGGTGATATTCTGCCACGAGCATTTTTATGGTGAAAATGTGGTGGCACATGCTATGGATTTAGGCGACAACTGGAGTGTATAGATCCGTGGTTTACTTTTTCTTCATGTAATAGGCTTGTAACTATTTTTTGGTGATTAATGATGACGTTTTGGGCATAAACCTTTACGGTGGAGGCCCTTTTTCCTTTCAAAAGAAACTTGTACAACATCCTACTCGAGAGGAGTATTTTTCATTAAGCTTTTGGATATGATTCGTCTCACAAATTTGACGGCCTGATACCCATTCATCATAGATTCCACATCATAATAGCATGGGATCCTCCAATGCTTTTTTTCACACTTCCCTTTGCTTGAACTTCAAGTGAAACATGTTGTAGATAAAAAGTAATCGTACACTATGATCAACATATTACTTGATTAAATGAACTCCATTTGCATTAAGCACCTGATGCAATGTAAGTTAAAACTATAATTTTGTGGGCATTTTGCCAACTATAGTGTTTCATCCTCAAAAGCCCTCCACTAATTAGCTGAAGGTGGTTATATATTGCATAATTTATATTAAGATTTGATGGTAACTAACAAAAATATTAATTATATGTTAAAAGTAACATATATCATGACTCATCTTTTTTGAATGTGTTCTCATAATTAGACCATCCAAGCAATTCTTGAGACAATCGAATTATCATCTTTCACCTTTTCCAAAGGTCACCTTGCAATCCCTCCATGCAAGAAGACAATCGAATTTTTATCCAACATGTGTAGAAAATGGACCATCTACTGATATTGGGGATTAAGAAAGTATGCAATGATATGTGTGGAGTTGACGATTCCATCTATCAACTACGATGTCCTAAGCTTTGAATTTTGCTTCGATATAGCTCGATGCCTGCACAACATCCTCTTTGCCTCTATCTACATAAATGAAACCTATTGGAAAGTATCTTTCTGAATCAACCATGCTTTGAATCATAATCAAGGGTGAAGCATAAGAATGCAATGGGTGAAGATGACTCCCATAGAGGGAGGATGACGGTGATGGCCCCTCCCATGTAAGAGATGGTGATGATGGTAGTAACTCTCACTGAGGAGAGGAGAGTGGAGTCTCACATAGGAATGGGGTGATAACTCTTGTAGGAGTAAGGGTGGTTTGGGTTTAGAAAGTTGGTGTACGATAATCATTCTGCCAGGTGGTCTAACGCGAGTACACGGTGGAGTATGCGATCATCTTGCATATTATGCAATTCGTAATATTTAATAAAATAAATAGAAAAACATTATAAATAATATCGATTTACGTTTTATATAAATATCACCATGGTATGTAAAGGCTAGCCTCGAGACGGTCAAGTCCTCGAGGTAAGGCAAGACTTTCTAACCTCGAGGCACGTACCTCAGATGGTTTTGGTGACGCGCGCATCTTAAATAACCGAGGTGGTCTTGAGGCACTGGGGTCATGCGTGCGCATTGGATGCAATTTTTTTCATTGTTTTTTCTTCTTCCACCTCAAAAACGTGGGCCACCTTATCATTACTACCCCTTTTTTTGTTTCTTACCATAAAGACAACCACCCATGTGGTTCTTTAGGCAAAAGTGTTGCACAAATTACCAAATTGAACCGACAAATGACGATTGTTTGGAAAAAAAGATGTGAATTTTTTCATCGTTTGGAAAAAAAGTAGGGTTTAGGGTTTAGGGTTAGGGTTTAGGATTGCTCTGCGGAGAAGCATCTCGTGGGACGAAGTGAGGACTCATCTGCATGGCTTCCTGGGCTCTCATTTCGAGGGGACGTAGTGGTTTTGGATGCAAACCGATGCTGTGCTCGTGGCCTTTCCCCGCGAAACGGCTTATTCAGAATGGTGCGACTGAAGATATAATTTGGAGAGCTTTGCGCTTCGCGGATGGAGCCTGTTTGAGCGTCGAGATATGCATTGCGGAGGTGCGCGGGGTACCCTTTCTCTCTAGGTCGGTTCATTGCCTTAACCGGGCTCTCCGGTGACGGGGTGAAGTTCTTGCGGTTGTTGAGGATGGCCTGGGGATGAACACAGACTGGAGTGTCACGCGAATCCTGATGGAGTGCAGCAATGGGTTGCTTGACCATGCGGTTGGCAAGCTTTTTTATGAATCCATGAAGATAGGACGTTTCCGATGTCGGGTGGAGTTATCGTTCATCGAGCCTCCTGCTCCGCCGGAGGTAGCGCTTTCGCGGAGGGCCGGTGTCGTCGGCCCAGAGGCCCCGAGGTTGGACGACGTAGCCTCGTCTTCTGACCGCCAGATGGCATTGCATAAGGGCTTTTCCCATGTGTCGCCCCGCATGATGGCTGACCCACGTCCCTTCGGGTTCCATTCTCGGGTGTTGTGTAATTCTCCTGCAAGAGACGGTTTGCATGCTGAGGTGGCCTCTTCGGATGCTTCTCCCTTTGCTTTTCGAACTGGCATTCGGATCGTGCTATTCAGATTCAACTTGCGGGTCCGTTGACGGGTCAAGCGACGCTGGATGTTAACGGGCGCCTTTTATCGGGTCCGGGGAGCGGGAGTGGCCGACCCGCGAAGCTGTGTTCATCTCTGCAGCTGCTTCGGTTATGGCCTTCAGGGCGTGCCCTGATGGTGTGGCTCCCTCTTCGGTTATGGCTCCCTCTTTCGGTCGTGCGATCGGCGATGCAGGGGGGGTCTGCTTTCTCGTGGGGCTCCTTCGATCCTGAGGATGAGTCTCGTAGCAGACTCTACGAGGGCCCTCTTCTCCTCGTCGGTGGCGTCACTTCTGACCTCATCTCTTCTCCAAGCTCTTTTGTGCCTCTCCCGGAGTTGGACGATGCTAGCGATGCGGGGAGCCTTTCTGAGAGGAGATCGGGGAAAAGATACAGGAGGAACAGAACTCGGGCGGTCATCTCACAGCAGCAATCATGCGCGACTTTGAAAGATTTTGTTGCGGCTGCGGCTGGGCTCGTGCGCATTGGGGGTCACTCAGATATGTCATTATGAAGGTCCTCACATGAAACGTTAGGGGGTTGGGGGAGGCAGACAAGAGAAGAACTCTGGGTTCGAGATTCTCTGAGTGGGGGTGTGATATTGTTTTGATACAAGAAACGAAGCTGCGTGGGATTGATGATGTCCTATGTCGATCCTTTTGTGCTGGTGGTTTGGATGAGTTCAGGCGTTAGATGCGGACGGGGCGGCGGGTGGACTTTTTATTGCTTGGAGATCGGCGGCTTTCACCTTCAACACCGTGCTAAGGGGGAGACATGTATATGATGTATTATCTGTGCATTTGGTACGTGTGGATACTGCCATGCCCTTTGCTTTCTCGTGTACCTACGGCCCTTGCTGTCACATTAAAAGAAAAGAACTTTGGGAAGATATGCGGGAGGCGAGCTGGGTTTTTGAGGGGATCCTTTGGCTCATTGGGGGAGAAATCAATGTTACGCTCCATTCTTCAGATAGACCTCGGTCCAGGGGTGGCCAGGATCCGGGCTCCCTTGACTTTGCCGAGGTGGTGGATTCGTTGGCGTTAGAGGTTCTGGTGGCGGAGGATATTGCTTACACGTGGAGGAATAGTAATTCCCGTTCTCGTATTGATCGTTTCCTGGCTTCTGAGGATTTTCTTGAATTCTTCCCTCTTTGTTCGGTGACCTCTCGGCCTCGTTCTTTGTCGGATCACTCGCCTATTCTTTGGGATTCTGGTGACGTCCCTACGGTGAGGAGCTTCTTTAGATACGAGAAGTGCTGGTTGCAGGAGGAGAGCTTCAAGGACATGGTGACTTCACATTGGTCTCATTCGCGGTTTGAGAGGTCCGCGGTCTCCAGGTTTTCTCAAAAACTCTCGTCGCTGCGGAAGAACTTATCTTTGTTCAAGAAGAATTCGAGGGTGGCGAAGGCTGCCGCCTGGGTGGAGGCTGAGGAAATCATTGCCAAGTTCGACATCATCGAGAACGATAGGGAGTTGCTGCCTGAGGAATTACTTGAGCGCTCTCTTGCGCAGAAACGGGTTGCGGCTGAAGATAAAAAACATATTACTGAATGGCGGCAAAGATCGAGGATGACTTGGATTAAGGAGAGGGATGCCAATACGGCTTTCTTTCACCGTGTCGCTAGTGGGAGGAGGCCCTCTACTGTTTTGTGCTCTATTACGATCAATGGTATTTGGGTTGAGGGGGACAGAGAGATGGGGAGGGCTATCGCTTCTCATTTCAAGGATTTCTCTGAGAGGCATTCCCCGAGGGTGTGGCGGTTGTCAGGATGCGGGGCGGCGTCCATTTCATCTGTGGTGTGCGAGGAGTTTACGCTGGCGGTTTCGATGGAGGAGGCCAGGACGGCCGTGTGGGACTTGAACGAGGATGGTTCCCCGGGTCCTGATGGTTTCCCGGTAACGTTCTATTGGGATTTTTGGGAGGTGGTGGATGAAGATGTGCTGGAGGTTATCACCGAATTTTGTAATGGCAATGCAGGTTTTGATCAGGTTAATAAGGCCATCATTGTGCTGCTTCTTAAGTACTCCGCGGCGGAGCGAATTGAGGAGTTTCATCCCATCTCTATTTCCAACGGCATCTATCTTATTATCGCTAAGGTATTGGCGCTTCGGCTTGCTCGGGTCCTTGATACGATAATCTCTCCGATTCAAACGGCCTTTATATAGGGCAGACAAATATCGGATTGCATTACGCTCGCGTCGGAATTGGTCGCGGATTGGAGGAAGGCGGGAAAGCAGGGGGTGCTATGGAAGGTCGATTTCGCTAAAGCCTACGACTGCCTCGATTGGAGTTTCTTGTGGCCGGTTCTGCGGAGGCGTGGTTTTCCTGAGGTGTGGATCTCGTGGATGCGTCGTTGTGGGACCACAACGTCGTTCACGATCTTGATTAATGGTCACCTGGAGGGTAGCTTCTTCCTGCCTAGAAGGGGGGTGCGCCAGGGTTGCCCCCTTGCTCCTCTTCTTTTTGTTGTGGCCGCGGATGTTTTGGCTCGCATGACTGATCGTGTTATTTTGTCCGGGCTCTCGACGGGTTACTCCAAGGGCGGGATGAGCGTGCCCTTGCTCCAGTTTGCGGATGACACCATGTTCTTTATTGAGGGAGGCCTTTCGGAGGTCTTGGAAATGGCGGCGACGCTTGATCTATTTAACGAGTTGTCGGGTCTACATAAGAATGTGAACAAGTCCAATATGATTCCTTTTGGCCTTTCGGAGGCGGAGGCGATCGATTGCGGCCGTGTCTTGGGGTCTCCTCCTGGTGAGTTGCTTATTGACTACCTTGTAATGCCGTTAGTGGTGGGGAGGGCCAGGCTCAGGGACTGGCTTGTGGTCGTCGAGAGGGTTGAGAAGCGTCTGGCTGGATGGCGGTCGGCCCTGCTCTCGAAGGGGGGACGACTTGTCCTTCTCAAGGCGGTGCTCTCCTCGATCCCGATTTATTTCTTATCGAATCGTCGGATGCCGGTTGGGATTCGCAACCATCTTGAAAAGTTTATGCGAAGATTTCTGTGGGGAAAGAATGGAGAGGCGGGGGGAGGGTTGCATTTGGTAGGGTGGGATGAGGTCACGAGCATGGCCTTAAATTTCGCCGAAATTCGGCCGAATTTCGGTCGAATTTCGGTTTCAGCAGGTGACCGAAATTCGGCCGAAATGGCTATATCGGCCGAAATTTGGGGGGATCTAGTTCAAAAAGCCATCGAAATGACCGAAATTTCGGTCAAATTTCGACCGAAATTCGACCGAAATTTCGTTTCGGTCCCTCACCGAAACGAAACCGAAATCCGACTTTTAAGGCCTTGGTCACGAGATGCAAGCTAGAAGGTGGTTTGGGCGTGCGGAGGTTGGACCTCGTTAATGATGCATTCCTTCTCAAATGGGCGAACAAGATTTGGGGCCCGGGTGAAGACTTCTATACCAGCATCTTGCGGGAGATTCACAGGGCGAGCGGGGCGTTGGATGCGCGGGATGGTATGGTCGGAACCCAGACTCCGTTTTGGCAGGGGGTGCTGGAGGTTTTTGAGAGGAATCTGTCGCTGTTTGTGCCGGTTGTGGGGAATGGTGAGTCTTTTAGATTTTGGAAAGATGATTGGACGGGAAGGGGGATCTTCAGTGTGCGATTCCCTCGTTTATTTGCGCTGGCGGCTGATAAGGATGCCAGTATCACATCTTGTTGGGCGGATGGATGTTGGCTCCCGCATTTCCTTGTGAATTTTTCGGATCAGAGGTTTGAAGACTTTCTTGCCCTTATGGATGCAATCGGGGATGCAGGTAGACCTAATGGTGGTCGTGACCATTGGGCCTGGCGGGGTGGCCCTTTCTCGACACGGAAAGCTTATGGGGCAATATCTAGACCCCCGCCTGCGCGGTCGGACATGCTGATGCGTGATTGTGGGTTCTTCTGGGGACTATAGCTCCCCGAACGCCTTGGTTTTTTCCTTTGGTTATTCCGCCGGCAAAGGCTGAGGACGAGGGATCGTTGCGCAAGGCTTCTGGTCAATATCTCAAATAGATGTGTTTTATGCGATCTGCGGTGGAGACCATTGATCATCTCTTCTTCGTTGGCCCCTGGGTCAGAGGGGTTTGGCAGGAAGCGGATGTGGATTGGGTGTGCACGAATGACTTGACGGCCTTTTGTGAATCGTTGGTGAACAACAGAAGCATGGAGAGAAGGGACATCCTGCGTCCCATAGCGAGGCTGTGGTCAATTTGTTTGGGGAGGAATGAAGCCCTCTTCTCGGGGCAACGCTTCTACAAGGAGAACGTTCTTATACATTGTGCGAGATTAGTAGATGATTGGGTTTTGGCTTAGACCCCTGTTTGGCATTTTTTGGGGGCTGTGGCGTCTACTGTAAGGCCTTTGCTTTTTTCTTTGTATATTTCTTTTTGTTATTTTTTCCTTTCTTAATATATTGGGGTGAACACCGCTGAGTGTCTCTCCCTTTTTTGGTGGCTCAAAAAAAAGATGTGAATTTCATGCTATTAGCTTCTTGTAACTTTCAAATGTAATATTTGGAAGGGCCAATAGTTGAAAATAGACTTTAGAGTTTCCACTTATCCACACCTTTGACCATACTCTTTTTTAAGAATTCGAGAAAATAGTGGCCATTTTTGCGTAAGAGATATAAAGGTCATATAAAAGGTTCTCCAAACACAATGTACTTAACTCTTTATTCCTCTTTAACATTGAATAATTATATTAAAAATCATTTAATTGCTTTATATTTATGGAGATTGTATTATAATATATTTTCTTAATATTATATCGACCACCTCTAGGCTACGCTTCGCTCGATTCCAAGAAAACCGTCGTGTTCCGTCTTTCATTTTTTCAAACATTGAATATAACATAGATGGAATATGAAGCATTTACATTTTATTATTATGCACATGTTGTGGCATACAATTAGTCTACATTCATATGCAAACGTTGTGGCGTACAATTAGTCTACATTCAAGTGAATGTTCTAGTAAGTATTTGAAATCCTTATACTGAGAAATTTTAGTGGAAATTAATTACGATTGAGAGGAAAAAAGTCTTACTAATCATTTCTAGATTTTGTGTAAGGACATGTATGATAGGGCTTTATCTTGTGTAAGGACCCCATCTGGGAAGACTGACTATTTTGACATCAACATTGGTTTACATCAAGGTTCAACTTTGAGTTCATTTCTTTTTACTTTGATTATTGACGAGTTGACAAGTCAAATACAAGATGAGTTACCTTGGTGTATGTTATTTGCTAATGATATTTTGTTGATTGACGAGACTAGAGATGGAGTAAATGAGAAGTTTGAGGTCTGGAGACATGCATTGGAGACTAAAGAATTTTGTATAATAGGGCTAAGACAGAATATATGGAGTGCACCTTTGATGGAAATAATGATGAAGAAATTGAGGTGAAAATTGGTGATGATAACATTCAGAAGAGATTCTTTTGGATACTTGGGATCTATTTTGCAATATGATGGGGAAATTGATGGAGATGTTACTAATAGAATAAATACATGTTGGCTAAAGTGGAGAGGAGTTTCTGTTGTTCTCTGTGATCAAATTTTTTAAAAAAATTAAAGGGAAGTTTTACATAGCAGCCGTGAGAGTTGCTAGCTCTATGGATCTGAATGTTGGCATGTGAACCATAGACATGTGCAGAGAATGGCTTTAGAAGAAATGAAAATGCTAAGGTGGATGTGTGGACACACTCACGTAAAGATCGGATTCAAAATGATGCAATCAGAAAGAAAGTTGGTGTAGCCCCGATAAAGGATAAGATGCGAGAAAACCACTTAAAATGGTTTGGTCATTTGCAAAGAGGATTAGATGATGCACCAGTTAGGAGATGTGAGTGTTGGGATGTTGAGCCGGCTAAGAGAGGGCGAGGACAGCCCAAGAAGTGTTGGAAAGAGACTATACGAAGGGATCTTAATTTTTTAAATATAAGCCCGAAATTGACCCAAGATAGATCTGAATGGAGGCGAAAAATCCATGTAACCAACCCTATTTAATTGTGGGAAAAGGCTTTGTTGTTGTTGTAATCATCTCTAGATTTTCCTATATATATGTTGTTGAAAGTCAAAGCTTCACTAAATATTAGTGAAAAAATTTATATTTAAAGAAAAAGCTTTCAGTGATCATCTGATTTTCTGCTAGATTTACTGTTGAAAGTCAAAAATTAATTAAATTTCAGTGGATGAAAACTTACTGCTGGCACCACCATATGATTCCTCCCTATTAATTTGCATACCCAAAATATCTCCAAAAATCTCCATAATTTGGACGGCTCTCCTAGACAGCTTCGGATTCCCCTCTAGAATGATCATCTTATCACCAGCATTCTGGAGAAGAGGAATCGAGATATCACCATTTAGGGATGAGCATGGGTCATGCTCTACCAGGCCCAAGCTTATTCAACAAATCGGGCTTGGGGTTGGGCCATGGCCCGTTAATTTTTTTGATCGGCCCGAGTCCAACCCCTGCTCAATTTTTATGGGTCGAGCTTGGGCCAGACCGTCCCATATATTTTGGCCAAATGTTGACTTTGAGAAGAAAATAGTAAAGATGATGCAATAAAGGTAAACTAGAAATTAAACTGTATTTGTGCAGTAGGAAGAATGGGAATCTAATAGTACGATTCAATCTTGAACTATGTGAAATAAACAAGGAAGACCAACTACATCGTTAAATGCAACCAGGCTAAATAAGAATGCATGATAGAGTATATGAATTCTAATTTCAGCATTAACAAACAGGAGCATTAAGGTAACTAGTTGGGTATTCTGCTAATGAAAGAAATCTCGGTTGAGCAATTGGATATTAGCAAAGAATTCTGAAACCAATAGGCAATAGCAAGTAATAGAATAAAGAAAAAAAGAAAAGCAAAACCCACTGAAGTTAATCAACCATGATTGAGCAATAGATACATATAAGAACTAGGGATAGTGGGAGTGATCTGACATGGATTGCAGAAGTTCAGCAGCAATGAAATGTTCGTGATGGCGAAGTATATGCCTATGGGCTGCGATGATAGCCACTGGTGCATCCATGCAGAGTGGGCCATCGAGATGGGGAGGTTGACGGCGATTCTAAAGGAGCTTGGCATTGTAAAAAGCGAAGCATTGAGGGTTGCCATGTGGGTTTCACAAGGATGGGAGATGGCGATGCGAGGGAAGGGGCAAGGTGGCGACACAGATGATGGATAAAATCCTACGTTAGTGAGCTTGCTGGACGGTATGTGGTCGAGGAGGGAATGTCGTGGCAAGGTTTCATCAGTGGAGGAAGAATGATGGTGTGGAATAAAATTAGTATATTGGGGTCTTGCCATCACGGGGACTTTAATTTGGAGATGAGTGATTGTGCTAAATGGGTTGGGCACCATTGGGCTACATATCTGGGGTCGGCCCGATCAGGTTTGCGGATACATATCAGACTTGACATGTGGACCTGTTGCCAAACTGGATTAGTAGGTTATTGGGTTTTGGCCAACCTCAACCCCAAGCTTGATCCGAAAAAATATGGGCCTAAATTACGGTCCAATCCGTACCCATTTTATTTTTGGGCTTGGATCGAGTCAAGCAAGATGGGCTTCCGACTGGGTTGCCCAACCCAATGCTTATCCCTATCTCCATTGCAATAGCCCAGACACCACCTGTCTTGTGAGGCTAGCCTCATCATAATCGCCAACACATTTGTCATAATAATGAAGAGTATAGGGACAAACGAGCATCTCCGACGAACGCCCCGATGAGGCTAAAAGAAACCACCCTACGAGCGCCCATTCATAAGCACAATATAGGATGACGTAGTAATACACAATTTCATCCAGGATATTTATACATCTGGGAAGCTTCTCTTCTGCAAAAGCGTCTATAGGAAACACCGGTCGGTGCAATCATATGCTTTGGAAAAGTCCACTTTCCAAAGCATGCCCTTCCCCTTGTTCCTCTTCCAATCTAAAAACATTTTCGAGGCAAGCACCAGTCCATCCTCCATAAACCTACAAGTACAAAGGTTGTCTGCTTCAGAGAGATAATATCATTCTCGACACATCAAAGTCGATTTGCAAGGACATGGCAATAATAAGGTAAAATGCATTAGAGAGTGCTTTTGGTATGTAACCAATTCTTTTAAACACATCCCATTTTGGAAACATAAATAAGAGTGCGTTGTTTAATCGCTCAAATCCCAAAAT
Source organism: Ottelia alismoides (assembly GCA_037367405.1). NCBI lineage: Eukaryota > Viridiplantae > Streptophyta > Magnoliopsida > Alismatales > Hydrocharitaceae > Ottelia > Ottelia alismoides. The sequence goes on from JAZKJV010005280.1 coordinate 817,313, forward strand.
TTTCCTTCTAAACTCCTACCTCATCTACAATACATCTGCCTTAATCTCCTTCCGGAACTCTCCGTAGAAATACACCGGGAACCTATCGGGGTTTGGAGCTTACATTAGCATTAAGCTCGAAAACCGCCTTCTTGACCTCCATCTCTGTAAAAGGTACTGTCAATGCATCTGCCTGAGCTGACATCAACAACAACTGATGTTTGAAGAGAGGCTCTAGGGGCCGTGGAGGGAGGCATGAGTAGTGGCACACTAACAATAATTGTGCCATCAATTTACTATTGCTGATCTCCTCTTCTACCGGGGATTTCATCCTTAGTCATCATCATGTGTTTTTTTATCAGCCATCAGCAAACACATCCCACGACAATGGGATTATTGTAGTCAATGTGTAGTACTAAACAAGGTTGCAAAAGTCGGTAGTCGGTACTCAGTCGGATGGGTCACTGACTAAGGATTAATCGACAGTTGGAAGACTAGTCGGATTTAGTTGGACTTTAATTGGCTTTGAATATTATGATTATTTTAAATATATAAATCATTTTTATACATATATTTACATAGATTTCATACATTTTATACTATCATAATAAAATAAAAGAAGTAATTGAATTTAAGTAAACTGTTAAGCATATTATAATAAGTTTGCTTATAAAAAAACATCAAAACATAAAACAACATGGTAGCTCCAAGAAAAAATTTATCGACTAGTGTACCTAGTCGGAATTAGTCAGTACTTGGTCGGCCACCCCATTGACTAGACTAGTTGGACCTACTAGTCAGGCCAGTCGGACGACTTTTACAACACTGGTACTAAAGTTAAAACAAGCAATTGCAACTTCCTTGTTGGAAGTTAAACTGATGTATTGTCTATTCAAATGTAAGATTTAACAAAATTGAGTAAAGAACTGGGTGTCTGGTCTGTTGGTATTGGGTGATGTCTACCACACGGGAGATCAGGGTTCGAATCTTAGGCACAAGTCTTGGATGGGCCTTTATTGGAGGTTCATCCCATCTTTCAAAAAAAGCATTATCATCCCATTAAATCATATCGAAACTTTTTCTGAGACCAAACATTGCTTGCTTATGTGGCACCTGACACGGGATGTGGAGGTGACGGGGTCAGTCCATGCATGTGCGAACGATTGTTCATTGTAATTTGTCTAGGATATCTCTTGTCATGGTTCCCCGTTGAAAATGCTCCTACAAATATTTTTCTGATATATTTAATGTTTAAATCTGGAAAAATATCATCATAAATCTACTTGAGTATCATTGCTATTGGATAGCAAATTTTGATCATTGAGTCTTTCATGCCTTTTGTCGAAAGAGAGGAGGGTTGAGTTGGCTTAATGGATTGCTGGTCTAACACCTCAACTCTCGATCTCTCTCAACACCTTATGCAAATACCATAGATCCATCTCTGGATATATATGGCCATATTTTCTGAATTAGGATGTTGACTAGACTTCCCATTATCTTTCTTTTAAGTTGAAACCTCCAAATTTTACATTTAAAAGCCATATTGCCTTTATGGAATCTGGCATGGCCTTCATGGGTTGGGTTTCCATCTTAGGGCATGTATATTACATGGGTACTCTTTGTTCTGCATGTGTACCCATGCTTGAGATGCTCCAATGAAAGTCGAACAATGTACTAAGGAATCTCTTACAGGCGCTGACGATATTAATGTAATTTGGCTGAAAGAAATTCATTAAAGATGGAAGGTTCAGTATTTAAATTCTGTATCACAACTTAAAAGTGACACATTTCTTGCAACTCAGCACTCTGACAAAAATTCTCTGGCCTTTTATAATTATTGCAGAGTTCTCAGAGGCGCTGAAGGAAATGGGTGCCTGCTTGCTTGAAAAAACTGCACTGAATGATGATGAAGAAAGTGGTCAGTCTTTTTCTTTCTTGCTTCATATGTTGTAGTGGTGCCTTAAACTACAAACTTCTTGGAGCATGTTGTTCTGATAGCTCTTTTTATGCGATTTAAATCTTTCATAATTCTTATCTAGTACTTTTACAAAAAGGAAACGACGATAAATTTGATAATATTTCTCTTACAGGGAGGGTGTTGTTGATGTTAGGGAAAGCACAGTTTGAACTTCAAAAGCTTGTCGATACTTATGTAAGCTATGTTTACATGTTGCTTCTTAGGGATTCATCACAGCCAGAATTTTGGACCTTTTCATACACTAGCCGACCCTACTTAATGTAAAAAAAGGCTTTGTTGTTGTTGTTGTTGTTGTGTCTTTGTAGAACAATCTAACAAGTGTTTCTATGGTTACTTTTCCTAGCGTTCCCATATCTTCAAGACAATTACGACTCCATCAGAATCTCTTCTCAATGAACTGCGAACTGTAGAGGTCTGTTTTTGTTATGTCAAGATTCAGCCATTATTTATTTATTTATATATATGTATGTTATTTGGTAATCCTACTACTTTTGTATGTTTAACCTTTATTATCTGTTATTTACCCCTGAAAGCTTGCGGGATCTATCTATTATTTTGAAGCACAAGTTCAACTCGTATCTTGTCTCACAAAGGCAGCTCGTTGGATGAAGCTCCAACTATTTGGGGGTTCAGGGAAGGGCTGAACCACTTTCGGTGTAGAATTATTATAGCATTTTTGGCACTAAACAAACCTGCCAATAGATTGAGTCTTGCTTGTAGCTTTTTAAATTTATATTTATTTGCGTTATTGAACTATTGTTGACTAACTATGTTTCTATTTCGTCACTTTCTAATTTGAAGTCCTACATTTAGAAGTCCCGTTGAATATGTACTTTTCCATCCATATGGCTTTAGGATTTTATACTATATAAGAAACCATACTCCTTGAATAAAATTCATTTCATTAGTTCTCTAATTTTCTCTACATGATATCAGAGTGATGACTCTGGTCTTAGACTGAAATTCTTATCCTAAATCCTATCCCCACCGTTAGCGTCTTCATGCCAACCATCACTGCCTAAAGTAAGAAGTCTTGCCTTTGCAGTGGCACAACCCTTCCTCGACATATGCACGGCACCATTGACCTAGGGTAGCATCGCATATGCCCTTCACCAGCATCTCCACTTTCATCGCTTCTCCTTTATGTACGCGAGGTCTAGCAGCTTCCTCATCGCCTGTCCAACAACAACCCGACAATCGTTGCCTGACTTCTCCGGTGACAACCCATGTTAGTAGCGACTCTTCTCGTCGCTATCCTTAGCGGTTTTGTCACCACTAGTCCTTTTAATGCTTGAGTATATTGCTTCAGAATCTTTTTGATCTTTATCCATGATGCAATGTCCACAGCTCTAGCCACATCTTTGTTTCCGGCGGTTCATGGGCTTCTATCAAATTGAAGGGTGCATGCAACTATGTACTTTGATCTCGTAGCTTCAAGGTGTTCATTAATTGTTAGAGGAAGATATACACTATGAAGGAGCTGCTCCAAGATACCGGCAATGTATTTATTATTTCCTAGATGAAAGACAACTACAAGTTATGACATTCGTGACCAATAATGTCAAGCCTTGCATCGAGGTCTATCTCCTGTACATGGAGACAACCAAACCAGGCATATGTGGGATGAACTTGCTCAGAAATATTCTCGACAGAATGTCGGGTGCTTTGCAAGGAGACTGTTAGATGATTGGATGTTGTAATGCTCTTTTTTGTTATGTGTCTTGGGTTGATGTAACCTTGTGTCCGTTGGAGGTGTCTCCTTTAATTATTTAAATATATTTTGATGGGGCGGGCACCACCGAGTGCTTCCCCCTACCTTGCATACTTTCAAAAAAAATATTCTCAACGGACGAATAAATCTCGCTTTGCAGATATCTACTTGTGGATTTGGTCTATTTCATAGGGATTCCTTGCTGGTAAAGTACTACTAACATGTGACTGGCCTATATGAGAAACTCGTTATCTTTTAACCCGTCTATTATGCCAAGCAGGTGACAAAGTGATCATAATGACAAGTTTATAGGTTTCTTGCAAGACTACATCCTTACTGTTAGACAATGAAGGATCATTTCCTCACACCTGGATTGTATTTCTCTTAGACGGTTAAGTCTTACTCAAGTTGTAGAGAGCACTGCTTTTCTCGCGACATCTGAACCTGGTGGTCACTACAGTTCTCAAGGAGACATGGCTATGACTCTGACCATGGTTATGGCCTGCAACTATCCTCCCAATCATTTCCACAATTACAATTTACCCTTTTGACAGGTATTGGACAAAGTTTAACATGCCCTCCTTAGGACAATCTAGTTTCTTCTTCAGACTATGATGCATCTGCAACAAAAGTGATTACCGATCATGGACCATCGGGCGAGATTGTCCTATTTTCTACTACCGATAACCGTTAAGGGAACATACTGGAATGCATTATGAGAAGCCCAAGGGATCCCTTATATAGGAGAAGAACCATTGGGCAGATTACAGAAAGAAGAAAAAGAAAAATAGATAATTACAAAAGATAATGCTAAAAATAGTAACTATCTCAACAGTCAACACTCCCCCTCAACTGGAGCGTATATATCAGTAAGACTCAGCTTGGAACATCTCTGATAAGGTCCTCTCGCTAGAGCCTTTGTAAGTATATCTGTTGTCTGGTCTCCAGAGTTGACATACGTAGTATTGATAATACCCTTTTGTATCAAGGCACGAGTGTAGTGACAATCCATCTCTATGTGCTTTGTCCTCTCATGAAAGGCTAGGTTATTTGTAATGAAGAGAGCAACTTCATTATCACATTGGAGGTGCATGGGAAGAGACACCTTTATGGTTAGGTCAGTAAGAACAGATCTAACCCACATCATCTTTGTACTAGCCTGTGCCATGGCCCTGTATTCCGATTCAGCACTTGATCTAGCAACCATAGTCTGCTTCTTATTCTTCCATGAAACAAGAGAATTCCCTATGAATACAACAAATCCAGATGTAGATTTTCTATCCTTTGGGCATCCAACATAATCTGCATTTGCGTATGCCGTCACTGAGAGAGATGTGCCTCTGCTGAAAAGAAGTCCATTACCAGGTAAAGTCTTCAAGTATCTCAGAATCATATGGACTGCATCCATATATGCCTGTCTGGATGCTCCATAAACTGACTCACTTTGCTCACGACAAATGCTATATCAGGCCTGGAAATAGTTACGTATAGTAGCTTGCCAACAAGCTCTCTATACCTCTTCTTGTCGACCTTCTCAGTATCATCATCATAGAACTTCATGCTTGGGTCAAGCGGAGTAGTGGCAGGTCTGCAATCTACCTTGCCTGTCTCTGAAAGAAGATCTATAACATACTTCCTTTAGGTCATTACAAAAACCCGTTGGTTCCTGGCAAACTCTATTCCAAGGAAGTAACGTAAATGTTCAAGATCCTTGGTCACAAACTGCTGACCTAGGAAATCCTTGGCACCCTGAATACCCTGCTCGTTATCTCCTGTAATAATAATGTCATCAACATACACAAGAATGACTGTAGTACCTCTCTGGGTCTTCTGTATGAACAAGGAGTGATCAACAGTTGATCTCACAAACCCCTGTTGCTCTATCAAGTCCGAGAGATTTTGGAACCATGCTCTTGGACCCTGCTTGAAGCCATAGGTAGCCTTATGTAACCTATAAACCTTCTGACACTCCCCCTCAGCAGCAAACCTAGGTGGTTGCTGCATGTAGACCTCCTCCTGTAGGTCACCATAGAGGAATGCATTCTTCACATCAAGCTGATAAAGAGGTCAATCTTGTGTCACATCAACAATAAGGAGAATACGTTGAGTAGAATTTCTGGCAACTGGGGAGAAAGTATCCCGATAGTCCACCCCATATGTCTGGGTGAACCCTCGTGCCACAATTCTGGCCTTATAGCGATCCACACTGCCATCCACACTTTGTTTCACAATGAACACCCATTTGCATCCCACAACTGATATATCAACAGGAGCAGGAACAAGACTCCATGTACCACGTGACTGTAGTGCAACCATCTCCTCTTCTATAGCTAACCACTGCTGACTGTCTTTGAGAGCCTCCTGATACGTCTGTGGTATCTGCACGACTGATAGTGCTAACGTAAATCTCCTGAAATCTTCTGACAACCTGCTCAAAGAAATCTGGGCTGCAAGAGGGTAAGTAGCACACGCCTGTTTCTGCTTTCACAGTGCAATTGGTACGTCAAGATCATCTGCCAAGTTCTAGGCATGTATATTTCCCTCTTGAGAGGGTACCTGCTCCTCATGTTGTACAATCAATTCATTAGTGCCATCAGTATAAACAATATGCTCATTACATACCTGAGGCGTGCTGGATGATGGGCAAGGCTTGTGAGCATGGCGAACATAGCGATTTGCGAGGAAAAACACGAGGCAAGAACCGAACCAACGGAGGAGGTGGTGGAGGTGGAAGAAGAGTAGGTTAAGGTGAAGGACCAACTGTAGGAAGTGGTGGCATGTATATCTCATCATCAGAGTCAGATTGAGTAAGTCTGTCACATGTAGGAGAAAAATACATGACCGACTCAAAGAAAGTAATGTCGGCACTAACAAAATATTTATGGCTTAATGGATCAAAGCAACAATACCCCTTTAAGGTACGAGAGTAGCTGACAAACACACACTTGACAACTCTAGGAGAGAGCTTGTCACGCCCTGGAGAGACATCATGAACAAATGCAACAGATCCAAACACACGAGGTGTAAGAGAGAAGAGACCCTTCTCGAGAAACGCAATCGAGTAAGGAATCTTCTCTCCTAACACAGGCGAGGGCATACGGTTTATCAAATAACAAGCAGTAAGGACAACATCACCCCAATAAACATGAGGATCACGTCTCTTTATCAACAATGTTCTGGTCACATCAAGTGATGGTGTTTGCGCTCGGCAACACCATTCTACTGGAAAGTGTAGATACATGAGGTATGGTGAACAATGCCATGGGATCTAAGGAACTCAAAAAGTTGTAAGGTGCAAAATTCCAAGACATCAGAACGGAGATACTTGACAATTATTTCATTAATAAAATAGTTGATAACGGATCTAGACTCAGACTTATTTTTCAATAAAAAGACCCATGAAAGTCTAGAAAAATCATCGACATCTCCAAGATAAAAACGGTGTCCTTGGAGATCAGGAACACGATTAGGACCCCAAATGTCTAAATGGAGGAGTTCAAATAGCTGAGAGCTGCTCTGACTCTGACGGTATGGAAAAGAGGAACGATGATGCTTCCCAAGTTGACATGCCTCACACTGAAAGGAGGATTTGATAGAAATCTGAAGGAGAACATGACATAGCTTCTGTAGAGTAAGATATCTAAACCTAAGGTGCCACAGATAAGGAGAGATAGGTCCAGTAGATATAATAGAAACACTAGCATGAGGAGGTTGGACCAGTCTATAGAGTCCCCATTGCTCACGACCACATCCAATCACCCTGTCCATGAGTATGTCCTGAAACACAAGAGATGAATGGTCAAAAATGGTACGACAATGCAGATCCTTAGTGATCTGACTAATAGAACGTAAATTCATCTGAAAAGCAGGAGCATATAGAACATTCTTCAAGCACATGGACGGTGTCAACTGCACCTCCCCCTGTCCTGTAACGGGTAAGTGGTCTTCATTAGCATTGACAACCCATCTGCCAGGTGGTATAACCCTGTAGGACTTCAGCTGTGTTTTGTCTCCACACATGTGGTGAGAGGCACCAGAGTCCATAATCCACTCTGTCATGTCTGCATTTGTACTACCAGTAAAGGCGTAGGTGATACCTGAGGAGCTTGAAGAGGCTCTGGATGCTGCATTGGTATCTGTGGTGGTGTCAACACTAGGAAGAAACTTGATGGACAATAATCCTTTCTATAATGCCTGACCAATGATGTATAGTTTAAGTGCATCCGAGGTAATAATTGACTGATTGCATGGAATTTGAAAAACAACATTGCCTCCGCAGGTAATAAGAAGCGATCAATACATGACCTCACACTCCTTTTTGTATAATAGCAATCTCCGGCGCTCATCACCTCCAACTGAATCTAATCAATAAATGAGACGATGTCCAAGGAGATTGGTACTTGCTTCCTTGCAAACCAAACATATCCTTAGACATAAAAGTGACATCGAAGTCACTTCCAATAAACCCCAGATAGAAGTGTGACACAAATGCATAAACCATGTAGAGTGATGACTTCTTGAGTTCCCTAAGTCACGACATTCAACCTCCTTGAGAGAATCACACAAAGACAAGTGGGCATTTTTAATCCAAGTTTCCCTTTTTATGTAGGTTGTGGTCTTCCCTTCATCTCCCCTTCCAAGCACAAAGATGAACTACTTGTAGGTCCGTTCTCCGTACAACCCCTTATTTTAGGTATTGAAGCTGCTAACCTACCTTTGCCATTACTCGTCTCTTCTTAAAAGACTAATAGGCCTTATCTCTCCAACCCACAACTCGATCTCCAAACCTTTCAGCATCACCCTCTTGATTACCTCACGACATGATAACTAGCCTTATTCAAACGATGACAATCTGTCAAAAAGGTCCCTCCACATAAAAAGTACAGAGATGACCTCATGCATTACGACATCTTATGGGTTCCCTTTTCTGCAACAACACATCTTAGATGCATGAAGAGATGGTCACAAGGCTCACAACTGTGCGGAACAAGAGGTCATGGGCTTCAACAGTTTCAGAAACATCCAAGGCCATGTCATTTGAAGTAAACAATGGTGGCCCATCCAATCCCTTCCAACTCATGGTATCTATATACCCTTTTCCCCCAACAGTTACAGGTTCTTCAAAGAACCGGCTGGCAGAAGGACCATGATGGGCCAATGTTCGATCCAAGGATCTTGTTGGAAAAACTGGGTAAAAGATCACGATTTGATGATGTTTCAAAATCTAGGGAAGTCATTGCCTCCTCTATCTGGCTTGTGCTTCTGCCACATGCCCTTTCAATTATAGAAGACATGATAAAGTTCATCTCTCTGCAACCGAAATGAGTCATTAGACCTTTGGATGCCATCGTTAAATGACCCTCCCTTCTACCATGGAGGCATCCAGAGTCTTGTATGCTTTTCTGTACAGTTGCTCTCTTTTTGCTGCCGCCATTGATTTCCCTTTATTGTCTCCAAACATGCAATCTCAATTCTCTTCAGATCAACCTCTTTTTCCTCTCGAGCCTTCTCTTCCTTCTCTTCCCCTTTCATGTGCCTCTCTTGCTCCTCTTGTTCACTCTCGCTCCTCTCACTCTCGTCGCTCTCCATTCCTCTGGATCTTCGTATCTTAGGGTCGAGTTGTTTAGTCACAATCTTTCCATTGACAAGAGTTTGCCTTGAATGAAGTAGGTCTTTGCTTGGAGTTTAGTGTCGTTGCCATTTCTCCTTTAGCCTGAGGTAATCATGGGGTCTTGGGAAGCGATTGTTATGTAGGTATTCATCCTTGTCAAAAGTTTTAGGGAGCAACTCCTCCACATTAAAGAATGCCCAACATTTATGTCAAATAGACTAAGATTCCATGATTTTTTTATCCTGATATCGATGATATATCTGTATCATGAAGCCTGTATTGGTTCTACGTTTTATTTATTTTCTTGGATATCGATCGATATATCCGCATATCAATGATATTTTGTGATATTGATAGGTATCAACCGAAGCTTGAGGTTTTGAATACAATTTTCCCTTTGGGACAGATATCCTCGATATACGTTCCCCATCTTCTTATAATGTGTTGCTGTTGACTGCAAGTTCTTTGCTTTGGAGAAAGCTTCCTTAAAGTGGTTTTCGTTATTTTTAATCTAGTGTATTCTAGTTGCGAGTGAAAAGCTAAAATCCTACTCTAAACTATAAGATGTCCTAGGTTTGAGATGGTTTATCAGGGTTATATTTTGGTATGGTTTATCGGGGTTATATTTTGGTGCTTTACTTGCTTGTTCTTGAGTTTTCCGATGTTTCGGCTACAGTTTCTTGTATTTATTGAGATCTTAGGGAGATGTCTTATAGTGTTGTATATGGATTTGTTTAGATTTTGCTATATGTTACCTTTGCCTTCTTTTAAATAAAACTTTACCTTGTTACAATTAAAATTTATACCTCATTGTTTTTAAAACATGTGTTCTTTATTGTTAAGAAAGATATACTCTGCATATTGTGATTGCACGAATTTTATGTGTTGCTTTTCGATCTTTAACTTTTCAGCACCTAACATGGTATTCTATTGTTTTATCAATAAACATGGTATTATATAGACAATAGTATGATATATGTAATATAACATATATTATTATGTTAAGTGCAGGTTATAAGAGTGTATTTGTATGCTACTTATTGTTTTAAGAATTAAGATGTTCTTAATTTAGCTTTTGAGCAACGTTCAAGATCTCCATTGATATTGTCGACAGTGTTGAAATATCTTTGCTTAGGTGTTTTGATTATATTTGATTTATGCCCAAAAGATTAAGTTAATACATTAAATAATTGTTTTATATGGGACTGACGTCATTGTTACATGTATAATATAATGTGTATTGTATTAAGCTACCGGTTTCACGTTCAAATTCAGAGTGTTTGATAAGATCAAGCTGATGATGACGATCGGCACATAAGCAACTCCACAAACTTATTTTCTATTTTATCGAGTTAGATTATAATAATGTAGATCATAGTTTAAAGTTGTTCAAACCCTTTAAAACAAAAAGATATTCATTCACGCATTTCAAGTACTATTATCCAACTCCCTATGGACTGGTATACTTGACTACACTTTATCGCATAATTCAATTAGTGTTGCACCAAGACATTACAATGTGCACTGATCCAAGTCCTATTAAATGCACTGATATCTTGATATAACGTTACATATCTTGACAAGGTCAAATTCAAGTGTTTTCCCTACTGTTACACCAATATATGTCCGACCACACTAGTACACTTTTAATTGTTAAACTTTTGAACTTAGTTGTTTCAACGTTCCCTGATACCTAATCGAAGTTGCACATGTACATAATTTTGTACACCGGTATACACTATACACTAGTTGTTGAACCATTTTTATATTATGTTTTCGTGTTGTTGCACATATACATGTTAAAATGCAGTGGTACACCAGTGAAGAAAGTTGTTTTTGCGTAGTGTTCAGAAAGGCGAGCCAGGCGACCACATATGCGGAGGCGACCTCTCTAGCGAACCGCATATCCCATATTCGTTCAATATTTGGGAAAGGCGCACATGCGATCGAGTATACCGCATATGCGAGCGCATATGCAACCGCATTTGTATTAGGACCTAAACCCAGTCCATCCCTAAAAAACTCACCCGATAAATGAGAGCCTCGATCCTCGAGTCCCCAACCCTTTATGCTCTGAATGAGTGGTTCATTTTGATCCCAACTTTACTGTTCTTAAATAAAAAAATGCAATCAACTGATGTCATATCTTTCGATTATGGTCGAATTGATTGTTATATCTATCGAAAAATGCAATTGAAATTTTGATTCAATTGATTGCTATATTTTCCATAAATCACCTGCTGTTTCTGTAGTGCATATGCATTCATTTTCCTGAAAACACTACATAAAACTACCGATTACATTAGTGTTAAATGGTTAGTTTTTAGAATTATTCACTTACATTCTACATTTGATCTGAGTGGACTCTGGATAATTTTTAATACGTTTTTATTGGAATTTCTAGAATATTTATAATGTCTCCTTTTTTAGTATAAATGATCTTAAACTTATACTTGAGCAAGTGCATAGGTAGATTGAACATTGGTAGGTTCACTTGGAAGTGGTTTTGACATACACTTTCTCATCCAATACTCTATGCTAGATGGGTGTTTGAGAGGGTGTAATTGCAAAAGAAATTCACTGTAGGTATTTCATCTATATTATATATTTTTGTAACATACATCTCTAAAATTTGAAATTATTATATATTATTTATTTTTAGTTAAAATATTACAAAACTGCATAATCAACATATACTTCAGCATGTACTTTCGTCTACCCGCTTACTCGCTTCAAACCGCCTGATCGAACGAATACCGCATACCGACTTTCTGAACCTTGTTTTTGCGTATATTTCTTGATATGGTGAATTGAATATTTGCTACTATTAGGGCCTCCTCTATCCTATAAAAGGACCTAACTCTACCATTCCACCGCACATCAACTACTCATACTAGTACTACTTTCTACTCTGGAGTCTATTTTGTGCTAAAAATATATATTCTTGCAAAGCATCTCAGTTCTTCATGATCTTTAGCTTTTCTCTCTCATTAAAGCCTTTCATTCTGGCTTCAATTTCGGTTGCATTTACATTTTGCAATATTACTAGCTTCATTAGAATAATATATTTTACTTTATTCTTGGCTAGGAGGCGTTCTTGTGAAGGACTTTCTTCACAAAGAGACATTGTTGTGAGGTTTTGCACTTTGAAGCATTCTCCGTGAAAACCTTTCTTTTTATAAAGAAAAATATTGGTAAGGTGTGTGCTTGTAAATGGTTTGGACTATGCTAGAAGTAGTTTTGATAGTGAGAGTTTATAAATCATGGGTAGGGAAAGCACATGCATGTAAAGTAGCCCTTGAGTAGGGTAAATCTGTATAAATTCTTGTGTATTGTGTTTTGCGTTTTGTTGTTTGTGTGTTGGGTTATTTTTTTTATATTGATCATTATTTCGTATATAGATGTTATCCCACATATTTCTTTATTTGGCATCGGGCCATTCTAGGTTAGGTGGTTCTTTGATCATGCTCAAGTTATGCTTCCATTGCATATGCACATTTTGCTTGAAGTAAGCCGGTGTTAATGGGACACGAAGTACAACACTCAAGAATCTTGTATAGTTGTTTTTTTACCTTGTGTTAGCTACCACAAAAAGAATTCTTGCCTTTTTCTTATAATCCTTTGGGTAGCTGGTCACTACTCATCCAATAAAAACCATTTTCACCATTTGTTGCTATCACTGGTCACCAATTGCATTAACACGGATGATGTGCTAAATAGGACTGCAAAAGGCATCTTGTGTCGAGGAAGTCTAATAACTCTAACCAAGGTGACAATAGGACTGTGATGTGGGTATCATAGCTTAAAATTCATAGGAGGTACTCTCCTATGTGCCATGTGGAATGCTGAGACATCTATTACCTTGTAATATGGGCAACAAGGAGAATTACATAATAGAATGAACTTTCAGCCCTAACTCTGCGTTTGGTTATCGGGTTAACCCGGGATAACCTGGGAGGGCAACCCATTTCTGTGGTTTGGTGTTTGGATAGAGGTTTTGGGGTTGAGAGAGTTTGTTGTGATTGGATTGCATTGAAGTTTGAAAAAGTGAGTAGTTATTGTGATGTGATTGTATTGAAGTTTGGAAAGTGAGTAGACGTTGAGTATTTTATAATTTTTAGATGATATGATGGTATAATATATTTTTTTGATGGAACGTATGAAAGAGAAATGATTTATTTAATGTATTAAAAATGCAAGAATTTGTGCGCCCCACATGAGAGAGGTGTGTTCTGGGAGAACACCCCAATGGGGGCAACCTCCTTGCCGAACGGGCTCTGAGAGATCTGACTTACACATTCTCGTTACTGTTAAGTTTCATAGTTTACTAGCTTGACAATGATTATCCCTTTTGAGCCATCTTCCCATGCGCTTTTCATTTAATTTTTGTTTGTAGGGGATCTAAATTCTTTGTTCAATATTTTATCTTATTACTCATCCATGCTACTTTCTCAATTTTATATTCATGATAAATAACTATATTTTCTACTTGTACCTGTACATTTTCTATTCTCTTGAAATGTCTGTGTGGTTGCAGGACATGAAACGTCAATGTGATGAGAAAAGGTATGTTGCCAACTTCATCTCTCGATGCTGGTATTCTTCATGCTTCAACTAAAATCTGTTATCACTAAAATCTGTTGTTACAGAGAGAGGTATGAATACTTGTTAGCCACACAGAAAGAAAAAGGCAAGCCCAGAAATATTAAAAGTGAGGCTTTTTCGTCTGAAGAGTTAAAGACAGCTCAGGAGGAATATGATGATGAAGCAACTTTTTTTATTTTTCGATTAAAATCCTTAAAGCAGGGACAATCACGAAGTCTTCTAACACAAGCTGCTCGACACCATGCTGCACAGGTCGCTATTCTAATCATATAGTTAGGGGTTTTACGTAAATATTCCTATAAATGTTTCATATTACACAAATACAGCTGTATTTTACACAATTTCATGCATGCCCCCTTTAAGCATTTACTTTACTACATATTTGTATAGTCAAAATTTTAATGTTGTATAAATTAACTCCTGATTTCTTTCGGGTCATGAGACATTCTTAAATCCACTAAAGTGATAAAAAAGAATTAAAAATGCTCCTAACACTGAAGCAAAAGCAAAAATGCGATGTAACCTTTCAAATCCTTTCACCGGCATGGATTCACAAGGACAACTATGTCAACTATTATTAAAAATAACTATTTTTTTGTAAAGATATCATTCTTGGTGCATCTGTGTAATCTATAACATATACTAAAGCTGGGTATCTACCAATTAGGCACTATTAAATTTGTCCTTGTGTATTCGAAGCAGTTAAGCTTCTTTCAGAAAGGAATCAGGACCCTCGAAACAGTGGAACCACACGTTAAGCTAATTGCTGATCAGCAACACATAGATTATCAATTCAGTGGACTTGAAGACGGGTCTGACGATGGTTATGACCTGGTGAATGGGGGAAATGAAGACGGTGAACTGAGTTTCGATTATGGGCACGATCATCCTCAAGAAGCCATGTCATCAGCTAGAAACTCAATGGAGGTATAAGTTGCGTTCCTTGTTTTTGCATATATTTTCTAATTTATTGATCATTAACCTTCTATAAAAGCAGCTGCTATGTTATCGGAGTCTGGAAGTTTGATATTTTCTTGTTATCAGCATGACTAATGTCGTATCTTTTTTTGAGGGGGGTGGGGGGGATCTGTTACACTTTTTCTCCATATCCGATCTTTATGCAACTGATAGTTAGGTTCGACGTATCTAGATGTTAAGGAAGTCATATTTCCCCCCAAGATTGGGTGTAACATCCGATGAATGTGTTGGGAAGGAATTGTTTTGAGTCAGGTTTTCCCCGTTATACAAGGAGAAGATTTACGTCTCTTAAGCACGGCCTTAAATTTCACAAAATATTAACTCAGACAGCTCTAGAACTATACCTATCCCTTTGCAGATATAACCTCTCCTTCGATAAAGAAAATGGTATCGTCAACGTACTGTAGGATGGGGACAGAACTCTCCTCTATACTGAAGCCTACCAAAAAACCTTCCTCCCTTGCCTTCATCACTATTTTTGGTAGAGTATCAGCAATCACAACAGTGCCATGTTGTAAAAGTCGGCTGATTAGTCAGCTAGACTAGTCGATTCGGCGGTGTAGTCGACTCGACTAAGCCGAATCAGCCTATATTCGGACTGACCCGATTACACAGGCGAGTAGTCAGCTTAGTCGACCAACTTTTGCGTAAGGCTCAAATGGAATTGGGGGCTTGGATGCTCGATTACCTGTTTACGAGGGATTTGGGGTTTACTGTCTAACAGTAACCCCATTCCCAAAAGCCTTTCCCCTCGACCCCCTGCGCACGAAACCCTCTCCCTCGACCCCTTGCGCTTCGTCTTTTAGCCTCCGAATGCCGAGCTTTGGCACATCGCTACCCCCTCCTCCACATCGTCGACAACCATACGGCGAGTCCTTTTGGTACTGGTGCTCTGCCTCCCCCTCCCCCGTGTTCTCCTTGGGACCTTTGATTGCCGACTTGGTTAGGTTTTTTTTTCAAATTCTCTCTTTTGTTTTTCTTGCTTGATCTAATATTTTAATGCTTGATCTTAGATGTTGTTGCTTAGATTTTCTTTGTTGGTTAGTTTGTTAGGTTATTTTAGGAGTAAAAACTTAATTTTTCAAGACAAAGGCATGTTGGTTAGCTTATATGAGGTTAGGTTGATGGTCAACATTGTGTTTATTATTCTCGAAATGTTAGTTAACTTGATATTTCTTGCTGATTTGCGTGTTGGTGTGCTTGTTAGGTTATTTTAGGAGTAAAAACTTAGATATTCTTGTTGATTTGCACCTTGGTTAGGTTGTATAAGGTTAGCATTGTGTTTATTTTGCCCTAAGGGCCTGTTTGGTTGCAGGGTTGGGTTGGGTTGGGTTGGGCTGGGTTGGGATGGGTGAATAGTCATATGTGAGGAGGAGGTACCCTTGTGAATAGTAACCAGGGTTGGGCCAACCCTGCCCAACCCTGCAACCAAACAGGCCCTAAATGTTCGTTAACTTAGACATTTCTTGTTGATTTGCATAATGGTTAGGTTATTTATGGTCATTCGCCCCATGCCCTACTTGTATTGTTTTTTTTTGCATGTTGCATTTGTTTTTGAACATTCGCCCATGCTATGTACCAAACATTGTGTTCTTAACTTGCTTCATTTTTTCTTCTCTTGCTATAATAGTTTTTTTGGGTTTTTATCAATTGTGCCCCTCTGAGATGTTGTAATTTCAGTTATGATCCTCCTTTTTTTGGGAATATCGGTTGTGCCCCTGACTTTTTTCCAGTTTATCACTTGTGCCCCTGACTTTGAACCTAACCATGATTTTCTCAAACCATTGTACAATTAAGAGCGGAAAAAAAGTTCAAACCTTTCCACTCTTCCTACCTCTTCCTCACCTTTCAATCCTTCCTCCTCCGACCACCTCCTCATACATCCCCTTTTCCTCCGTCGTTCACCATCAATAGCAGCATGTCGACGACGAGGCTGACCACCTCCTTCTTCATCCCTTCTCCTCTAGGGTCTTGACAACTGCAACAGAGGGGAGGAGCTCGCTCGAGGCAGAGGAGGGCGCGGGGGGGGGGGGGGTCGGGGTGGAGGTAGGATCTACCTCTGGGTGGAGGAGGGCGCATGGGGAGGACCAGTGTTGTAAAAGTCGACTGACTAGTCGGTTCGACTAGTCGAGTCGGGGGGTAATTGACTCGATTGGGCCAAATCGGCCTATAGTCGGGTCGACCCGACTAAGCGGGCGACTAGGCGACAGAACTTTTTAAAAAAAAAACATGTCCACCCAAATACCCAAATAACGTCGGAAGTCAGGATTTGAGGTTCTGCAAAACAGAGCCTTAAACCCCAACTCGACTCCGCCCTTCTTGTTTCCCAGACATCTGCCGCCTCGCCGTCTCCTCCTCCGCGTTGTTGAGTCGCGTGTAGCGACTCCGTTGGAGCAGAACCTCCACCATCGCCCGTCTTGCTGCCTTGCCGGCTCCTCCTCCTCCGCGTCTGCGAGCCGCTTGCAGCGACTCCGTCTGGTTAGGGTTTTGAGGAGTTTTTTTTCTTTTTTTCTTGATTTATCATTTGATTTTAGTTGTTAATGCTTAGTCTATCTTGCTAATTTGCATCTTTTGGTAAAAAATGTTAGTTGTTAGGTTATTTTTGCTTGGTTGCTTAGTGTATGTTGCTTAGTTGTTAAAAAATATTTAGTCTATCTTGTTTGCTTTGTTAAAAAATATTAGTTATTAGGTTATCTATGATGTGTATGTTGCATTGCATTGTTGCTTAGTTGTTTTTGCTTGGTTGATTGCACATTAGTCATGTTTATTATTCTCTAAATCTTTGTTCACATATGCGCGTCCATTTCTAATGTTAGTTAGAAATATGTTAGTTAATTAGGAGACATGAGAAGGGAAAAATTTACGGGCATATGTTAGTTAATTAGGAACATACTTCTAATGTTTTTTGCTTGTGATTTTGCTAGTTAATTAGGAAGTTCAAATTGTGAGTTTAGTTAGCTTTGTGTTTGTTGATTGACTAAATTGTGAGATTACTGACTATGTAGATGGCTACACCTCCAACGAACGTCGCTTCCGGTAGCGATTCGTCTTTTTACGTGCCGCCGAGATCAACTGATCATGCATGACAACACGGTTACCTTGCGAACCGTACTGATCCAAATACAGTCACTTGCAGACTGTGTAAGAAGATTATCAAGGGTGGTGTGTACATATTCAAGCATCATCTAGCACACCAAAGAGGGAACGTAGTTGTATGTCCCAACGTGGACGAGGAAACGAAGAAGAAGATGATTGCTTACCTTGATGATGTTGCCAAGAGGAAGTTTCAGAAAGCCGCCGATGTTCAAGATATGAGGGAGGAAGTTGATATTGCTAGAGATGTGGGTTCGACGAAGAGATCGCGAGTCTCCGAATCTTTGGAGCAGACCGTCGCAGTGGAAGGGTCGTCATGTCAGATGACCATCAAGGATGCATTCTCCAAGGATCATCATGACAGGGTTTCCTCGTACATATCCAAATGGGCATATACATCGGCGATTTCGTTTAATGTGTTGACGACAAAAAAAATCATGCAAATGGTAGAGGCTATTGGGAAGTACGGGCCTGGACTAAAGCCTCCCACGAGGTATGAGCTTAGTGGCCCGCTTCTGAAGAAGACAGTGAAGGAGATTCACGATGACTTGCATTGCCATCGTGATACATAGACGTTGGCGGGATGCTCTTTGATGACAGATGCGTGAACGAACAAGCGAGGAAGGAGCATCATCAATTTTTGTGTTAATTGCACCTTGGGGACTTCATTTTTGAAGTCCATAGATGCCTCAAATGAGGCCCACACTGCGGAATACATCTTCAAGCTGGTGGATGAGTGTCTTAATGAAGTGGGTGTAGATAATGTGGTTCAGATTATGGCGGATAATGCATCTGCCAATGTAGCAGCAGGAAGATTGCTGCACACCAAATATCCATGGATTTGGTGGACTATATGCGTCGCGCACTCCCTTGATCTTGCTTTGGCGGAGATAAGCAAAGAGACGAAGGTGAGGAGTGCAATCACAAAGGCAAAGAAGCTTACGGTGTTTATATACTCTCACACAAAAATTCTAAGCTTGATGCACAAGTTCACCAATAAGAGAGACATTGCAAGGCCTGGCCAAACAAGATTTGCAACCATTTTTCTCACTCTTGAGAGCCTGAATGAGAAGAAAGACAAGCTTAGATTGATGTTTTCCTCAGAAGAGTGGAGGAACTGCAAATGGTACAAGACCAAGAAGGGAGAAGCCGCGAGTTCAACTATATTCATCCCTACATTTTGGAACCATACATCACATGCTATCAGAGTTTCCACTCCATTGGTTCATTTATTGCGTGTGCTTGATTCAGATCGACGCCCATCCATGGGCTTTGTCTATGGAGGGCTTGTGGAGGCCAAGCAGGAGATAATTGCAACATTCAATGACGTGGAATCATCTTATAAATTTTTTGTGGATGTTGTTACCTCCAAGACCAAGGGGAGGTTGGATACTCCCTTGCATCTAACAACTTATTACCTGAACCCGTTTTTTTATACACTGAGTGTCACAGTGATCCATATCTTGTGGTGAGGAGAGGGTTCAAGGAGTACATGGGAAAGTTTTATCCAGATTTGGATATACAAGATGCATTTACCAGGGACGAGCTTCCGACATATAGACTTGGTCGTGGAGATTTTGGCAAGCCTTTAACTGTAAGACAGAGGATGCCAAATTATGGCAATCATGATCCATGTATAACAGTCATTGTATTCTAATCATTTAATGTTAATCACTTATTTTAGTATTTTGACCAACTCTCTATTGTAATAGCCAATTAGTGGTATAATCATGGAGATGACACACCTCATTTGAAAGCTATGGCTATCAAAATCTTGAGCTTGACGTCTTCATCATCGGGATGTGAGCGTAATTGAAGTACATTTGACTCGGTAATGACTCCATACCATCCACCCAATTCGATTAGTTATAGTGAAATTTAAATTAATAATCGATATAAATTACCATTTTTTGGTCTTCGGATCCATATCAAGAAGAGAAACAGGTTGGAGACGAAGAAGCTGAACGATCTTGTTTACGCGCGTTTCAATTCCAACCTCCATGAACGTCGAGTTGAGAAAGAAAGAGATCCTCTCTCATCTCGTGATCATGCACACATAGTTGAATGGATTGGAGATGTTGATGCTCATAATGAGGAGGTTTTTCCAGGTTTAGGATTGACATGGGGTGTTGTTGCACATGCTAGTGGTACGAAAGAGAATTTGGAACCAAGAAGGAGCCAACAAGGTGAACTTGGTAGGAGCGCTTCATCGTCAAGCTCCAATGCTACGCCAATGAATGAGGAGGATGAGCTTCATCTTGAGGATATAGAAGAAGAAGATGATGATGAAGAAGGCGATGACTTGGATGACGACATTGAGGATTGAATCCGTTGACCTGTGACACTAGTCGCACTTTTCACTTGTAGTATTTTTGGGGATTTTGTATATGTTTTTGATTTTTAAACATCTGTTTGTACTATGTACCAAACATTTTACTCTTAACTTGCTTCATCTTTTCTTCTCTTGCTATATATTTTTAATCTCTTAAAAATACAAAATCTACTATATATATGAGTATAAATGAGGGTATTATGCTGTAAAAATTGAATTATAGAAATTAAAATATTTAAAAAAGTTCAAAACCGACTAATGTCCGACTAAATCCGATTACTCTCCCGACTGCCGATTAATCCTTAGTCAGTAACCCTACCGACCGAATACTGACTACCGACTTCTGCAACAATGGGGAGGACCTTGGGGCGGAGGTGGCCTACTAGGCGGGGGAGGAGAGGGAGGTGTGAGGGCGTAGGGGAGGTGCATGGACAGGGGGAGGACCTGGGGGCAGAGGGAGAGGTCTGTGGGTGGGGAGACGAGATTGAGGCGGAGGAGAGGAGGGCAGGGGGAGGAGCGTGGGCGGAGGGGGGAGGGGGGCGAGGGCAGGGGGAAGGAGCTGGGGGTGAACGGGGGGCTAAGGAGCGAGGGCAGGTGGGAGGAGCTGGGGGAGTGGGGGTGGAGGCGTGAGGGTCGGGAGTAGGAGCTCGAGGTATAGGGAGGGGCACGAGGGCAGAGAGAGGGGCTTGGGTGCAGACGGGGAAACACATGTGCGGGGGGAGGATCTTGGGGCGGAGGGAGGTGCTAGGGGTGAAGGGGGAAAAGCGGGGGGGGGGGGGGGGAGGGCAGTCGGGAGGAGCTGGAGGCAGGGAGGAGGAAGAAGTGGCTGGACATTTCAGTCCACTTTTTAAAACTAATTCCCATTATGTCCTCAAAGTTAACATCCATTTGCGTTGGAAATGGACGACAACTAATCCGAGGGGCACAAGTGATAAAACGACAAGAAGTCGGGGGCACAATTGATATTCCCAAAAAAGGAGGGGTATAACCAAGGTTTAAAAAAGTGTGAGGCAGTCCGAGGCTTTTCTTTGAAATTGAGGCGAGGCGTAAGCCTCGAGGCGTAAGCCTCAATTTTTTTGGAAAAAATTAAAATTAAAGCAAAATACATTTAAAAAATATATAATACTATTACATTTTGCCAAAAACACATTCAGGAATAATTTAAAACTAGTAAAAGATACAATAAATAAGCGATGGAGGCATTGAAGTTCAAAAAAACTAATATTAAGCCACTATTATACATAATATCAAGTTCCAATTCCAACTTCAATGATTTTATATGAGTATTAAACTAAAGTCTATACTTAATACTTCAGTCTTCACGTGTTTATTTTTCAACATTACTTCATATATCATATATGTGATAACTATTGTAAGTTTACAACTTATACAACCAAACAACAACATCAAGTTGCAAACTTGCAACTAATATAAAATTCTATTACAATTGAAACAAAAATGTGTAATAGAACTAGTATGTGTAGATGTATGATAAATTGAATATGATGTATACAAGATCATGTAACTTTGCTTGTTTCAAGCTATCTCTTCTCTTTGCATGGAGCTATATATATAGAAATATGCAAGGTTTAACATGGAAACAAAAATACAAAAATAAAAAATATAATGCTGAAAAAATGGGGTTATGTGTAACAAAAAATGTAAAAAAGCCTCATGACTCGAGGCTTACGCCTCCACCTCGCCTCGAGCACCTCACGCCTCGAGCGCCTCAGGCGAGGCTGAGGCATATGCCCCTAAGTCTGTACCTGAGGCGTGCGCCTCGAGGCGCTTTAAGCTCGCCTCGCCTTGAGGCGTACGCCTTTGCGCCTTGAGGCGCCACCTTTTAAAACCATGGATATAACTAAAATTGCAACATCTCATAGGATCACAACTAATAAAAACTCTAGTTTTTTAAGCTCTGAAAAATATTAAAATTGCTAAATATATGAATATATATGAGAGTATATATATTAAAAATTGATTTATATTTAAAATAATTTTAAAAAATTCAAAATCAACTAATGCCCGACTAAATCCGATTACTCTCCCAATTGTCGATTAATCCTTAGTCAATGACCATGCCGACCGTGTACCAATTACCGACTTTTGTAACCTTGGTGCCACAAGACATCCCTATCTAACCCCTATGCGGCAACTAAAAAACTGCTCTCTTGTTTCCCATTTACGAAGACCACATAATCTTTGTTGTCATTTTGCCTATGCAATCCACTCAGTTGTGAAGTACTTGTGGCGCAAGGACATATAAATAAACCTCCAATTAATGCATTCATATGCCTTCAAAAAATCCGCCTATCACAAGAATCCATTCATCTTCTTCCTTCGTTACTTCGCAACAATCTCAGATGCTAATACAACTTCATCCACCATGTGACATCCATAGATGAAAGTCGTCTGCACCGCGCCAATAATAATGCCAAGAACCTCCGATAGCCTGTTGGGAGCATGAGAGAATGAGATAAATAACATTAGATATGTGCATTAAACGTCGCACTACGCCCTTCTTAAGCAGAAGGAACAATAAAGGTTTGTTCTGGTGCTTAAAACCACCATTCATTTGGTTTAGCTCCTTCACCACCTCCAAAATCACTTGCCCCACCAGTTTCCAAAACTCCCTGAAAATAAGACTTGGAACCCATTGATGAGCATGAAAATTGCCTCTTTAATAATTAGCAATTGTAGTATAGGAGACGAAATTCGGTCGATCCAAAATCGTAATCTTTGAATGTTGTGGAAAAATTTTTACTTGGCAAGATACCAAGGTCGAACACAGGGACACGAGCCTCTTCGTCTATTTATTGAAAATTATTGTTTACTTAATGAGTGATAATTTTCTAAACATAGGCCATCATGCAGATGCGGATGTGATATGCAAAATGGTATGCAGATAAAATGATACAAGGACAAGTTCAAGTGATGCATATGGTTTTTCTTCGGTTTTAATTGCAATTAGATAAGATGCATAGTAAATGATATGCAACATATGAAGATGTAAACAATATTGTGCAAATATGCCCTACAAATGTCAAATCATTTAGCAACAAATCATGGGTTAGAATCAATAACGAGCAACGGGAATCAATAATGGCACTTAAATCGTGAGAAGAAGACACTATATGTATCATTAAAAATTAGCCCATTTAATTCAGTGTGAAATCAATGAATAACATATGCCATTATGTAGAGAATAGAGCAAGCTTCAAAATGATACTGAAATCATTCTATTTGGATTTAAACTGCTCAAGATATGCTAAAAACAATGCAAGGGGTATACGTGTAGTAAAAATGCATGAAAAATAAAGATAAATATTACAAATAGGTCATTGAAGGGATACATTTGTAATTTCAGAAAGCCGAATGGGCCTTAATATAAATTTTCCTTTGTGTGCATGGGCATTTTTGCAATTATTGAAAACCCATGGGGCCTCCTTGAAATTTGTCCAGGCGTGCACATGAGACATGTGCGCCTGGACCTATCTGTAAATATGGAGAGCTTCGGGAAGGTTTCTGCAAATAGTCCAGCCTCTCACGTGTGGGGCACGTGGGCGGGCGAGGCTCAGGTGGGTACAGCTTTAGGTGTATACACGACAGATGATGGAGCTTCGGGCTGGTGGCTCGGATAGAACGAGCATGCATGATCAGTGGTGCACCGTGGCTCCATCTAGGACATTGGATGGCCGTCGAGAGGCACTATCCAATGACGACTGTGCTTCGTCGTTTGTCGAAGGAGCGGCGACACAATTGGAGCTTCGAGCTGGCTGCCAGAACTCCTCCGTGCTCCCCCGTGCTCCTTGAGACTCGTTGGAGCACCGCGATTGTCTAGCAAAGATGGTGAGCCAGAGACGAAGCTTCGAGGGTGGCTGTAGGTGGCGGTCGACGTTGCTTCACCGGAGATGATGCTCGAGATCGGAGTAGAAGCTGGAGCTCCGATCATTGAAGGTACTTGCAACGTAAGCATAGCTAAAACGTGTTGATGTGTGTGTGAGTGAAGTGAGGGTGAACGAAGGGCGTCGAAGCGTAGCAGTTGGTGCCCTTGAGTGAGATCTCCTTCGCCTTCGGCGGAGGAGATGGCATGGAGTGGAGGGAGGTTCCGGTGGAAGAAAAGGGTAAGCGAAGTGTGTGGCGAAGGTTCGGAAATGGATGATGAAGGTGATGACTGATGAGAGGATTGGTCATCGGAGAAGATGAGTGTGTGCACGGGAAAAAAATAAAAGAAATCAAAGAAAAAGAATGGTGAGTTTGTCCTGGTCGGAGATGAAGGAGAAGAGGGACAGAGGCTTGGGCCGGGCTTCGGATTAAGCACGTGTCGTTGCTAGAGGATCGACCATCTTCGCCGGCCAATTCCACCTGCTCCGGGCAGAGCTCCGTAAAATGTTGGACAAGGGAGAAGTGTGGTGGAAGCGGCGGCTAAATAAGGTGGTGGATGACGGTTACACGCGATGAAAGAGGTGATTGCAACGGTTGACAAGAAGGTTTGGAGTGATGACAGGGGTCATTAATGGGTTGGCGAGGATGTCAGATGAGAGGGCTTCGTGTATGGGCCACATGGGCGACCTAGAGGGCGCCACGTGGTCTCTTCAGAAAAATAAAAAAGAAAAATATAGAAAATTAAGAAAGAAATAGTAGGATGTCGAAACAACCAAAAGTCAAAAACATGGAAGTTGTAGATCTCAATGAGATCTACATGTTTCATGTTGACTACAAAGTTAAAGGAGGTCATTTGTACAAAGAAGAATTTTGCAAGCATTTTTAAAGACTTAAAAAAACCTAATTTTGTGGTTTTGATATTTTTATCTTTTTAATTTCTTTTTGAATCCAAAATAAATATATACAATAATTTAGCTAGTTTTTAGGGATTTTTCGTGATAAAGAAAACAATAAAAAGGGTTAGCAATTAGATACAATAATTTGGGTTAATAATTTAGTGTTAATTATATACAGATTACTTACAATATAATACAAGTTAATATTAATGATTTAATTGTGATTTTTATTGAATTATTTAAGTTAAGAGGATAATAAATCGATTTTATATTGATGTTTCTGGGATTCATCATGCCCCTATACTTAAACTATGCTCGTCCTCGAGCATCTAAAGAATGAAGGAGTCGGATTAATTACTGACAATACATGTGAAATTTCTAGGCTCAATTCATTGACGACCCTTGATTTAAGTGATCCTAAAATTCTAGGCTCAACCATGCTCTAGTAAAAAGGAATCCAACTTATCTAATCATCAGACTCTGTTTTATACATAAAATATAAGGATATGATAATTAGTGTAATGTAATCATGAGAGTCCAGTCGAGATGTCACCCAAGGTTCTAGTCCAGGAAACTCTTCTTTAGACCTAATCCTCAACACTATGGAATAAGTTGGTTCTTGCATTCAGTCAACCGTCTCATTAGTTCGTCTGACTTAAAAGTGTAGATGGACAACTAGATGATGAAGAGTATAGAATTGTGTATATTTTTCTCTCCCTCACATTGGAACAAGGGTCCTTCTGAGTGCCTTATTACTCAATGCATGTAGATTTTTGGTTTGTTGATCAATGTGCCCATCAAGAGAATTCGGAGTCGTCTACACTTGTTTTCCTAGGAGTACACCGGGTCTCTCTCTTTTTAGTATCTAATATACCTTCGAGACCCAGACTTGTATCATTATACGATGCATAGCCCTTTTTTGGTGCTAGCCCGACTCCTATGTCCTGATAGGTCCAAGTGGACACTTTGAAATGGGTGGGAGCGCTCGCCTTTGGTGGATGCTCTTTGTAATTTGACTTTGTGTTTGAGAGCCCTTTTCTTTCAATATTTATTTTTTTTCTTTTCGTTTTGGCTTAGGATTATGATTCTGTCCCACGAGAGATATTGTGGAGAGTTGTGGAGAAGAGACAAGTATCTGTCCTGTACATTAACCTTATAAAGGACATGTATGATAGGGCTTTATCTTGTGTAAGGACCCCGTCTGGGAAGACTAGCTATTTTAACATCAACATTGGTTTACATCAAGGTTCTACTTTGAGTACATTTCTTTACTTTGATTATGGACGAGTTGACAAGTCACATTCCTGATGAGTTACCTTGGTGTATGTTATTTACTGATGATATTGTGTCGATTGACGAGACTAGAGATGGAGTAAATGAGAAACTTGAGGTATGGAGACATGAGTTGGAGACTAAAGGGTTTCGTATAAGTAGGGCTAAGACGGAATATATGGAGTGCTCCTTTGATGGAAGCAATGGTAAAGGAATCGAGGTGAAGATTGGCGACGACAACATTAAGAAGAGAGATTCTTTTAGATATCTGGGATCTATTTTGCAACATGATGGGGAAATTGTTGGAGATGTTACTATTAGAATAAATGCAGGCTGGCTAAAGTGGAGAGGAGCATCTGTAATCCTCTGTGATAAGAAAATTCTTTTAAAAATTAAAGGAAAGTTTTACAAAACAGCTGTGAGACCTGCTATTCTCTATGGATTTGAATGTTAGCTTGTGAACCATAGACATGTGCAGAGAATGGTTGTAGCAGAAATGAAAATGTTAAGAGGTATGTGTGGGCGTACACGTAAAGATGGGATTCGGAATGATGCAATCAGATAGAAAGTTGGTGTAACTACGATGAGGATAAGATGCGAGAAAACCACTTAATATGGTTTGGTTATTTGCAAAGACGATCAACTGATGCATCAGTTAGGAGATGCGAGTGTTGGGATGTTGTGCCGGCTAAGAGAGGGCGAGGACGGTCCAAGAAATATTGGAAAAAGACTATACGAAGGGATCTTAGTTGTGTAGATATAAGCCCGTGATTGGTCCACGATAGATCTGAATGGAGGCGAAAAATCCATGTAGTCGACCCTACTTATTTGTGGGAAAAGGCTTTGTTGTTTGGCTAGCTCCACTACATATACCAAGAGTTGGCGCCCACTGATCAACAATTATTTAGTTTCATCACACCCTGGCACATAGGTCAATATCAGGAGATATCGTCAAGGTTTGAAAAAAGGAAAGGCGGAACGAGGCGGTCTCCTTGGAATCGAGGCGAGGCGTAGCCTCGAGGCGGTCGAGGCGTAAGCCTCAGTTTATATAGAAAAATATGTATAAAACTACAATTAGATATATCTCTATGTAATTATATGTTCTCTGCCCAATATATAATAATTTACACTACAAGATATGATGAAATAATAAAGATAAGAACCCCAAAATAGAAGATAGAACAACATCTATACATTTCTACACATTTTCATCCAATCAAAGAGGAATTCGTTGATTATAGATATTATGAAAGAATTAAATAATACATATGTGTCTATGAAATATTGTTTTAATTAAAAGTATGCCTAATACATCGAAGAAAATTATTTTATGTGTCTAACATATAATATATGATCGCACGAGAAACCATGAATCATATCCATTTCGAGCAAATCTTTGAAATATTGTTGTAATTAAAAGTTCAATTAAATATATGTCGAAGAAATTTATGTTGTGTCTAATATATAACATAAAACAACATGAGAAACCGTGAACCTCATCCATTTTGTTTTGCTTGATATATTGCAAATCTTGTTAAGTTACAATTATTGTTTAATTTAATATTCATGAATTCATTCATTAAGAGTGAAATAGTAAGAGTTTGCCAAGATAGTTGGATACATTAATCGTAGATATCAAGTTATGGGCATGAAATAAACATCATATTTAGGCATTCATCTTATATAATCATTATCCTAAATAGACATATTTATAAGCTTCTCAAACTACTAAATAAACCATTAAAATAATAAAAAATACTTCAAAAAAAGCAAAAACGCCTCACGAAGCGCCTCGACCGCCTTGAGGCGTTCCGCCTCGAGGCTACGCCTCGACCACTCGAGGCGCACGCCTCACAGGACTGGTCTGAGGCGTAAGCCTCGAGGCTAAAAGGGACCGCCTCGCCTCGAGGCGTACGCCTCGGCCGCCTCGAGGCTAGCCTTTTAAAACAATGGATATCGTGCGAACTTATTTACATATTGGCTAGGGTTTGTTGACACTCATGTTTCTTAAAGCCTTCATTACTTTATCCCTTCCTCGAACATCATTAAATCAGATCTAAACTCAAATCATCAGTCCCAGTTCCTCAAGTTATAACTCAACTTATCTCATCAATCATGCAGTTGTGAAAGTGATGTGCTGATCATATTCTTTAGAAGGTAGAGATGAAGAGTGCAATATAGCGCTCAAATCTTCAAACTAGAGAAGTGTGGATTATTAAGTTTCAACACCCTAATTATTAAGGCTGGGTAACTCAGTCTCTCAAGATCTCAGAAATCAAGTGTCATCAAATCCTTAAGCCTTGAGTGATAGTGAATGTGTCAGGAATACACCAACTCCTTAGTGAATTTTGTGATTTTTATTTTTTTACAAAATTTTATAAATTTTAATTTTCATTTTTTTATATCTTAAGAGATAATGACTGGACCAAGCTCATATTAATAGTTGCATTTACTTCCAGCCAGTATGTGTGTAAGTAAAGACTGTTAAATGGCTACCCGTGTTATTTGAGGACGAAGTCATACACAATATCTTCCAAACCACCCACTCAACTAAGGGAGACCGTAGTTCCCTCACTGAAGACTAGCTACTCATTTTTATCCTAGTAGTCAGAGTCTCATCCAAAGAAAATTTTCTTTTTTTTCGGATTTTTATCGGGTTTTTGTATAAAGTTAATTTTATTTACAAAAAGTTAATCCCTCATTTTTTAAAAGATTTTTATAAAAAATTTACAAAAATCAATTCACTAGCATACCTAAACCCTAGCCCAAAAATTTTTTAAAAATTTTAACATACGTGTTATGGCCTAAAGTATATATATATATATACAATAATATACAGTATACCCCCTTATAATTTACTTTTGTTATGCTGTCATAGCACATGTGATATGAAGTCATAGCTCCGGTTAAATACAAAAAGATGTGCTGATCATATTCTTTAGAAGGTAGAGATGAAGAGTGCAATATAGCGCTCAAATCCTCAAACTAGAGAAGTGTGGATATTTAAGTTTCAAAACCCTAATGATTAAGGCTGGCTAACTCAGTCTCTCAATATCTCATAAATCAAGTGTCATCAAATCCTTAAGCCTTGAGTGATAGTGAACATGGAAGGCCGTATCGACGATATATCGGCGATGTATCGCCGATATATCGGTATCGAGAGCTTGGGGGTATCGATATTGGAGTGTATATCCTTTTACAGGGATATCGACGATATATCGTCGATATATCGGCGATATATCGCTGTATCGGTCGATATCGGTCAAAAATGAATGGATTCAGTACAAAAAATACAAGATATCGATCGATATCGTCGATATTTCGTGGATATCCCTATATATGAATGTTATTATTCATGCAAGCTTGATTCCACTACCTATCTAGCTACACCTAGTATTAAAACAATCTATGATTTATATACTTTGTTCCGGGTCGGTAGGAGGGTGCATATAATGGTTCTTCAACTTGGTGTTTATTTACAAGTTATTTCATGTTGTAAAACTTGAATGAAATCCATTTCCAATATCTATAAGTCAATTCTTAAAAAATCTATAAGTCACGAATCAACATTAATACCGATATGTTCGAAATGATCGATATATGTAATATAAGCTTTATAGATGATCGATATGTATGATCTAAGAGTATATTTGTACGTTATTTAGTGACCTAAGAACTTGGATAAACTCCATTTTCAATATATATATATGTATGTATGTATGTATGTATGTATGTATGTATAGGTCAACAACTAACAGTACAGCCGTATCGATATATGCGATATAAGGTTCATAGATGATCGATATGTGTTATCTAAGAGAGTAAGAGTACATTTGTAAATTATTTAGTGATCAAAGTACTTGGATGAACTCCATTTTCAATATATATAGTATGTCAACAACTAACAATATCAGCGATATGTTCGATATGACCGATATGTGCACTATAAGGATCATAGTCCTCATTAATGATCTATATATATTTTCTAGGTGTATATTTGTAGTATTTCATGTTATAAGAACTTGAATGAAATCCATTTCCAATGATTATAAGTCAAGAATCAATATTAATATTGATATGTTCGATATGACCGATATGTGCGACACCGATATGTGCGATATATGGTCTATAAATGGACCGATATGTGTGATATAAGTGTGTATTTATATGTTATTTGTTGTTTTAATATCTTGGATGACCTTAATTTCTGAAAAAATGCCAAAAAATTGGCTTTTTTGCGCCATTTTCAACATTTCCATCGATATCGTCGATATATCGTCGATATATCCCGATATATCCATTTCCGGACGAACCGAAACGATATCGATATCGATACGGCCTTCCATGATAGTGAATGTGTCGGGAATACACCAACTCCTTAGTGAATTTTGTGATTTTTATCTTTTACAAAATTTTATGAATTTTTATTTTTCATTTTTTATATCTTAAGAGATAATGACTGGCCAAGCTCAGATTAATAGTTGCATCTACTTCCAGCCAGTATGTGTATAAGTACATACTGTTCGATGGCTACCCGTGTTATTTGAGGGCGAAGCCATACATAATATCTTATAAACCACCCACTCAGCTAAGGGAGGCCGTAGTTCCCTCACTGAAGAGTAGCTACTCATTTTTAAGCCTAGTAGTCAGTCTCATCCAAAGAAAATTTTCATTTTTTTGGATTTTTATCGGGTTTTTGAATAAAGTTAATTTTATTTACAAAAAGTTAATCCCTCATTTTTAAAATATTTTTATAAAAATTTTACAAAAATCAATTCACCAGCATACCTAAACCCTAGCCCAAAAAGTTTTTAAAATTTTTAACATACGAGTTATGGCCTAAAGTATATATATACAATAATGTACGGTATACCCCGTGTACTTTACTTTTGTTATGTCGTCATAGCACATGTGATATGAAGCCATAGCTCGGGTTAAATACAAGGTGATATAGCGGAATTGATTCGGAGGTCCCCCTATACTTAGGTTAAAAATGACCTAAGTATAAGAAGTCATGTAGAGGAAAGGTTGATTGAGTCGGGTCCCCCCTATACTTAGGCTGAAAATAGCCTAAGTATTGGATGTGGATTTTGGGTTGGGAGACCTGTGATTCATCAGGGTTAAGAAGAATGGGTGTGTGAATTTTTACAGGAGAATACATGAAGGTGTGGAGAGGAGGGGCGAGTGAATACACACAGATGGTTGTGTGTGTGGCGGGGGGGGGGGATAGATCATCGAGCGATCTACTTCGTTTTTTACACACGCGAACCCTCGGACGAGGACCACTAGAAATGTGCATGATATAATTTTTTATAACAAATGCATGAATAAAATGTTGATAAATCTTCCTTGAATCCTTCTAAGTTTTCTCTACGACTCATCGCAGCGGAAACTCCCAACTCCACGCCTCCATGGGTCTGAAGCATCCTCACTCTCCATGAGCCTGCCACAAAGAAGTTGCCAGAAAAATATCAAGAAAAATTATCAACACATGATGCAAAGACAACACAATGATTAGACCTAAAAATATTCACATAAATAATTGAATAAAATTCAACAAACAAATAAAGATGAATCGTTTCCCCAGCAACGACACCATTTGACAAACATGAAAATCGCATCTTTAATAATCGAGAATTGTAGTACAGGAGACGAAATTCGGTCGATCGAAAATCGCAATCTTTGAATGTTGTGGAACAATTTTTACTTGGCAAGATAGGAAGGTCGAACACAGGGACACGGTCCTCTTCCTCTATTTATCAAAAAATTATTGTTTAATTAATGAGTGATTATTTTCTAAATCTTGGTCTTCATGCAGATGCGGATGTGATATGCAAAATGGTATGCTGATAAAATGATACAAGGACAAGTTCATGTGATGCATGCCGTTTTTATTTGATTTTAAATGCAATTAGATAAGATGCATAATAAATGATATACAACATATGAAGATGCAAGCAATGATGTGCAATTATGCCCTACAAATGTCAAATCATTGAGCACCACGAATCATGGGTTAGATTCATACATGAAAAATGAAGATAAATATTACAAATTGGTCCATAAAGGGATCCATTTATAATTTCAGAAAGTTCTAGGAGCCTTAATATAATTTTCCTTTGCGTGCATGGGCATTTTTGTAATTATTAAAGACTTGCAGGGCCTCCTTGCAATTTGCTTAGGCGCATACGCGAGACATGCGTGCTTGGATCTATCTGTAAATATGGAGAGCTTCGGGGAGGTTTCTGCAAATAACCCAGCCCCTCACACGCGGGGCATGTGGGCGGGCTAGGCTCAGGTGGGTGCAGCTTTAGATGGACACACGACTGATGATGGAGCTTCGGGAAAATGGCTCAGATAGAACGAGCCTACAGGATCGAGGGTGCATCGTGGCTCCATCTAGGCCATTGGGTGGTCGTCGAGAGGCACCCTTCCAACGACGAATGTACTTCGTCCTCCACTAGAGGAGCGGTGATGCAATTGGAGCTCCGAGCATGCTGCCAGAGCTCCTCCGTGCTCCCTGAGATTCTCCAGAGCACCGTAATCGTCTGGCGAAGATAGAGAACCAGAGGCAAAGCTTCGAGGGTGGCTGTAGGAGGCGGTCGATGTTGCATCGTTGGTGATGCTGCTCAAGATCGGAGTAGAAGCTGGAGCTCTGATCATTGAAGGTACCTGCAACATAAGCATAGTTGAAGCGTGCTGATGCGTGTGTGAGTGAAGTGAGGGTGAACGGAGGGTGTCGAAGCGTAGCAGGTGGTGCCCTTGAGTGAGATCTCCTCCGCCTTCGCCGACGGAGATGGCCTGGAGTGGAGGGAGGTTTCAGATGAAGGAAAGGGTGTGTGGAGTGTGTGGCGAAGGTCGGAAATGGATGATGAAGGTGATGGGAGGATTGGTGATCGGAGAAGATGAGTGTCTACACGGGAAAAAATAGAAGAAATCACGGAGATGAAGGAGAAGATGGACGGAGGCTTGAGCTAGGCTTCGGATGAAGCTCTGGTCATTGCTCGAACTTGATCAATTGATCTGAGGAGCTCAGCGGGCCGAAGGCGCCGCGACACGGCGGTCAATGCCATGGGCCGACACTTGGAGGATCAATCATCTTCATTGGCCAATTCCACCTCCTCCTGTTACGAGTAAGGGAAGAGGGACTAGGCGGAGCTCTGTAAAATGGTGAACAAGGGTGAAGTGCGACGGAGGTGGTGGCTAAATAGGGTGGTGGACGACGGTTACATGCGATGAAAGAGGCGATTGCATTGGTTGACATGAAGGCTTGGAGTGATGACATGGGCCATTGATGGGTTGACGAGGATTGTTGGAAATGCGAGCCCACGGCGAGCCATTATGCAATAAATGTTATTGCAATTCACTCCTTAATCTGAAATGAAGAATGAATAATTTGCATAATAGGTCCCTTGAAATGAAGAATGAAGAATGTACCATGGCCATCTTGATGATCATACAGCTGTTGATTCAACTATTGAATCATAGAGGCTGGTGCTTGGATGAATATCTAAAGAGTTAGATTGAGGACTCATCAAGCACCGTCAAATGATTGTTAAGAAATGATCTCCAGCCTGAGTAGGAGATGGCAATCCTTATCTCTAAAGGCTGATGTCTGACCGACCTCTTGATGCAGGTCCTCTGCATAGGAATAGAGATTCGGAGGTGTCAGATTAGTTAGGTCAAAGAGTTGACTTAACGAGATCGAGATAACCAAAGTCCTATATCATATGCTGTCATGATATAGGCACACATCCTCTGTCCGGAGACAGATGTGTTGCTATATGTCTAAGTATGTACATTTGGCAGACCAATAGGTTGATGACCTAACTAAGGTCTATACACCGGCGCGCTGGTGTGCATGTAAGGGCATATGAGTAATACGATCTCTCAAAGGGATCATACAGGTTCATTTACTGAACCGGAAGACATGAGCTCACTCATGAGATATTGGGAAGAATCAAATTCCGTGCGCACGGTCATCTCGCTTTGGAAGCTTGACTGAATTTGTTGGTTTGATATATACTTTTGGAAAGTATATGATCAAGACCTAGGTATGATATATGCTTTTGGAAAGTATATGATCGATACCGACTCCCAATGATCGAATGAGAAACTTACTGATAAAACCATGAAGTAGACAGTATAAAGTTGATCCAATACTTCGGGTTTAATCTGAGTCTTCCAGTATGCAGGATGTACAGGTATTGGGAATACCTGAGGGTGATGTGATCATAAACGATTGTATAACTATGACGCTTCCATTCCTAGGGAGTGATGAAACGGGTCTGGATTTTAGTGACTCCTCTCAGTAGAGAAGTGATCTGATCTTGGTCCAAGTGTTGGACATTGATCTGAATGTGATTCAGATACAATGAGAAGATTAGATTTACGGTCTTGATTTAATCAAGCATCTATGGGAGGCCCGCGATCTGGATTTGAGATACGATCTCAATATCCATGTCACTATACGTGGAACAATACAATCGCCCTGTCCTTATCTCCAAGTATCTGCGGAGAAAGCGCATTATCCTTGAAGGAGTTCATGGATAATTCTATTGTTGATTTATGTATCCGAGCATTGAGAAAATGGATAATTAAATGCGATTTAATTATCATGATTAATATGAATTTGATTCATATTATAAAGAGAGCTATCTTAGATAATTAAATGTGATTTGATTATCAAAGATGTAAGTAATATGAATATGATTCATATTATTTGGACACAAGAGAATAGAGATCCAAAAATGATTAAATGTGATTTAATCATCATGGATATGAATAATGTGGATAGCAATATCCATATTAATCAAATATATTATAAATGTGATTTATAATATATAAGAGAGAGATGTTTGTAATTTACATTTGTTAATTAAATGTTAATGTGAATTGGATTCACATTGGACATTAAGTTGAAAATGTAATTTACATTTTGTTTTGGGTTGTGAATGTGATTCACAAAATTTCCAATGGCATGATTGCAATGTTCACAAAATAAATTGGATTTATTTTTGTGAAATAATCTGCAACAAAAGTTGTTGCAAATATTGGAGAGAATCATGAGATAATATAATCTCATGTAATAGGAAAAAGGAAGCTCCCTTCCTAAAGAGGAGAGGGGACGGCCACAATTCCCATGAGGAATTGGTGGCCGTCCACCCTCCTTATGGAAGGAGGCTTGCCTCCTTTCCTATTTCTCCATTGGAGATTGATTTGATATAAAATCAAATTATATTTATTGTATATTTGATTTTTTATTAAATTAATTGTTGTTGTGTTTTTAGCAACAAATCATGACCATTGAAAGAAACACAAATTAATGTGGACCACTGGATTTGTGTTGACACATGGATTGAAATCCATGGATCCCAAAACCCTATAAAAGGAGAGGCACCCCATTGCTCTTCTCAACACATAAGTGAGACAACAAGTCTCTCTCTCTCTTTCTTTCGCTTTCTCTCCCTCTCATGGCCGTCCACCATGGATGCCCTAGAGAGGCTCTCCATCGCCGCGGCACCGTCGTTATGTTGCCCGATGTTTTGCTCGTGGAACTCCGTCTAATTCGGCATGCCTTGCTAGTGAAGAAGACGTCGGATCTCGTGTGTCGAGATCAGGAGATCCACCGCTTGGATCATCAACATGGATTGCGAGAAGCACGCGGTTCATCCTCGCGCTCGCAAGCGTCTCCTCCGACGGATCGGACTTGAGACAGGAGGTCTCTTCGTTTAGAGACTTGATCGCAACCACGCTTCAAGAGGTAAACCTAATACTTGTTTGTGGTTTAGACGAAACGATCCGAGAAGTGTTCTTGGATCATGTGGTTTCGTCGCATAAAAATTTTAATTTCCGCTGCATAGAACAACTAGTACGACTAGTCGTTCTTCGTCGTATTCGATACGACGATCACGCTTCCGTGATGCGCTTGAGGATCTAACCATATCCTTCAAGTGGTATCAGAGCCAGGTTGGTGGTTTTGGATACGATCCATAAACCGAGGACGACTTGGGTTCATTAGGGTTTGCGAAAGTTTTCTTGCATTTCATTTTCGCATCTCTGTTTTGATATTATTTTCGGCACTGTTTAAATTGTTTAAACACGAAAATAATATTTAGATTTTATTCCCCATTAAATAAGGAAACCGTAGGATCTGAGTTTGCGTGATTTCGATTCCGTTTGCTCTAGATATGCTCATTTTAGTGAACATGTATCTACTGTTTCGGGGACTGCGGATCATGACGTAATTAAGATGTTAATTGCGGATTTGAAACGCCTTGAAATGCGTGCAAATCACTTGGGTTCTGTTGTAAATCAAGTTAGCAAACTTTAGAAATTTACTTTGCTTAATTTGGATTTAAATTGATTGAGATATGGTATTTTTAGTGAGGGTCACTGCTGAAAATACTTTCCTAATCAAGAACCTAGTGATTGTCATTTAATTAATTAGTGAAATTAAATTGTTTAATTTCCTGGAATAATTATGCATAAATATTTGTGAAATATTTGATGATAATTATGTCCTTAAATGACTTTGCCCTAACCAACAAATGATTAGATGTGATCTAGATCAAGATTGGTTACATGATCTACATGATCAACATTCCAACAAACATGTTGCTTGAATAGGACTTGGGATTTGTTTAGCAAATCTCATTATAATGTTAATCAAAATTATTTTGATTATTACTATATGGTATAATTTCGGTTGAAAAACCGATGATCATCTCAAGTACAAAATGATCTATTTTGCATTATCCTTTCCCGAGGTGGATATGGTGTCTAGTCGGAGAGCATTGGGGTTGCGGGTTGCAACGTATGTGGTCCGTCCCACTCTCGTCGGTACTGGCCATGACAGCGGGTAGGGTTAGTATAATGCTTAAGAAATCATGATGTATTTCTAATTATTAAAATTCGAAATAATACGTATTTGAGATAATACCATAATTCAAGTAACTATTAAAATGTTTGTTGGATATTAATTGGATCATTAATTTAATATGATTAGATTAATTGGAATCCAATTAAAATTAAAACACTCTATGAATAGAGATGTTATTTCCCTTGGAAGAATTAATCATAATGAATATGATTCATAATGATTAATTAGAATTTGAATATGATATGGAAGATCACATAAGTGACATCCATGGTCTCCCGTCAAGGCGAAGGGTTCCGTCGCCAGGGATTGTATGTAGGAGACGCATGTCCGAAGTGACAGCTCCTGTATACAAGCGCATCTGGATCGGGTTCTTTGCTTCTCGAAAGAGTAAGGCCGTATACGTAGTGACCCCAATATCGGATCCTCATATTATTAGGGCGATATTGGATTGCGTATAGCGAGTACTATTCCTGTTGACGGTTGGTTCAATTAACGATGGGTCAACATCGCCTTAGGGGTGGTGGGCCCGGGTGTTAAAGACCGAATTGGGAGATGCAAGTTGGACTTGCAAGGCGGAATGTGTTCCCGCTTCTTTTTATCCGAGTTGCAGATTCTCATATTATTGGGATGCAACAAAGATAAGGAAGGAGATCCCAGATCTTGTTGAGATATAATGGTAAGTATATCTCTTACATTGAAAGTGATTAAGGGAATGAACTTTCAGTGTTGACAAGACAAGACAACTTTGATATAAAAATCCTAAATCAAAGTAAAATATATATATATATATATATATATTTATGCAAATTTCTTATTTCAGATAATCCTTCATTAAAACCCACTCAATGATATACTCAATAATAACCAGTAAAATATCATGGATTGGACTCATGATCCAGATATTGTACTTGCAATTGGACACATAATGTATGTGGTTGCAATGTGCAAGTTTCCTCATAATATTGAGGAATGACAATTAAATAGATAATAGGACTACAACCATAGGGTTTGTATGTCTCTATAGTCTTGATCTCTCATCGTATGTACTTTGGAAGTGACATGTCGATGATGATCGCAATTGTTAAATAATCCTTATAAAATTAATGAAGATATTCTGGCATACATATGTGCTCTTGACATTTAACATGAATGAGATGGTTCACTGCATCATGCAGAATGGTGGCTCTATAAGAGATGATGTATTCAAATTGTTTGAGTACCTACCTGAACCTATGTTTTAAGAGTTTAGATGGATGTAGATGATGAGTATCATCATTCTACTATCTATACTCTCGTCATTCAAGAAGCTTCATAATATTCATATTGTATGAATTTAATGAAGCATGTATAAATGTTGAAATGCTCTTACATAAGAAATCCTTAGTCTTAAGCAATGGTTGCTTATAGATAAAGGGAGCGCAGTGGAAGCATGGGTTGGACCCGAGTAAGAAGTATGGTCAAAGAGTTGACTATACATCTATGACTTCCATATGTCATCCGAAGAGTTGGATGAATGCCAATACTGCAATAAGTTGATGTGTTGATAGTATGACTATCAAGTCTATCTAGAATCCTTAGAGAATGACTCGGATGGAGCATCGGATTAATCTACATAAATCATTGATAAGATAAAGTCAAATAATTGTATCTCAATCTTCTGATGACATTTGCAATAGGTTGCATATGTTTTAGAAGACTGGAAAATTTGATCTTAAAGGTTTATAGTTATCCACATGGATATTGATGCAATTGTTGCAACAATCTCTGTTGGATTGATAGACTTGTTAATTTCAGTGGGAGAGTCCTTAGTCTTAGAGAATGTCTCTATGACCTAGATATAAGAATACACTCATTGTTTGTTTCTAAATGTTGGAAATAAACATGAATTCTGAGGAAGAACTATCATAAAGAGTTATGATGGAGATATTTCAGATAGTAATCTAAAATCTAGTGGACTCCACTAAATTAGAAAATTGATGAATGACTCATTAACATTTCTAAATGCTGAAATTAAAACTTAAGATCAATATGAGGATGAAGATCATTTGACAATGATCTAGCATCAAGCTTTGGACATTTGTTTATTGATTTGATCAATAGACTAGTAAGAGATGAAACTTTAGAATGTCTAAAATTTCAAAACTTACATACTTATGAATATTGTATTCAAAGAAAAATGTCCAATACACCCTTCTTAGAGAAAGGTGTAAGATGCCGAGGTATTCAGGATCTCATGCATATTGATGTATGTAGATCATCTATATCATAGTAAACATTATGGATATGTGATATCTGTTGATGATTATGTATGATATGAGATTTCTTCTCTTCACCTAAGAAACCTTTGAAATGTTCAAAGATTTCATTATTTTTTGGTTTAGAACCAAAGTTTGAAGGAAGATAAAATGAATTTGATCTAATCTAGGTAGCAAGTACATGCTAGATAAATTCAAAGAATACCTTATAGAGATATGAATATCAATTCTATCTCAATCCTCCTAACACACCTTAACTCAATAGAGTTATAGGGAGATACAATTGGATCATGTGTGACATGATCTTATCAATGATGAATTTTAGCATAATTATCCCTTAGTTTCCAGGTATATATATGTGTAGTAGAGACTACAATATATATCCTTAAAAGGTTCCATGCATGAAGGAATCTAGCACTTGAGAGTGTTGCTTCATTAGGAAAATAAAGGATGGTATTGGATACCTATTTTATGACCTTGAGATTCTTAAAGTATCTCATCTCTAAGAATGAGATTCTTAGAGGTAGAGACTCTTAAGAATCAAGATGAAAAATGAAGTATAGGAACTCATTTAATCTTGAGAAGATAATGAGGCTCCTGAAATTGGAAACTAAGAGGACAATTAAAAATGAAACAC
This sequence comes from Ottelia alismoides, assembly GCA_037367405.1. NCBI lineage: Eukaryota > Viridiplantae > Streptophyta > Magnoliopsida > Alismatales > Hydrocharitaceae > Ottelia > Ottelia alismoides. Next base: position 857,427 of record JAZKJV010005280.1, read on the forward strand.
TAATACCTCTTCAAATAAGTTTGAGGATGGATTCCATGTGTCAGAGAAATCTGACAATGATTGAACTTCATGTGATGAAGCTTCTAAAGATCATAGCATGGATAGATGGATGTTAGCAATAAAAGTCTAATGTAGACTTCATATGCAAGTGTTGTATATGGACCCTCGTGGATCCACCTATATGGGTAAAACCTGTAAAGGTGTAAATGGATCTTCAAGAGAAAGGGAACCTGATGAGAAGGTAGAGACCTTCAAAGCACGGTTCGTAGCCATGAGCCACACACCGGAAGAGAAGACATTGCTTGCAAATGAGACTTGCTCTTCGGTGACCATGCTTAAAATCGTCAGAATATTGCTAACCTTAGCTACACAACTTGACTATTGCATCTTCAAGATGTAAGTTGTTGGAGTATTAAGTAGTGCGCCTATTATGTTGTAACAGGGTAAATGGATCCTGGAGGAGATCCATTTATCCCATTCTGTGTTTAGTCCCACATGGACCAGCAGTGGGACTTGGAGGCTCTGGGAAGGCTATATAAGGAGCCCCAGACCTCCTGTACTCATTGAGAAATTCTAATAGAATATCTGCCCCGTTGAGGGCTTCTCCTGTGGTTTCATCCCGCTCCTCACGGAGTAGGGTTCCACATAAAAATCTTTGTGTTCTTCGTGATTATTCTTCTTTATTATGTTATTCCGCTTCCGCTTTCTATTTTATAACATGGTATCAGAGCGGGTTCTGATTCTCAGAAATTTGTATTTGAAGATTTATTTCATATTCGAGATTTGATTGGTGTTCGGTCTTCAAGATCAGTTTTTAGGAGATTCAAGTTCCTGTTCTAGGTTTTTTTTAAAACCCTAGATTATTCTCCAGGCTACGGCCTATGTTTTTGTAACATTGGTTTTTGGTACGACGGCGGCACCGTTCATCTCCTGCCGATCTTATTATCTGTCGCCGCAAGCAGCGCGCAGATCCAGCAAGCCTTTCAAAGCCCCAGCCCCAGGCGCGCTATGCAACCTCGATCCCTCGTCTCTCCAGTATTCGGCGGAGCCCTGGCACCGGCGGCCATCTCCCAACGCGACAGCCCCTTGCGGCGGCTCAGGCGGAGCCCCGATGCAGTCGCGATCCTCCCTTGAAAGCAGAATCTTCAGCAACAACGCGGCGCGAAGCCGCAGGCGAAAGCCCTTCCCTGTTTCGCCCCGATCTCCCTCCAGTCCGCGAGCGGCAAGCAGCGCCGCAAGAAGTTCCTCCATCTCTATATGACGCACATCTAGCGGCACTCCCATCCCAGGCGCGAGATTTTGCGTTTATTTTTCGAGATTGAGGTTGATGAATTTTTGTACTGTTCAAGTTCTATGTTCGAGAGGTTTTTTTCTAGATCTGCGTGCCCTAGTTCGAGATCTTCAAGCGGTGTTGCACGCACCCCCGAACAATCCACGGCGCATCAAGGCGCTCCTTCCTCCAAGGCGGCAACAGTGGCTGATCGAAGCCCTAAACCTCCAGGCGATTCCAACCTCCAGATGATGCCCCACAAGTCGCTGGATCTCGAAGGAGAACAAGTGAACACTCCAGGTCGCTCCTATCGACGGCGGCTGGAGAAAATCCCTCGCACAGGCCCGATCTCCCGCGATGTCAGGCCCTCCAAGAGCCTCTGGCCCCGCGTGCTCCTCTTCCGCATCTCAACTCGCCCATGGCGGAGCCCAGTCGCCGCTCGCCGCAAGCTCCTTGTGGAACCCTATCGGGTCGCACAGCAACCTGCTCGCGCGAGATCCCAGGCAATTCCTCCCTCGCACGAGTCCCATCGTGGTTCCCATTCAGATCGCCCTCTGGCGATGATCTTCTCAGGCACGAGAGTGCCTCTTCTCCGCGCGCAGAGACACCCATATCTCCTCCCCCGTGGCAACAGGTGGAGCTCGTGATCCTCTCCTCCGCTCCAGGCGGGGAGCCTCCAAGTCCAGCGCCTCCAGGCGGTGCCGATGCTCTCTCCGGCCAGCGGCAGCCATCCAGGCTCGTCTTCACCGCACGATGAAACAAAGAAACCCCAAGGGGGCGGCGGAGGCGTGAAAAGGATTCCCGTAAGTGGGAACCCTAGAGGGATTCAACGCCAATTAAAAAAAAATCCGGGGTTATTTGCTTGTGGGCCCAAGTGGGCTGTTTTGTTACCAAAAAAAATGAGGGAGAGAGCCGTGAGATATTAAAAAAAATTGAGGGGGAGAGAGATTGGGTCCACAATTGGGCCGACATTCAAGTTGAAAAAAAAAGAAGAAAAAAAAAGAAGGAAAAAAAAAGAGAGGTGGATTGACTTAAAAAAAAAAGAAAAGAAAAAGGCGCGTACAATAAAAAAGCCGTACGCAAAGTTTTGCAAAAAAAAAAGGTTTTGAGGAAAAGAGGCGCGTACAAAAAAAAAAGAGATAAAAAGCCGTACGCAAGTATTTTTGACAAAAAAAAAGAAGAAGTCGCGTACAAAGAAAAGTAGTACGTATTTTGCAAAAAAAAAACGTTGCGAAAGCCGAAAAGAAAAATGAAACGGCTTTTAAAAAAAAAGGTTTTTCAAAAAAAAATGATGTGAAACGGCTTTAAAAAAATGTGTTTCAAAAAAAAATTGTTTGTCAAGAGCCGTAAAAAAAAATGAAACTGCCAAAAGTGTTTTGAGAAGCCGGAAAAAATTTGTAACGGCTTATTGGTATTGTGTACCCCTATTTGTCTTGTCTTCTCCCAACTTAGTCGATGTCCATGTTTTCCGACAAGTATGGGAGAAAGGGGGAGTATATATGTAGAGTCACAGGTCTTGTATTCCGAGCCAGATTCAGATAACAGTCTCAAGACCAGCCAGATGATCAGACTCTACAGTTGTTCAGACTCGACGTCAGAAGGTTCCAAGTCCAGTTTCAGACACGCACAAGTGTGCGGTCATTGTCAGATGAGCATAAGTTGCCATCATTGTCAGAGCCTCAGAGGTCCCCATCATTCTTCTAGTTGTCAGGCCAGAGTTTTCATGTGGTATCATAGGTACACCAGAGCAGTGCACCATTCTCTGAGCCAGATGGGAGAGACCCAGTTCTCCGACGAGGAGACTTCAGGCGCAAGTTCAGACTCGATGGTCAGGTTACGAGTCTTCAGTTGACTCACACTCCAGCCCGTTCGTCCTCCTCACCTGCACGGCATGAGAAGCAACGTCCTCGACTGCAGCAATGTGCGCGTTGGGTTGATATTGTCCGTAGTGTCCTGTAGCGTTGAGTTGAGTTTCTTTTTGTTTGTTTGTCCAAGCTGAGCATTGCATGCTCCAGCTTGAGGGGGAGTATTGGAGTATTAAGTAGTGCGCCTATTATGTTGTAACAGGGTAAATGGATCCTGGAGGAGATCCATTTATCCCATTCTGTGTTTAGTCCCACATGGACCAGCAGTGGGACTTGGAGGCTCTGGGAAGGCTATATAAGGAGCCCCAGACCTCCTGTACTCATTGAGAAATTCTAATAGAATATCTGCCCCGTTGAGGGCTTCTCCTGTGGTTTCATCCCGCTCCTCACGGAGTAGGGTTCCACATAAAAATCTTTGTGTTCTTCGTGATAATTCTTCTTTATTATGTTATTCCGCTTCCGCTTTCTATTTTATAACATAAGTCAATATTGCATTCCTCTACGAATACCTCTTTGAGGATATTCATGAAGTAGCCCCGGGGCTTCATGGTTGAGGGAAGCAAGGTGTGCAAACTAAGGAATCCATCTATGGACTGAAATAAGCTTCTTGAAGTTGGACCATAAGATTTGATGGAATTATAATTGTTATGATTTCAGATAGAATCTTGATGAGCCATGTGAAGCTTAGTGGGAGTGCCTTTGTGTTCATCGTGCTAAATGTAGATAAAATCCTAATCATTTGGAATGATATAAGGATGTTAATAAGTGTTTTATAGACTGGCTATTCCATATCCTGAAATATGATTTCAAAGATACCTCTTAGATCTTAGTTCTGAAATTGTTCAGGAGCAAAGAGAAGAGGGTATTAGGACTGTCATATTAGTAGTACACCTTGGACATCTTCCATTTTATGGAAAATTCCAAGAAAGGCTTCCATCTCTTAAGACATGGTACTGACCTATCTAAAGGGATAGCACCTCAAAGAGTTGAGGAAGTAAATGCTACAACTACTTGCACTTGTGCAATAGTTACGAGAAGCTGAGTGTATGCTAGATGTGCAAAAAGAGCCAGATGTCTGCCATACAGTGGGAGTAGTAATCTGTTACTAGTCCTACTCTGGAAATAAAACACTTAGTTGCAGTAATAACAATATCTTCAAAGATGATGAAACTTAGAGATAGTGATCTCAAAGTCTTATATTCAAAAGTTTAAGACCATGAAGATAGTGATCTATAAGGGTCTTAACTTTAGATACCTTAGGAGATAGAGATCTCCGGGAATGAAGGTATTCTAATAAGGATTATGGGAATACTGGTTATAATAATTAATCGAGTTAAAGTGTCAAGGACACTATGACAAAATTGAGTATTGGTTGCATAAGATGCAACCTTCGCATTGGATGCGAGCACTGTTACTGGGGATATGCAAGTGCCGTAAAAGGACTTGGCGTAGTCTCTTGGGAACAGAGTGACTGATCAGCTTACCTAGCTATTTTCTAAATAGCCTCTGATTGTCACATGAGTGTAGGTTTAAATGATTAGCCCATCAATGGCTCTTTGGGCTAGTGGGAGATTGTTGGAAATGCGAGCCCGCGGCGAGCCATTATGCAATAAATGTTATTGCAATTCACTCCTTAATCTGAAATGAAGAATGAATAATTTGCATAATAGGTCCCTTAGTACAATTAGGGTTATGTACCATGGCCATCTTGATGATCATACAGCTGTTGATTCAACTATTGAATCATAGAGGCTGGTGCTTGGATGAATATCTAAAGAGTTAGATTGAGGACTCATCAAGCACCGTCAAATGATTGTTAAGAAATGATCTCCAGCCTGAGTAGGAGATGGCAATCCTTATCTCTAAAGGCTGATGTCTGACCGACCTCTTGATGCAGGTCCTCTACATAGGAATAGAGATTCGGAGGTGTCAGATTAGTTAGGTCAAAGAGTTGACTTAACGAGATCGAGATAACCAAAGTCCTATATCATATGCTGTCATGATATAGGCACGCATCCTCTGACCGGAGACAGATGTGTTGCTATATGTCTAAGTATGTACATTTGGCAGACCAATAGGTTGATGACCTAACCAAGGTCTATACACCGGCGCGCTGGTGTGCATGTAAGGGCATATGAGCACGATCTCTCAAAGGGATCATACAGGTTCATTTACTGAACCGGAAGACATGAGCTCACTCATGAGATATTGGGAAGAATCAAATTCCGTGCGCACGGTCGTCTCGCTTTGGAAGCTTGACTGAATTTGTTGGTTTGATATATACTTTTGGAAAGTATATGATCAAGACCTAGGTATGATATATACTTTTGGAAAGTATATGATCGATACCGACTCCCAATGATCGAATGAGAAACTTACTGATAAAACCATGAAGTAGACAGTATAAAGTTATCCAATACTTCGGGTTTAATCTGAGTCTTCCAGTATGCAGGATGTACAGGTATTGGGAATACCTGAGGGTGATGTGATCATAAACGATTGTATAACTATGACGCTTCCATTCCTAGGGAGTGATGAAACGGTTCTGGATTTTAGTGACTCCTCTCAGTAGAGAAGTGATCTGATCTTGGTCCAAGTGTTGGACATTGATCTGAATGTGATTCAGATACAATGAGAAGATTAGATTTACGGTCTTGATTTAATCAAGCATCTATGGGAGGCCCGCGATCTGGATTTGAGATACGATCTCAATATCCATGTCACTATACGTGGAACAATACAATCGCCCTGTCCTTATCTCCAAGTATCTGCGGAGAAAGCGCATTATCCTTGAAGGAGTTCATGGATAATTCTATTGTTGATTTATGTATTCGAGCATTGATAAAATGGATAATTAAATGCGATTTAATTATCATGATTAATATGAATTTGATTCATATTATAAAGAGAGCTATCTTAGATAATTAAATGTGATTTGATTATCAAAGATGTAAGTAATATGAATATGGTTCATATTATTTGGACACAAGAGAATAGAGATCCAAAAATGATTAAATGTGATTTAATCATCATGGATATGAATAATGTGGATAGCAATATCCATATTAATCAAATATATTATAAATGTGATTTATAATATATAAGAGAGAGATGTTTGTAATTTACATTTGTTAATTAAATGCTAATGTGAATTGGATTCACATTGGACATTAAATTGAAAATGTAATTTACATTTTGTTTTGGGTTGTGAATGTGATTCACAAAATTTCCAATGGCATGATTGCAATGTTCACAAAATAAATTGGATTTATTTTGTGAAATAATTTGCAACAAAAGTTGTTGCAAATATTGGAGAGAATCATGAGATAATATAATCTCATGTAATAGGAAAAAGGAAGCTCCCTTCCTAAAGAGGAGAGGGGACAGCCACAATTCCCATGAGGAATTGGTGGCCGTCCACCCTCCTTATGGAAGGAGGCTTGCCTCCTTTCCTATTTCTCCATTGGAGATTGATTTGATATAAAATCAAATTATATTTATTGTATATTTGATTTTTTATTAAATTAATTGTTGTTGTGTTTTTAGCAACAAATCATGACCATTGAAAGAAACACAAATTAATGTGGACCATTGGATTTGTGTTGACACATGGATTGAGATCCATGGATCCCAAAACCCTATAAAAGGAGAGGCACCCCATTGCTCTTCTCAACACATAAGTGAGACAACAAGTCTCTCTCTCTCTTTCTTTCTCTTTCTCTCCCTCTCATGGCCGTCCACCATGGATGCCCTAGAGAGGCTCTCCATCGCCGCGGCACCGTCGTTATGCTGCCCGATTTTTTGCTCGTGGAACTCCGTCTACTTCGGCATGCCTTGCTAGTGAAGAAGACGTCGGATCTCGTGTGTCGAGATCAGGAGATCCACCGCTTGGATCATCAACATGGATTGCGAGAAGCACGCGGTTCATCCTCGCGCTCGCAAGCGTCTCCTCCGACGGATCGGACTTGAGACAGGAGGTCTCTTCGTTTAGAGACTTGATCGCAACCACGCTTCAAGAGGTAAACCTAATACTTGTTTGTGGTTTAGATGAAACGATCCAAGAAGTGTTCTTGGATCATGTGGTTTCGTCGCATAAAAATTTTAATTTCCGCTGCATAGAACAACTAGTACGACTAGTCGTTCTTCGTCGTATTCGATACGACGATCACGCTTCCGTGATGCGCTTGAGGATCTAACCATATCCTTCAAGGATGTCGGATGAGGGACTTCGTGCAGGGGTCGTTAGGGGTGCAGTTGTCGCGAGGTGTAACGGTTGGGAGAGGGGGAGATTGGAGGAGCAAGAGGGTTCATGGACTGTTGGATCTCGCAATCCAACAGTCAAGAAGAAGGCGCATACGAGAGGTGTGGATCATATCAGATGATTTGATCCAGTGGCTAGGGAGCAGGTGGAGGTGAGCGGCGCAGATCTAGTCTAGGATCAGATCGGTCGGTGGAGATGAGTGGTGCTAAGGGACGACGGTAATGAGATCTGGGATAAGATCGGAGGGCTAAGGAGAGAGTGCAGATGGAAGGTCAGGATGAAGGTGGGAAAGGCAAGATCAGATAGCCTAGTTCGGGCCGGGTGGCGCAAAGGGATGCAACCCAGAGGGCACCACGTGGCCCTCTAGAAAAAAACAAAAAATAAAAAGAAAATAAAGAAAATTAAGAAATAAATAGTATGATGTTGAATCAACAAAAGTCAAAACATAAAGTTGTAGATCTCAATGAGACCTACAAGTTTCATGTTGACCACAAAGTAAAAGGAGGTCATTTGTACAAAGAAGAATTTTTGCAAGCATTTTTAAAGACTTAAAAACACTTAATTTTGAGGTTTTGATATTTTTTTGTCTTTTTAATTTCTTTTTGAAACCAAAATAAATATATACAATAATTAAGCCTTAAAAAATATTATAATCATAAAAAATTAATATAACACATAATATCACATTTATCATTCCAACCATCTCCAACCCTCTTAACCATCAAAACATCTACTATTCACAAGATGGTACTCCAACCCAATCCAACCTAGTTACCAAACATGCCCTAAATATCACCCAAAATCTTTCAAAAGTCCTCAAGCAATTATGTAATGCCCACAAACAACCCAATAGTGGTAGATGCTGGAAATCATCGAGAACTTGAGAACTCGGTACAATCTCATTGATAACATTCTCTACAGCTGAAGGTTTACGATGTTTAATAAGCCTAGGTATGTGTCCCTAGTTTGCAACTATCCACTATCAACTTCATAGGAGTTGATTTCTCGATTGATTCCGCATAAACAAGCATTTCGTAGACATCATTATCATCTAGAATGGGTGTCTGCATGTGATCCCCGCCACTTGCTCGTGGGATACGATTGTGAGATTTTGATGACATTGTACTCTTGTCCAGATTGAACTTCTGACATATTATGTCCCAAATTTCTTCAAATTTCATAGCTGACTTCAAATAGATACCTCATTGAAAACCTCTGCCCCTACTTCCATTCATATTTACTAGAAGTATATGGACACTACCAAACCTAAAAACATTGGTTTTTTAAAAACAACGTAAATGGATGATGGTCCTCACAGTGGAAAAGGGTAGAGTCTATCTAGGGCATAGCGAGGTGGGTGCTGATGTCGAGGAGCAGCTGCGGCAGTAGAGAACCATGACAATGGTGATGTTGAACATCGGCAACGAGTGGAGGCATTGTCAAAGGCTGGAGGGAGGGGGGGTGTCACCCGAGCAATTGCTAGAGCAATGAGGGGATTTGAGTATTGGAGTTCTGGTGACGAATAAAAGGGTGGACGGAGATTTAAGCGCCAGCTGCTTATCACGATTTGATATTGCGCTATTGATAGAGCCTACTTAATATGTGTTGTATATCACATGTACAAAGTGCGATTGTTACACTATTGAGGGTGGAAAATTTCGACCACAGTCGTGGAATTTTTTGACACTACTTTGAAATTTGGCTCTTGGAAGGAGAGTATAAAAAATAATGGGTTGGATCTAAGACCTGATAGATTTCTTTGAAGATAATGAACTTGCGTATTTGACTCCACTTAATTTGGATGCTTTGTTTGCTTTTAGGTAAGTAGGATGGAAACTGTACAGCTATGTCTATCTTGTTACTTACATCAATAACAACGACAATCACAAATTCCAAGCCACATGGATCCTGGTAGTGAACTTAGGCCATAGTACGATATATTTACCTAAAGGTGGAGATAGGGAGAATGCATTTGTGAAGTATGGCTGCAATAAATTAAATGTATCAGTGTTCTGTGATTCCAAATCTAGTGGAGAGTGTGCACCATATAATTTCAGAACTGATTACTCCTGTGAATGTTAGAAGAGGAAGATCTATTTAAGAGCGCATTTGGAAATCTTTTAACTGTGTTTTTATTCTTTAGTATTATAGCCTTGGTAAATTTTTATTTACATTTTTTTCCAACAAATTGAAAATCCGAAAGCATAATTGGATGCAGCCTAAAAATTTGGACTTCTATTGCTAAGCATGTGTTGAAAACAGACATGGTGTAACAGTGTGGTCTTTACGCAGGTAGATCAAGCAGACCACTTTTCAACCCCTGCTACCATGCACGAAGTTGCTCAGGTGAAGTCACACTATGACTGTTTTTTCTAAAGGTTAAAAGGTCACTAGTTTTATAAACGTTTCTTTGGTACTGTACTTGCAAAGTGTCTTTTGCTTTGAGGATGCATATTGAGCTTTTTTATTTAAAATTTGTTATACTTCACAGGTTTCATTTTTCTTTTTTTTTCAACCTTTTGAGGTTTCACATAGGTTATGTTTACAAACTTTTGAGGTCAAATAGGTTCTGATTATGTCACTTTCACATGCAACTCCACAAACAGAACAATTATGCAGGTCTGTTCACTGCTATTCATGGTAATGTATGCACTCTTAGAAAATTTTGAAGATTGTTGCATCATCCCAGATTTTGGGTTTTCATTAATTTTAATATAAGCTTGCTCTAGTAATTTCTTAATTTAAACTCTCTTTATTTCTTACTTTATCTTTTCCTCCCCCACTACCCTCCTCTCCCTTTCATTCTACTCTCCTAGATGATGCAAGCACATGCTTCTGCTTGCATCAGATTTTTTTAAATTTTCCGCTTCATTTTTATATCCCTTTTTCCATTCATTTTGACATTATTGGCACTCGTACTTACAACACAAGTGTATCTCTTGACATCTGCCCTGTCTTCTCTCCTACATTTGGGGGGCACTGCTTCTTGACCTGGTGTCCACATCCCTTTCTCCATCGGAAGTTGTTTACAAATAAAACTATTACCACAAAGTAGTAGGGGTCTTTGATGTTTGCTGGTGTCAATGCGTTATGCTCTTGCCATTAGATGTGCAGAGGTGCTTGCAAGAGAATTGGAGATGTCCATGTGGATACAACACCAACAACGAAGCCTTTTCCCACTTTAAGTAGGGTTGGCTAAAATAGCGAAGTCTTCTCCCTCTATAAGCAGGGCCATGCTACATGGATTCTTGCTCAAAGCCGTGTTGAAAGATTCGATTATTTTTACGCTGACTGTCGACTACCTAACGCAACCCCCACAAGGAGGGATTTGAACCCTGGTCTTTTGGATGGTAGGCACACTGCACTACCACCAGACCATTTAAGTGGGTACATTGTCCATGTGGATATTAGATAAAATTATAGGTCAGCTCCCCAATTGAGATTTTACCCGAGGAAAAGGACCATGGTGTAAAGATTTATACATACTAGGTCGTAAGTTTTATTCATCCGAAGCTTGTCATTGCTTTTAAAAAATAAATTTTGTCATCGAAACACGAAGAATCTGCAACATACCCTCTTAGGTCACGAAACAGGGAAACATGTGTCTAGGGGTGCCTATCAAGTTGAACTAGTCGAGTCAGTCCTGACTCGAACTAAAGCTTGGAGTCGATAAGCTTAGAATCCAGGAATGTTGACTCGAATCCGTTGGGTTTGACTCTCATGAACCTCTTAAAAAGCCTTTTGAAAGTTGATTTCTATATTTCTTGCTCGTGAACTTTCTTTAATGAACCAAGATGAACTCATTAAGAATCTCAATAATAAAAATAATTGAGTTTTTTTACAATATATTGTTGGGAGAATGATTCAATATGTATTCCAAAGAACTATAGGGCTCTCTTATATATAGGAGAAGCCCATGGGTAAATTACATGGATGGAAGAATAAATATAAGCGTGAAAACACTACAAAAGCATAATAATATCTCTACATTCCACCTCAAGATGGGGCCTAGATGTCAATCAATGCTTGGTTTGGATGCACACTTTTGAAAGGTCCTCTGAGTAAGGCCTTGGTGGAAATGTCTGCAGTTTGAACCCTCTGCTCACATTAGAAGTATAAATAAAATCTTTTTGAATCATGTCCTCCGTATAATGGCAATCCACTTCAATATGTTTGGTTCTCTCATGAAAAGCAGGATTATTTGCAATGAGTTAGGCTGCTTGATTATCACACTCTAACTACATATGAAGTGGTACATCGATATATATGTCAGCTAAAACTTGCCCAGACCCACATCATCTCTATGCTTCCTTGTGTCATAGTTATCTATTCTGCTTCAACACTAGACCCGACAACAATGATCTGCTTTTTGCACTTCTAGGACACTAAAGAGTCACCAACAAATACAGCAAAGCCTAAGGTAGACTTCCAGTCCTTAGGGCATCCTATGTAGTTTGCATATGTGCAGGCTGTGATAGTGAGGGATGTCCATTATCTGAACATTAATCTTACACCTAGAGAAGACTTCAAGTATCTCAATATCATATGGACTGCATCCAAGGAAGGAAATATCGGTATCGATATCGTTTCGATACAATGTCGATACCGATATATCGCCGATATATCGGCGATATATCGACGCATATCGCCGAAACTCGGTATCCACCAAGGCATTTTCTCCTGTCGATATCCGATATCGTCCATATCGGCGATATATCGGTGACCTGTCGATACCGATATATCGCCGATATATCGCCGATATATCGACGATATATCACGATATGGCGATCCCTGACTGCATCCATATGTACATGCCTTGGCTGCTCCATAAACTGACTAACTCGGCTAACGACGAATGAGATGTCTGACCTAGTGATGGTAACATAAAGTAACTTTTCCTCCTATTCTCTGTATCTTCTCATGTCTGCCTCTTTTGTATCATCATCGTATAGCCTCGTGCTTGGATCCATATCAGTGGCAGGTTGGCACTCCAATCATACATGTCTCAACTAGTATATATGTAACATATTTTCTTTGGGTCATCACAAGAACCTGCTAGTTTCTGGCAAACTCAAACCCCAGAAAGTATGCTAGATAGGATAAGCCATATCGCGGTATATCGACGATATATCAGTATAGACATGTGACTGATATTGTCGATATGGCCGATATTTGCCCTTCCAAGGTCATTTCCTTCACAAAATCAGACCGATTTGGGTGATATGGCATTGATATATCAACGATATACCATATTGATAAGTAGTTGATATCGGTATTACCTACGTTTACCGTAGGGTGCCAAGATCCTTAGTGACGAATTGTTGACCAAGAATTCTTTTGCCTTTTTGATCCCTTGTACATCATCTTTGTAACAAGGATATCATCAACATACACCATAATAATGACCGTACCTCTATGGGTTCTCTGACCAAACAACGAATGGTTTGCATTTGATCTCTTAAAGCACTGTTTCTCAATTAGGTCTAAGAGCTTATGGAACCAGGTCGTTGGACTCTTTTTAAGGCCTTAGATGGCTTTGTGAACTCTACAAACCTGTTGACACTCTCCCCAGCAACAAATTCTTCCTGGAGTCTCCATATAGAAATGCATTTTTGACATCAAGTTGATTTAAAGTCCAATCACATACCACCGCTACAGCAAGGAGAACTCGAAATGTGGAGTGGCGAGCAACCAGGGAGAATGTCTCAAGATAATCCACCCCATAGGTATGAGTGAACCCACATGCAACTACCATGTCCTTGTAACAATAAATACTTCCATCGGCATGGTGTTTGACAGTAAACACTCACTTGCAATTGACTATAGATGCTCTAGAAGGAGTTGGGACTAAGCTCAAGGTACGACGAGACTTGCAACGCGACCATCTCCTCTTCTATAGCAAGACACCACCGACCATCTCTCTCAAGGCCTCCTAATAAGTCCGTGGAATCACCATGACAGATAGACCAACTACAAACCTCTTGAAATCGCCTGCCAGGGATCAAACAAAACATGGGAGGCTAGAGGATATGAAGCACATGTACGCCTCTACTTCCGAAGTGTAATAGGTACATCCAGGTCATTGAGGATCTCCACAATCAAGATGATTGCCTCTCCTACAAAGATTCTTGCTCAGATATTATTGGATCCATCAGTAGAAAATGGCCGACTTCATGTTTTTGATAGTGATCTCTTTATGACTATAGATCAACATTTCATAGAAATGATTATACGAGGATGATAGGGAACATACAAGCAACAAAGCATGATCCTCATCCTTGGTGTTAACTTCCACATATTTCAAATCCACAATAATAGGCATGAAAATGTCAAGGTAAGATTTGGTTGATGTACATTTGCCCTTTCTCCAGGTGAATAATCATTGCCATAGGTCGTCGATTAGTGAAATTCATATGGGGACTAGTTTTGCCCATAGGGTTGCTATCTTTTTCTCTTGCTTGGATACTCGAAGAACCTCTTCTGACGAACATAGGTGTATTGACACCAACGCATCCATCTCATGTTGATGATCCTCCATCCATGTATCATGCATCTTCTCGATAATGTGAAGTACTTTCGATACCCCTTGTTGGACAAGGATCGAGTGTATCTTGGTTTGTCATAGTCTGAAATGGGCGTTCCAATCAAATTCTTAATTGTGAACTTCATCGTCATGGTTGCGAAGTCACAAGTTTCCCAACCCTAGTGTTGATACCGGTGTGTTGGGAAATTAAGATGATAGTATGCATAATAATAACACAAATGAGCAATTATTAAAATGCACCAACAAACACGTGGATTTCACATGGAAATTCAAGGAATATATAAATAATCCTTGTAAAAATCTACCTAAAATGGGGACATCTCCCATGTTATTCGCATGTAAATCTACTTGTAAACTTCCAACTTGACACAGTTAATAAGATTATCGGGGATAAACGGATGCGGTGCAGCTTATTGGATGACACGATCCATTAAGTTTCTTTAGTTGGAGGGGTTGCTAGGCACAATTGGTTTATAATTGAAAGGCACAATCAATATCAGATGTGGCTTATATTGATCTTCGTTATCTATTGTCATGCTCACTAATATTTGAGCTAATGGTCATACTCGCAAGATGTAGCTTATATTGAGCACAGGCATAAACGTTTTTTGTTTATATGATTTCTCTAAGAAGCTTCGTTTATTCATTCTAAATTATTATCTGTTAGGATCATTTTTTAAATTTAAATGCGTAAACATCTTTATATGCACATTGAATTCATCTGGAGATCTATTACATCTCCTTCAATTGTCAACAGTTACCAAACAATAGTTCTTTGTCATGCATAATCTTATATCTAGAAGAATATTTCAATGCTTCTTGAAATCATTCCTGCATTTATCAAGTTCACCTTGTAAAAGTGCATTTTGTTCCCGTTTTATATGTCGTAAACCTGTGTCCTTGTAGTTAGCGTTGATTTTGAAATTTAAAGGAGCACTTTTTGCCCAGGAACACCTCGAACAAGGTCAAGCCAACATATCATTATATGGAAAGGGTCCTAGACCTGGAAGCCAGTCGGAACCTCTTTTCCTGGAGAAGTTTGATCCTGCCGATAAGATAAAAGACATACGTCAGTCAAAGAAGTTTCACACGTATGTTCTACCAACACCAGTAGATGGCCGAACCTCGAGTGTGGCATCCTCTCGTGCGTTTCCTCTAAGTAAACCTGGAAGCCTGAGTGGATGGCCTACTCAAGTATGGAATTCTTCTCCCTTGGAACCCGACAAAAATCCCAAAGATTTCAGAGATCAACTCTCCGGAACTGCTTCGTTGCTAAAAGCACACTCTATACTCAAAGAGAGCAATATCAATAGCGAGGCAAGAAAACTACCCCCACCATTATCCGAAGAGCTGTCGTTTGCAAAAGCTAATCCAGATACCGGGTCCGACAGTAAAAAAATAAAAAGGCAAGCCTTCTCTGGCCCAATAATGAGCAAAGCATGGTCGGGCAAGCCCGTATCATCTACATCCTCAGTTGAACACCCTCAAGTAGCTTTCCCATCACCACTGCGTGTCACCGCAAATCAGCCTTCCACATCTCCCAAAGTGTCCCCCAGTGCTTCACCTCTCAGATCTTCTGCTCAGTTAAGCGAACTCTACGAGCTCCCTAGACCACCATCAAATTCTGCTAAGCCGTCATCTAGACCTCCTAGCTTAACTGCTCATTCTGCTCCATTAGGGCTAAGGACTCCTGACATTTCATCCACAAGCAGAATACCTTTCATGTCATCACACATGCCGTCGCCATTACCAAAGCCCCCTATTACCATGGCTCGTAGCTTTTCCATACCCTCTAGCTGGCAAAGGGCAACGACAGTGACGGTTGCCAGGCTGATGGAGGCTCACAACTCAGATTTAGACGGGGGTATTGCTTCCTCGGTCAATTCACAAATCACGTCAACGATCCCTCCGAATCTGCCTAGAAGTTCTCTTGCTGACATACATGATGCATAGTGAAAGTAAGTATCGAACTGATTTTTATTGCTTTTGAAATTTTTACTTTTGATTTCGTTCTTTTAAATATTAAAATTTTGAATATGAGTTGCACGCCTTTCAATTTCAAGTTACACTTACTACTTTTTTGGTTTAAATCTTTTTTGACTCTTCCTATACCATTGTTAAAAAAAATGTTGGAAGTAAGTGGTACTTTGCAAGAGGTTCTGATTCCTCTCTCGGCAAGCATGTTGACTGATACATGGGTTTTATATAATTTTCCTTGTCTTTTTCCTTCATAAGAAAAATTAGGCTCGATTTTTGTTTCCTTTCTATAAAATTAATCGGAAAAAACTTATTATTGGAAAACCCACCACAAGCGAGAAGTTTGATGCACTATATATATTTTGATGACTATTCTTCTTATCTTTGCTTATATGAACTGGTGTTTTTCAGTGTTAGCAGGTGTACACGATGCCAGTTATGACATTGTTCTACGTGATAGAATGACTACCTTGGACAGGGTATTACTGTAGCTGCTCATGTACTTAATCTTGTGCATTCTCTTCCTCTTTTCTTTACCGGAAATGCTCTTGGGCCGCCCACCGCTGATGCCTCCAGCAAAGTTGTGCCCTGCCATACTGCTGCCCTCAGTGATATGTGTCGCTGATGGTGTAGATGTCGGAAAATGTTTGCCAGGTCTCTTCTCTTGCTGTTGTGTTCGATTGTTGATTTTCTTGAGGCTGAGATCAAACTCTTGCATTCTATCCTTTGTAAGCTCATTAGTATATGGAAGAATTTTCCCCTAGTTTGTATTTTTTTGCTGTCTCAAAATAAATATTTATGATATCTTAAAAGCTCTTACATGCTTTTTATTTGAAATAGCTGGCTCGGCATCCGCACTTTTACATGAATATATGCTTAAAATGGAGCACTCTTTATGCTGCAAACGATCAAAATTCACCTTGAGGAAGTTGATAACTGGTTTTATGTAAATTAGGGTTTAGGGTTTTATGTAATTTCACTCTTACATGAATATAATTAGGTAAGATCCTTTTACGCTGAGAGTTAAATGAGGCTGCTCTTGGGGAGGAGCTGATGGGCTACTCCCACCCTTATCTCCCTTTTTTTTGGGAAAATGAAAATATGCATATTCATCACTACATCTTCCTAACATGTCATTCCAATTTTGTCAGAAACAGAGATTGCTATGCCTTCCATATGAATGGGGTTAATTTCAGCAATTCTGAGATCGTTAAAATTTGACAGTCTTAATGGAGGAGTTAGAAGTCTCGAATTGAGTTGAATTTTGAATGACACCAGGATGATATATTGTGATCTAAATTTCAATATGTTTCATTTCAGAAAAATAAAAAAAAATACGAAGGGAAAAGGGTAAGAGCATTTAAGTTGGCCACTCACATGGAGCATATTCGTTTTTCCCTTACGCTAAACATGGTTAACTATATGGAATATTCTGGGTAAGATCCTGTGGCTTCAGCAAAAGATCCTAGTTTGTTTTTGTACAAAGAGAATGAGGTATGAAGAGTGTTGAGATATGCTTTAAAAACTCAAATCGATTAGGATCCGATACATTTCGTAAATTAGTTCTTGGCTGATTGTGGTATGGATTTTTAGGATCCGTAGAACCCCATAAAGTTGTTATGTGTTCAAGCCCCTCCTTTAAGTCTTCCACTAACCTAACTGAACCTTTGAATTAATCAAACCAAACTCAGTGCAAAGGTGGGTGTTTATCCGTTTTATTTTATTTTTTAATTCCTAATCCAATCCCCTTTCTTCCCCAAACCCCTCCTCTCTGATCCCCTCCGTCACCACTCCCTCCGTGACTTTGTCTCCCCTACTTCTCCGCATCTTCTCCCTCACGAAGTTCCTCCCAAGGCATGTCGCCAACCTCCGGAGTGTTCGATCTGGTACAAATTTGCCCAAATCTGGTATTGATGGAGAGCCACTGACTTGAGAGAAGCACCACGAACTTCATGTAAGAGCACCTTCAATTCTCGGCACCGATGTTCCAGAGCGAATCCTAGATGCTTTAGTTCTTCCGACCCAAAGCCATGGAATCGTAACAACAACCTTCCACACAGAAGAAACCCCCTCTAGTCTATGCCTCCTTCGCAACCATAAGCTTTCGTATTTTTATGGGCTCCTCATTCGCACCCATAAAGCTTTCGTATCTTTGTGGGTACTCAAGGATCGCTAGATCCATAAACTTGAAAAATCCCCAATCTTTAAAACTTCATATCCTTGAGTGAGATCTGATCGAACCAATGTTTAAAAATTGGACCGGATCGACCGGTTCAACCGGTCCAACCGGGAACCGGCGAAGGTCTGCTCCGTCCAACCAGTTTGTAAAGTCGAAGCAAATTTTGTTTGGATATAATTTGATCGTTCGTTCAGGAGGTGGGGTGTCTATAGTTTTTCATCATATTCAATATCTTATTCAAACCGAGATTGCAAGAAAGAAAGTGTACAACTTAATTTAGTTGTTCTTTCGATTGCTGACTTCATATATTAATAAAAAAGATGTACATCCCTACATATTTAAGATGGCATCACAAAAAATGGTGAAGAGTAGAACAAAAAACAGAGAGCATTCTTCCAGTGTATCCTATTACTCTAAAAGTTATATATTTACATCCCACCTCCAAAAACCTCCAATTCTTTGCCTTTGGCCCTCTTCGGGATCTGAATGTTTGCGATTGACTGTGATTTGTATGGTCTGAGTGCCGTCTGGGATGGTGTGATTCTCCTCGTGTTCTTCCTCCCTGTTGAAACGCTCTGCAGGCTCCACTGCGAGGCCACATCCACCTCCTCCTTGGGATCGAAAACAGATGATGCGTAGCACGAATCATCGAGCGTACCGAAGCATGACTGGCTCCTTACTGATGCGACTTCTGAACGTGTCCCCGTCGTGCCATCCTGATGGGGAGGCGGGAATTTCTCAGTCTTGCTTGCTGTATCTGCTGTCGAGTATAGTCTCCGTCGTCTCTGAGATTCGGAAACGTAAAGAATGAGCACCGATGCGTTGATAGAGTAAAGGACAGGAAGAAACATGAAACTTACGCTGATATTTGCCTGTAATTCAGCATTCGCTTGGGGAGCCGGTATGGCCCGGCCGCCTCGCCTCCTTGAGTGCCTTCTCCTCTTGGTTTCACCCATCTGTTCCTTCCCAGAAATCCTGTAAGCAAGAAGAATATGATCAAGCAAACCCAATTAACTATGCACAATTGTGATCTCCGTAAGAAATGGCCGATGCCCACCTCCTCGATTCCTCTTCCCGGAGCCTCGCATCCATTTCCTTGCTTGGAGGATAGCGCGGTAAGCTTGTCGGTTCACAGGCCTGTGGTTCCATGCTGAAGAACTGCATTACGCAAGAAGCCACAATCAATTATATGCAGATGCTATTGAAATCAGAAAACCATATGTAAAGAACAGGGGAGGAATTCTCGGCCTCACCTCGCTGTTGAGCGCATCTGTAGATGTCCCCCTTTCTGCAGGGTCTATGGAGAGAAGGGTCTCGATCAAGGGAAGAGAAGAGGTCGGGAAATTTTGGAATGTCTCCGCTACACAGCGCGTGTACGCCTGCTGCCTCTTGAACATGTTGGCGCTCTGCAGCTTCGATTTCTTCCAGTACTGCTCGGTCGGGGTGCCACACAGTTTGAAGATCTTGTGCAGCTGCTCTATCTGGATGATACATACAGCATAATTTGAAGTTGAAAAATGGCGGGAGCTCGAAGTGTTTGTTCATATATCCCAACATGTACCTCAGTTCGGCCCGGTAAGATGGGTTTCCTGGCAAGTAACTCTGCAAGGATGCAACCAGCACTCCATAGATCAATAGCAGGGCCGTAGTGCGTGTCCCCGAGTAACAGCTCGGGGGCGCGATACCACAGCGTTACGACTTTGCTGGTCATCGCCTGCCTGTTTTCTGCGCCGTAAGCGGAGGCTAGCCCGAAATCCGCTATTTTCAAGATGCCCTTGTTGTCGATGAGTAGGTTCGAGCCCTTGATGTCGCGGTGGAGGACACCGCGACTGTGACAGTGCTCGAGTCCAGCAAGCAACTGCCTCATGTAGCACTTGATCTGTTGTACAAAGATCACCATAATTAGAAGCTGCAAGATTTGGAGGAATTTCAATATGCAAGGCATTAAGAAAACAGATATGGAATGTTGAATAGTGTATGCGAAGTTTGTTGAGTATATATTAATAATCATCTAACACCTTAATTGGATAATGATTAATTATGACACACAACCTAACCTTCAAACTAATCAGGAGGATAAATCCCTTACCTGAGGGAGGGAGAACCGGATGTCAGGGGAGGTGGCGAGGCCGGTGAGGTCATGCTCCATGTACTCGAATACTAGGTAGAGGCTACTCGATACACGGGATATGGCCAGCCCCTCGAGCTTGATTACGTTGGGGTGGTCGAGCCGTCTCAGCAGGGTGATCTCCCGAGCCATGAACTTTATGCTCTCCGGCTCCAACGTCTCGAACCTCACCTTCTTCAGCGCCACGATCCTCCCCGTCTTAAGGTCTCGAGCCTTGTACACGTTACTATAAGTTCCTTGCCCGATCTACGTCACCAATACATCACGCATACCGCTTAAAAGCACTTAAACTATCTGGTAGTAGAGCAGTGTACCTTCCAATTAATTAACCATGTGTTATGTGTAGAGGGACTGCTGTAAACCCGACTCCCTCTCGAGCCGCTCGATCTTGATCAGGGTTTTGTGGACCATTATCGTGTGAACTGCTCGATCTCAAGGGGCCGAGTTTACAGCAGGACTCTGTGTGTGTATGCAAGTCAAACTCTGCCAATTGTACATACTGAGTGCAATTTAATAAGTTGGTAAAAAAACCATATTAGAATTACTCAACCGGATATGGGGTTAAATCGAGAAAACGTTATTTTTCTATATAGAAGAAAGATCCCTTTTTTATTTTATTTGTCTTGTGAAAATTTTAAATAATCAACGGCGTGGAAACCAGACTAAATAATACAGTTGCATACTTAATTATTCCAAACGTCTGAAAATCGTTTTTTTCAGGCAAAAAATCTTCCAACCACGCAACACGCGTTCATACTCTCTTCCGATCCATCGGCGAAGAACTCGAAAGATGGAATCTTTCAGCATCGATCTCAGCAGTCGGAGATCATTTCGGGATGGGTTCCCATCCGTTCTCGGAAAGATCGGCGTACCTTCGAGAGCTTCTGGAAGGAGTTGGGCCTCCTCGGGATCCAGCCGGCGAGGGCGTCTCCGGTCGCCGCCGTGAGCCACGCCGGCCAAGTCACGGGGCTCGCCACGAACGACGACGACACGCTGCACGGAACGTGGCTCCACCGAGAGGGCTCCCGGGTGGACGTCGCCGGACGGCCGCTGCAGACGGACCTCCGGAACTCGGAGCCGTCTTTGCTCGCTGCGGGGGACGGAGGGCGCTTCACCCCGCGGTCACGTAGCTCCCCGGCCCACGTTCTGCATAGAACGCAACCCATCGCTCATGAAAGCATGAGATCTCTCGTAGGTGGAGGAGAAGGGGAGGTGCTCTTCTTGTTCTGTGTTTATGGGTCTCTGGTTTTTATGTGGGAGTTGAGCAGGGAGAGGAGCAGGAGGAAGGATGTGGAGGAAGTGCCACTGGAATTGGAGGAAATTGCAAGAGTTGACACTTTCATACCCGGAGCTGGTTTTTGTTATTGTTCATACATTTTGGGGGTATCTGTAAATGTACCATATATTTTATATTGCCCTTTTGATTCAGGGATATTATACCACGACTCCTGAAAATATGTCCAGTTACATACTAACTCATGTATTCTCTATATTACATCACAGGGCATGTAATCTTTCTCCCTTTTAAAAGATTTGATCATGATCATAAAAAAGTAAAGATTTTTTATTTAAAAAATCCATTTAGAATTTTTTTTATCAAACTAATTAAATGAAGAAGCAATGCATATTTTTTATCCTAAGATTTAAGGGCTAAAAATCCAAAATTAATATATTATATTGTTCATATTGTGAAGTAAAATTTGATCATTAGGAAAAATTTCGATATATGCACTTCTAAGATAGGATATGGATATATAACAGTAAAAAGATCTCCACAAGTAGCTCAATAATAAAAATATGTGGTGCAAGATCCAGTGTTATACCATCATCATCTTTGATAGACATTGCGTTATATCTTCCACCATGTGCTGATCACTTGCAAGTAACTTTAGTGTGACACTCCCTAGAAGAGTGCATATTAATATATAAACTTTTTTATCAAAACATTAAGAACTCCATCCATCTTCCCAAAAATATCTATAACGTATTAGAAGAGATAAATTAGGCATTATTTATATGAGTTTTACAAGCAATTTTTCTTTTTTTCAATCAGCATCTCTCATAATTTTACCATTTTCAAGTCAATATAACAACTCATTAGATTAGTTAAGCTCGAAAAATATTTTTCTAATTTCATAGAACTTGTGTTAGTCTTCCTTCCTTCTTGTCAGATAAATAGTCAACTGGAAAGCAAAGGCCCTATCTCTAGTCGATCGCCTCCAACTTCTAAAGATTGTTATTGCGAGTGTGCTCCTTTATTAGGTAGCTAGGACCATCATCCTGCTTG
Source organism: Ottelia alismoides (assembly GCA_037367405.1). Taxonomy (NCBI): domain Eukaryota; kingdom Viridiplantae; phylum Streptophyta; class Magnoliopsida; order Alismatales; family Hydrocharitaceae; genus Ottelia; species Ottelia alismoides. The sequence continues at coordinate 879,938 of JAZKJV010005280.1, forward strand.
GCACAACGCGATGGGTAGACATGCCATGCACTGAGTTCATTTCGTTCTATGGGCGTCATGATGTGAGTTGGCACACTGTTTGCCATATGAGGATTTACAGGACGCTATGATTGTGACTTGGTCTAGGAGGATTCTTACCTCTGAGACCTCTACTCAGGCCATCTACATGCGAAGGAAATACCTACATGCCCTCTCTTTCTAGGAGATGTCTCCTTCTAAAACTGATTCCTTGCTTTGGAAGATGGTGTTGGCCGAGCGTGACATCCTTCGTGGCGTGGGCATGCCCTCATTAGGCCCCTTCCCCCAAGGATTCACATTTAGGGAAGCCCTTGACCTGGTTCATCCTCGTGCAAATGTTGTACCCTTGGCGGGTGTGGTATGGAATAAGTGCTCGACCCTGAAGCATTCGTGTATGCTATCCGTACCACTCTCAACTGTCTTCCGACCATCGATAGGTTTGCAAACATGGAATCTTCCCTCCTTGTCCCTATTATCTTTGCGAGGGTGTCCCAGAGTCTCACGATCATATCTTATTCGGGAATGCCTTCTCCTTCAACTTATGGGCATTGTTGTGCACATATTTGGGGCTTCTGCAATTGTCATGCCTCTCTCTAATTGAAACTTTGGAGTGGATCATGTGCATTGCAGACGGTGACTTGCACCGACTTTGTTGCATCGCAATTGCTTCTAATTCTTAGGAGATTTGGAAAGAAAGAAATCTAAGATGGACTTCTAGCTGTGCCTCCCCATTATATCATGTCCTCAGTCCAATGTTTGGAGAGTTGATATAGGACCCGGATTTTTATCTCCACATGTTCCCAATCTATCTCAGCTTAAGCAATGACTATCATATGCTAATTTTTTTAGTCAAATATGTATATAACTTCCCACTTTTTTGGTTGGTAACCCCTGAGCTGGGGTTGAATACTCTTTTGTTTCACATTAATATAATGAAAAATCTTACACGTAAAAAAACAGTCAACTGTGTATAAAAATCTCTTGTTTAGGACAACTTTGCCGTTTCTTAATCCAATCTAAGTGATTCTGGTGCCAATTAAAAGGTTTCCTTTTTATTATTTGATTTCATTTTCCTAGATCATTTTGGTTAGAGGTTCTTTCTTTAGACCTTGTAATAATTAGTCAATGACACATTGTTATACGTGGAAAGGGAAGTTGTTCTGTGTAACAGCCAACTTGGTTGTTACACGGAGTAGTTTCCCCCATTTTTTTTCAAAATTTTTTTCATATATATTCATCTATATATCCCTCCAACATGTCATTCAAATTTCGTGAGAAACAAAGACTCCTAAGCCCTCCATCAAGATCGGGTAATTTGTAACTGTCTGAAATTTGTTGTAATCTACCCCTTCTACATAGATAAATATATATGAAAAAAAATTGAAAAAAAATAGAAAGGGGGGGGGACTGCCTTGTGTAACAGTCATATTGGCTGTTACTCAAAACAACCTCCCCGACCTCTTGTTATATATATATATATATATATATATATATAGGAAAAAATGGGGCTGCCCCCGCCCCATTTTTCCGCGTTTTTTTTTATTTTTTTTGAAAAATAAAATCATGTATATTCACCCCTATATCCCTCCTATATGTCATTCGAATTTCGTCAGAAACAGAGACTCCTACGGCCTCCATCTCGATGGTATCGATTTAAAAAAATCCTGTTACCGTTAAAAAATTACTGTCCGGATGGAGGCCGTAGGAGTCTCCGTTTCTGACGAAATTCGAATGGTATATAGGAGGGATATAGGGATGAATGTACATGGTGTTATTTTTCAAAAAAATAAAAAAATTTGCCCAAATAAGGCGGGGGCAGCCATGTTGGCTGCCCCTAGGGGGCAGCCACATATGACCCATATATATATATATATATATATATATATGGAAAAAATGGGGCTGCCCCCAACATAGCTGCCCCCGCCCCATTTTCCGGCGTTTTTTTTATTTTTTTTTTGAAAAATAAAACCATGTATATTCATCCATATATCCCTCCTACATGTCATTCGAATTTCGTCAGAAACAGAGACTCCTAAAGCCTCCATCTAGATGGTATCGATTTAAAAAAATCCTGTTACCGTTAAAAAATTACTGTCCGGATGGAGGCCGTAGGAGTAGGGATGCAAACGAACGAATACGAATATGAATTCAGGTCAAACCATAACCATATCCATATTATTTTACGAATACGAATATGAATACGAATGTTACACGAATGTAAAAAATCGAGATCCATATCCTCAAAATACGAATACGAACACGAAACGAATCTTTTACGAACGAAACGAATATACAAACGAATGTTAACTTTAACATGAACATTAATTATAAATAAAATTTTACCTAGATTATTGGTGACCACTTCTGCATAACTTCTATTTTTTTGTTTAACCAAATTCCATGTTTCAAACGAGCTGCATATGGCGCATAATACCTACATTATATACCATAAAATGAGAGATCCTCTTGTGCAATCATATAATAAAATGGTAGAATAGAATGAACATTGGAAGATTAAGATGATATACCAGATCAACTACAACTACGAGGAAGGGCGAGAGAGACGAGGGATGTGCCTGCCTATGGCCGCGGCTGCGAGGGAGGGCGAAGGAGATGAGGGAGGTTGGCTGCGGCTGCAAGGGAGGGCAGGAAAGGTTGGTTGCGGCTATGATGGAGGGTAGGGGAGGTGAGTTAGCGGTTACGGCAAAGGGCAGGGGAGGCGAGGGTGGTCGACTATAACAGAGGGAGGAGGGTAGGGGAGGCGAGGCAGTGGCTGCATCAGAGGGCGAGGGCTGCGGCAGAGGGAGATTGGGTGGGGGGCGAAGGTCGGGGAGAGGCGGAGGTCGTCAAAGGGAGGTGGAGGGCGCAAGGGGACGGAGGGCGCAGGGGGCAGAGGGCGTGAGGAGGTAGAGGGCCGCATGGGGCAGCGGGGCGGCAGGGGAAGGCCGAGGGCGCATGGGCGGAGGGCGCGGTGGGAGGCGAGGTGGTAGAGGGAGGTGTAGGGCGCGGGGGAGGCGAGGCGATAGGGGGAGGTGGAGGGCACAGGGGGACGCGGAGGGCCGCGAGGGGAGGCGAGGTGGCATGGGGAGGTGGGGCGGTAGGGGGAGGCGGAGGGCACCAGGGGAGGCGAGGGTGATGGAGGAGGTGGAGAGTGTAGGGGGCGGAGGGTGCACGGGGGAGGTAGAGGGCGCATGGGGGGGAGGGGGGACGGAGGTTGGCTGGGGAAGGCGATGGTCAGCAACCAAGAAGAGGAGGAGGCCAGGGGAGGCGGGGGTGGCGGCCCGACGGGGGAGACAAAGGGCGTCGGGGGTATAGGGGTTGGGGGCGTCGGGGGTAGGGAGTTGGGGGATGTTAAGTGTTAACCCTAATATTATTTAAAATATTAAATATGTAATACGAATATTCGTATTCGTAACCGTATCCACAATTTTTTTCGTATTCGTATTCGTATTCGCATTCGTTAACTCAGGATTCGTATTCGTATTCGTATCCACAAAAAATTCGTTTCGAATATTCGTATTCGTATTCGTATTCGCCTGTTTTAGAAAAACAAGAACCATATCCTCTTAAAAACGAATACAAATACGAACGAATACGAATATAACCGCATCCGTTTGCGTCCCTACGTAGGAGTCTCTGTTTCTGACGAAATTCGAATGGTATATAGGAGGGATATAGGGATGAATGTAAATGGTGTTATTTTTCAAAAAAAATAAAAAAATTTGCCCAAATAAGGCGGGGGCAGCCACATATGACCCTATATATATATATATATATATAGAGAGAGAGAGAGAGAGAGAGAGGAAAATGGGGATGCCCCCTAGGGGGAGCTAACTTAGCTCCCCCACCCTATTTTCTTCATTTTTTTTATTTTTTTTAAATTTTTTTTCTGTGAATATTCATCACTATATCCCTATATTATGTCATAAAAATTTCATGCGAAACAGAGACTCCTATGACCTCCATCCAGACAGTCATTTTTTTAACGGTAACAGGATTTTTTAAATCGACCCCATTTGGATGGAGGTCGTAGGAGTCTCTGTTTCGCATGAAATTTGAATGACATGATATAGAGATTTAATAATGAATTTATACGATTTTAAATTTAAAAAAATAAAAAATTTTGTGAAAAAAGGGCGGGGGGAGCTAAGTTAGCTCCCCCTAGGGGAGCATACACATTTTACCCATATATATATATATATAGGAAAAAATGGGGCTGCCCCCGCCCCATTTTTCGGCGTTTTTTTATTTTTTTTTTTTGAAAAATAAAACCATGTATATTCATCCATATATCCCTCCTATATGCCATTCGAATTTCGTCAGAAACAGAGACTCCTACGGCCTCCATCTCGATGGTATCGATTTAAAAAAATCCTGTTACCGTTAAAAAATTACTGTCCGGATGGAGGCCGTAGGAGTCTCTGTTTCTGACGAAATTCGAATGGTATATAGGAGGGATATAGGGATGAATCTACATGGTGTTATTTTTCAAAAAAAATAAAAAAATTTGCCCAAATAAGGCGGGGGCAGCAGCAGCCACATATGACCCATATATATATATATATATATATATATATATATATATATATATAGTTTGACTAAAAATAATTAAAGTTTAGTAAAATTTAGTGTAAGGACTGAAATACGATTAAATATATGTCAAATAATATTTAAATATAGAAACATTTGTTTAGCCAATAATAAACTCAACTATTTTACATGATTTAAGAAGGCAAAAGGGCGTCTTTCATTCTTTCTTCCCTTTACTTAGACATAGTTCTCCTTTTGAAAAAATCTCTAATCAAACATAATACCGTGTTGAATGAGTTCTATTTAAAATTAAGGACAAAAATGCATTCATCTTATAGGCACCAATATGAAGGTCTTACATAGATATAGAGTCACTTTGGAATTATTATTCGACAACCAAATGTAACAATAAGATATCGAAGGATTTACATTTACCCTTCTAATTTATTCTTAATTAGTTGAATGTTCTTAATGTATCATTATATCAGTTTAATCACTTCAAATACATTTATGTCTCTACCTAATAGCATTTGTGCTACTGTATTGTTACAAAATTTGCGATCGTTTTTTTCATAATTACAAGTGTGCCCTTAGCGGAAGGATAATAGTGTGAATTTTTTAATAATGCAAGGGCACAAGCGTTATTATAAAAAGATAGGGGAATAATGTATTTGCAATAGAAACAAGTGAAAATACATTGATTTTAATGCGATACTACATCAAATTGTTTAAACTCATTTATATAGCTTTTAGTATGCATATGAGCATTTACTACATAATTAGGTTTAATTGCAATCAAGGACCCAATACCACTACAATACAACGATGACTTAAAAAATCAGTTATTGTGTTGTTCAATGTGAAATATATAATTAATGACAATATTATTCATTACGAAATAACTTCATTCTTGATTGTATCGATGAATGTTATATGTCAAGTTATATCATAGTGATGGCCCTTATAGAAATACCTTATCTGTTGCTTCATTGATTTTTACTTTAAAAATTACCAATAATTAGTTAAAATCTTAATATTAACAACAGATTAGCGTTTCTATATGGATCATCACCAATGATATGATAGTATTTATGATATGTTTTACTAATTTCAACTGCAAAAATATATCAAATAATATTATCATTATATATTTGGTTGGACGCTATAATAAGAGATTCCAAAATAAATTCGCTATAAATTTATTTTGTTATAGTGAATTACCTTGTAACACTCACAAAAAGAAATCTTTGGTTACATATATGTTAGTGTAAGTTGGTTTAGAAGTAATTAAATTGTGGCGGAATAAATTCCACGTACTGATTTTTTTCATTAAAATATGACTTTTATAAAAAAAAATATTTTAGACAAGGATTTGTTAAATTTCATGTACTCTTTGTAACAAAATTTTAAATGTTTTATTTCTTGTACTCTTCTTAATTTTTGCTTTATGTCCTTTTCTTGTAATGTCAATTGTGCCTATGACTTCTTACAAGATTTGAAGTTCTGCTTTTTTTATAATCTCAGTTATGCTCTTTCTTTACCTAAATAGAAAGCAGAACTATGAATATTATGAGAAGTCGGGGGCACAACTGATATTAAGAGAAGGAACAAGCATAATTGATATTGCATAAGTTACGAAAGGCACAGATGATAAAAACCCAAAATTCTGTCAGTAAAACAAGAGCGCAAAACAAGTAGGCACCTCAATTTATTTCGTTGCTCTACTTTTAGCCAATGATTTTGTGTGAATCTTTATAGAACACAAATCAAAATAATCTCAAATTATCGTTAATATATATTTTATTAATGATTGGCTTAATAATTGATGTATAACAATAAATAATTCAAATATTCATGATCATATCTTACCATGTTAAGTTTCTAATAACGAATATTAATCATTGCAAATTATCTTTAGTTCTTAATTCGTAACAAAGATCTATTCATTTCTAAATGTTAATATAACAATGACTATGACTTTTTGTTATAATGTGTACCAAATATTATTGATTTGGGAACAATTATTTGAAAAAGTGAACAGAAAAACAATTGTTGTATAATTCATTGCGAATAATATGGCATCTATTGTAAATCTGAAATTACAGAAATAATTTTGTAATGGATAATATTTGTTCTATACATTTAACGATGGAATATATAACAAATAATAACAAATTATTCTTTATCATAGGCCATTTTTTGTTGTTGTGGAGTTTCTTTCTTCTTCTAGTGTTTCTATGTTTCCCATCTTCTTTTGAACCTCGCTTACATTAAACTCGATTGGGCTTAAAATTCCCGTATCAAAATTATTTTTTTAGAAAAAATGGTTGCATTCAACCTCTATATTTAATATTGGATGATATGATAATGAATATTCAAATTATTTATTATATTAGGTCAATTTTCTTTTCTTGTAGCGGTTGTAACTACAATACTATAACGAAATCTTCATATGATGAATAATAATTTGAATATTTGTTGTAGTATCTTCCATTGTAAAATCTATAAACACTTTCAATTATTATGAATAAAATATTTAATATATTACAAAATTTACATTATATACTTACTATAAATGACTATTTCTACAAAAAATTAAATCAATATGAAATAATCAAATCTTTATTTGTATTTTAAATATATTTATTGTTTTTATAAATGATAATTATGTATCAATTTAATATTTTATTTATGTGAACATGAACATCTTTAGTAAGAATAAATATATTATTCGTAAAATAATAAAGGTATTTCTCGAAATAGTTAATAAAACTTGAAAAAAAATGAGGTTGCTTGATATAATTTTAATGGAGCACATGTCCACAGAAATTCTCTCTATATATGGTTTTTTACACGTGTGCCTTTCATATTTTACAATTACAGTTTTGCGGCCATCTTTTTTATAATTACCGTTGTGCGCCTAACTTTTTTGCAATTACCGTTGTGCGCCTATCGTTTGCCTTTACTTATTTAGCCCAAGCAGATGTTCTCTTGAGGGTGAATGCGTAATCAGAATGAAAAGGGAAGGTTCCATGTGTAAATTATTGTTCGTTCTTCCCCCTTCCTCGTCTTCTTCCTTCCTCCCTGCTGCTCATCTCCTCCATTTCCTCGATCCTCTTCCCCAGCCTCCTTCACCCCAACCTCCTCCTCGCTGCCCCCCAGCCCCACCTGCCACACCCCCATCCCTGCGCCCTCCTCCTCGACGATCCCAAATCCAATCTCCGTAGCTCCTTCGCTCTCCTTGTCATGACCACCACCCACCACATTGCCTGCTACCGCTCCCGCATTGTCGCCCTCACAATCCACCAACCAAGCTTCAAGATCCTCGATACCATCGAGTCCTTGCGATGAATCCCCTCGCGTGCTGCGTCCGTCCAAGAGGAGGGAGAGTATTGAGATGGAGAGGATATGTAACGTCTCGAGCTTAGGTTTCCGGTCCGTTATCGAGGAAAACTGGCCCTGGCAATTTATTGGGCTCAGACTCAAATGAACATGTTGACAACCACCCAAAATGCTTAAGCTCAAGTTGACAAGTAGTAATCTACATCACTTATAAACCACACCCATACTTCGTGAGTTTTAGGTATGGCACTATATTTGAGGTTGAGGTGTTACAGGATATGTGCTTAAAATTGAAGAAACGCAAACCCTAATAAGTATAAAACAATGATTTGATTCACGTAATAGACGGTCAAACTATTTGCAAAAAGAAACGGGTATTGCAATTGCAATTACCGAATCTCGGAAGGGTATAAGTGTAACACACACACGTTGGGAATTCTCCTTATTATTAGAAAATAAAAATACGATTCTTGGAATCCTCCACAATAATAAATACAATTCTTTTCTTTTTCCCGAAAACCATGTCCTAGTCAAATCCCATCATATTAAAATGGTCACTGGGCGTCCTCATACAAATCCGATTTGCAATTTGAAAGGTCAGCTCGACATCTAATTAATGCTGCGAAAACTTATATTGAATTGTTCTGGAATTATTTGATTGTTTCACGAGAAAATAACATATGTATGGTTCTTTCTGTCAATAAAAAATGCGCGTTGTTTTTCTATGCGCAAATCTTCATGATGGGTCTCAACTCTTCTATGCACTACAAGATTGAATTATTAGGGTTTCAATGGAAGGTAGTGAGGATTCGCTGTCGATTCCCTTCGATGTTGAGTCGCGGCTGAGATTATAGAATCGCCTTGCACTTTTTTCGTGCGCTCTACTCCTTTGGGTTGGGCTGGGTTATAGGTCGCATCTCCTTTGGCTTCAATGGGTTAGGTAGTATAGAAGTGACAAAGCTTTCTCAAGTAGTGTCGTTTATATGGATTCTTGCTCAAATTCATGTCGAAAGATTTGATTATTTTTTACGTTTGTTGTCAACTATCTAACGCAATCCTCGGAGAGAGGGAAGATTTGAACCATGAGATCTTTTGGATGGTAAGCCCATTGCACAATATAATGATGCAATTAGACAAAGACGGGGAAGGGATTTTCATCGATGGGAGAAGTTCCCTGCTTTTTAGGAGCTTAGCCTCCGCATAATTAAAGAATTATTCTTTCCTATTTCAAATCCTAATCAATTAGGATCTCAATTGTGTCCTATAACCAATTGTTCCAAACCATCTCCTCCAAGTCCTCTTCAAAAAAAAATTTCCGTATGTGGACGGACGTCTGACATCTCGAAGTACTTTTACTCTCTATTCAAATATAAATATTCTATTTAAAAAATATCAATAATATTTTATTAGATACAATTGTAATAAAATTAATTATATTCTACTGTTCAATTTTTATCATAACATTAGGATAATCTTGTAACAAAATTTGTATATTGTGATAATGTTAGGATGTGTACAATTTATAATTTTGTAAGCAACGTTAAAAATTTTGTATGATGTATTAAGTTAAACATTTAAATAGCGTTATAAATATAATATTTTAATATTACAATCTATTTAGATTTAACATGATAAAGTTACTTATAATGTTAGAATATTAGGTAAATTATTTTATCTTAATTAATTTTGTAAGCAGTATTATAACACTACAAGAAAAAGAAACAAAGAGGCCACATATTTTTTATGAAATATTATTACCTACGGAAGATGAAGCGGTCTACGATCATTTTTTTAGCTAAAAATATAAGGAATACGATGAAATATGTCTACAAAAATATCGTTGTTACTTGGTTGGTGACAAAAAAATAAGAAGCTAATTGCTAGTAGACATCTTCCGTCGTAAAATCATTAGAAGCTGCTTTATTAACGTGATTAAGATGAGATTATTAATTCATTCACGTTATTTCTTAGCAATTTATCTTTGGCCTCATTTATTTTCACTACAAGAAAAATGAGTTGTGACCACGGAATGTGGCTACGGAAACTTGTGACCACGATAATTCTGTGGCCACTAGTTTCTCGTAGCCACAATCCGTGGCCAAAGTCTTCATATAAGAGTTGTGGCCATGATAAGTTCTGTGGCCACTTGTAGTGGCCATGGTATATTCGTGGCTAGAGAACTCTCGTGACGAGACTTGTAGCTACGGTTACTGGCCACGACGTGTCGTGGCCAGAACCCAATTCTGTGGCCACAAACCCCATATCCGTGGCCACAGTTCTGTAGCCACAACTTGTTTTCCTTGTAGTGTTTGAATAACGAATCGAATTGTTATCTATTGTGTATTTTTATTAGGAGAGAATAATTTTTTAGAATCGTGGATCTTACTTGACGTTATGATCAAAAGAAAATTTAAAATCTCCTTTATTCTTAATTATTCCGTCCAATGTAACAAAATAAGTTTCACCTATATACTCAACACTTAACCAGCATTTGATAGATTATCCAACCCTGAGCAATCATAGTTATTGGTGGGGCTTCAAAGTTCGTTAGCTAGTATTTGTTTAACCATTATAGTGGCTAGCCTTTTTTAGCTATGCATTACAGACCTCATGTGGATAACGCTTTCAACAAAGTATAATACATTATGAGAGATGTGGAATGGGGCCGGTTGCTCCGTTATATGCATGCTAATGGGGCAAGTATGTTTTTCATTGTGGTTTACCTTCATCTTATTCGTGGTTAATATTATGCGAGTTATAGCAGTTCTAGAGAATTTGTTTGGTGTATCGGAGTTGTCACAAACTCTTTTTTTATCAAAATATATAAGTTATCCAAATTCTAAAGAAAATCAATTCATTCGACATATATAACACAATTTTTATGCGCTTGTAACATTGATATCTATATTATATTGTGTTTCGTATCATGAAGTTTATTACAACAATCTCGATAATATTATGGATACAATTGATAATTTTCTATGATCGCTAAATTATTTGGTATGAAAATTCACAAGGTTATTTAATATTTATAATATCTAAATGATAGATCTTTTCCTCTCCCAATACCAAGTTATCAGCTAAAATTCTAAAATTATTCGTTTCTAAGACATAAATCAATTTCTAAAAAGATTAAATAAATTTTGTATTTACATTTCAATTTCGTGGTTATCGATTCAAATAGGTTAAGTAAATTGCATATTTAAATTAAGTCTTTGGTATATTTACTCCCTTTTATGGTTATTTAATGACTATTACTTCATGTCATTAGTTTGTTAAATTAATTGCATGATAATATTTCCCATCATTTTTTAGACTAAATAATATCAAAGAGGCCAACTACCATGTATTTTACAAAGAAGCTGGATGAAATAAATACCCAAGAAAATTTATTTTCTGCTGAAACTTCTAAAGAGAGTGAACTTCATCCTTCAAAGATTTTACGAGTTGAATAATGCAAGTCTATCGATGGTTCATTGGAAAGAGATCCGGAAATATGAAAAATGGTATGAGGGTATCCTCATGATGAAAGAGATGATATAATACGTGATTATCTTAATTTAGGACCTTATCAACATATTATGTTAGATTATACATATAATGATAACGTGAAACATCTATCGTCGACAATTTCAAGCATCTTGATTTAAACAACACTCATGATTAGAGTATTCATCTTCCAAAGATTTTGCATTTTACTTTTCTTGCTTCCTTTTATCTGGCAAACCCAATTTAAAGCATGACATGAATGTCTTTGTTGCTGATGGATTTCAAAATTTGAAGAAAGTTAACAGTGGAAAAGATTGTTCCTTCTTAAGTCACACAGGAAGTAGAGGTTCTCCACATAGTTTGGTAGAAGAAAGTATGCGATGTTTCATGAATAAAGCACAATATATTGAGCATGTCATCCAAAAACAAGATATCAAGCAAATTCAGAAAAATCATCAAAGTCTAAAGACAACCATTAATGTTGCTTGTTGGCTAACATTTCAAGCATGTATATTCAGAGGAAATGATGAAAGATCACGTTCGTCTAATTGTGCAAGTTTTATCGAATTAATGAAATTTGTGACATCTTATTATGAAGAGGTGGCAAAGTTGTATTACCAAATGCACCAGAAAATGCTAAGTACATGTGCCAAGATGTTCATAAAAATGTTCTTCAAATCATAGCTGGCAAAGTGAGAAATGCTATTCGAGATGAGATCAAAGATGCTGCATATTGTGTTATAATCGATGATGCAAGAGATGAAGAAAAGAGAGAACAAATGGCTATTGTTCTTAGATTTGTTGACAGAAGTGGTAATTTACTTGAAAGATTTTTTTTGCCTTAGTACATGTATCAGATGAAATAGCAATTACAGTAAAAAATAAATTATTTGAAGTTCTTTTACAAAATAATTTTGATTATAAATAAATTAAAGATCAAGGATACGACGGTGCAAATAATAAAAATGGAGAATGGGATATAATACATGCATTGCTTATTAAAGAAAACCAATATGTTTATCTTAGCTCATTATCTTCAATTAACTCTTGTATCTACTTCTAGGGAGGTGATTCCCATTCATAATTTTTTTAACAAGTTGAACTTGTTATCAATGTTGTTAATGCATCATTTAAGCGACATGGTGCATTACAATCTGCTCATGCTGATGACATAGCTTACTTATTATCTATCTACTAATGGAATTCAGTTGGTACGAGATTTAATCAGATGTAAACCCTACAACGTCCAGGTAAAACTCTATGAAGTTCTCACTATAAGTCTATATGCATTTTTATTAAAATATACAATGCAATTTGTAAGGTACTTTAACTGTCATAGATGGAGGTGAGAATTATCACAACATGAAAAATCATATGAAGCATATGAAGAAGTAACTTCCTTTGAATTTATTCTTATTATGCATATTATAGAAGCTATATTGGGGATAACAAAATATTTATATCAATTTCTCCAATGAAAAAATTTAGATATTTAAAATGTATTTCAACTTGTCTCATCTACTAAGGAATACATTCAAAGGTTAATTGAAGAAGGTCAGGATGCAATATTTTCAAAGTCCATTGCATTTTCTCAAAGAAGGAACATTGAAGTTCCATACCAAATTCCCACTATTCTATAAGACGAATAAGGTCTCGCGGTCAAGTAACTAAAATCACACTTCGTTATAATTATCGAGTGGATATATTTACTGCGGCAATAGATACTCAAATATCAGAACTAAGTGACCGGTTGTCCAAAAAGACCACCAAACCTCTTAATTACAGTGTGGCTTTAGATCCTAAAGAAATTACAAATTATTCAATAATGTCGTTATATGTAAAATGGTAAGGGAGTTCTATCTAATGGATTTCTCATAACAAAACAATTGCTATTAGAAAAACAACTATTATATTACAAATCAGACATTGATGCTCATCAACTTCTTAGAAGTTCTTCTGATCTCATCCATCTTTGTATGGTTGATTGATTTTTTCGTCTTCTTTTGACTCTTCAGGTCTTCCATTGCAGCGATCGAAAGAGCATTTTCAACTATGAAGATGGTTAAATCTATGATTTGTAATAAGATGGAAGATGATTTTCTAAGAAGTTGTTTACTAACCTACATCGAGAAGGAAGTTGCATAGATTGTTTCAATAGAATTTATTATAGATGAACATGAATCAAAATCAAGGAGAGTGCTATTTAAATAATTCAACATTGAGATACGCTCAATCTTTATTATTTTCTAATTTTTTATATATCATAATGTGATTATTTTTTATGTCAAGCATAATTGCAAATTATGAAGAAGAGGAATGCATGCTTCATTTATGAAAAATATATGTATCCTAATTTTAAATTTAAAATATCAAGTGTGTTGGTAATTTATAATTCAAGTCTTTTTATTCATATTTTTTGAATGACACTATTTATGAAAAAAAACTTTGTTTATAATTTTTTTTAAATGACAAGAATTTAAGTTAAAGTATTTGCTAAGCTAAGAAGTCTCTATCCATAATAAAGAGTACATCTTTCTATTTCCTTTGGCCCCAAGGAAACAATCATGGTTTCATCCCTGTAATTAGAAACGATTAAGGATAAGTTAGAGGGATAAATACTTCAACATGTTGTTGTATTTATGGACGAATATATGTTTCAAGGGAATAAGTGAAGAATTTTCTCTTTAATGGCATAGAATTGGTGCATTTAAAGGAAGGTTTAATGATATCGGAAGACGAAAATGAAAGGGAAAGGAATGAAATAGTTTTATGTCAACAAATTTTAGGAGTGGTTGTGCTTTATCCTTTCCAATATCTTTTAGTTAATTATAGATTTTATACCATGATTCTTAAAAATCTTATTCAATGAAAGCATAACGTCTATAATCTTTGTAATTATACCACAAACTCTTATCGTCTTACTTAATTTATCACATTTGCCTATCACATTTGCCCCTCTCCATTGGTTGTGGCGTAAGAGTCAATAAGATTACATGAGGTTGGGTGTAATTTAGGACGGTGTAATGTTTTGTTTAGTGGTTGCTAAATCAGCAACATTAGTAAAAAAATTAATGAAAAAGTTAACAAAGAATTGTCGTTATAGAGGTTGGGGAGCTTGCACCATGGTAGTGTAACTTTACATGCACCGGTGCCTCAAACGCTTGTTTTTTTAAAATGAAAACTTGGGAGATTTACTTAGACCTATTAGTGAAATATGTTTTCAAATTTTGTATAAAACAGACATTCCTAACATGTCGATCTGGAAGGGCAAAATTTCAGCAATTCTGAGACCGTTAAAATGTCACAGTCTTGATGGATGGGTTAGAAGTCTTAAATTAAGTTGATTTTTAAATGACATCATGGTGACATATAGTGATCTAAATCCCACATAGTTTCATTTCAAAAAAATATATAAGTTGGGTGTTTATGGCACCGGTGCATGTTTACATGCACCATGGTGCAAGCTCCCCAACCTCATGTGTGTGTGTGTGTGCGCGCGCGTGCGTGCGTGCGTGTGTGTGTGTGTATTCATTACAATCCCAGGTAGGGATGCAAATGGTTATGGATATATCCGTATCTGATTCGTCACCATAGCCATTTTATAGAGATTTTGACATATGTATCTGTATCCATTTTAAAACGGATAGAGATATGGATATCGTTTTGATATCCACAAACATCTGC